>OY735212.1:16333981-16408981 GCA_963457665.1 Thysanoteuthis rhombus | reverse complement strand
TAATAGTATCAAAAATCTAGCTATTAACCGGCGCTTGGATTCAAAAAATCGTTGCAATGGTCAAAGGTCAGAGAGAAGGAATTCAAGTTGTTAGGACAAACACTTTACTTCGGATCAAGCTCAATAAACCCTGCCATCGTTCAGTGGAAGTCTTCCTGTGGATAGGAGAAGGGGCCAAGAGATATGTTCAGATATCATCGACTATCTACATCTCAATTAATGCTGGTCAATCTTCCCTAGATCACCTCAATTAATCCCGTTAGTCAATTTCGAAATGACTGCGATAGGAACAGCCTGTTTCATTTTTATGAAATGCGAAACCCTGTAAAGGAGCAAGAAACGCTGAGCGCAAACAATCAACTGGTTGACTAAAAAAACTTTATTGAATTACAAGCCGACGAATACTATGTTCCCTTTGACTACACGATTCGACGGAATACTTTTCTACCTTGCATTTTTCCCGTGAGAAAGATCACATCCATCCAGTAGATACTTAGATATGCAATCGTTAAATCCAAAACCGGCTCGTTTGAAGATAATTGATGTTGAACTCCCCAGCAAGGGTCAGCTGGGGGGGTCAAGCTTTGGGTCTTCACGTCCTTGGGCTGAGAGACGGGAGATATCTATCGGGGAAAATTATTCGACGTATTCACTGCAAAGTTAGATTTTAATCAAAGATATTTGATCAAACAAAATAGTAAACGAACTATAATCTTCCATCATCATATTATGTCCGACGACGGACACTAAAAAGATGGCGATGATTTTGATGATGAATCGTATTACTGAAGCAACTCAAAATGTCACACCTGAAAAGCTTGGAAGTGTGCTCAGCAGAACTATTGATCGCTCTGAAATCTCTTGAGACATTAATGGTTGCCACACAGAATCTAATAATTGAATTTTAGTCCGTATTATTCCATTCACTTAGTCGGTATATGTATAAGTATACGTATATGTATCACGGTAATCTTTTTTTTTTTAGTCTCAAAATAGAGGGTTACTCTTAGGACATCGTATATTTCTCCAACATTGATTTAAATGCCCCCACAAATGTCAGAATTCCACAAATTTCGACCTGTCAAATTGTTTATTCATTTCTTTACACGCAGAACGTACATTGAAATGTATTAATAGTGTCAGGACAACTGCCACCTGGAAAATTTCCCACTTGTTGAATGCCTCCCAGATGAATGACAATCACCCCCTGATAATTCATCATTTACATGGCAGACTACTTCATTTCTATAAATTTTAACTTTGATTTTACAGTTGCTCTGGTATTTTCTGGACAGCAATTATCCAGGGTGAGAGCAAGTTATCGTATAACCCTTATTCATAGGGTTGCTATTCGATTTCTCCCCAAACGGACGGACGTATCCGATCGATATTTCATTAAAACGAAGATTTTAAGTGAGATGTCAGCGATGGATTCGGCCATATATGAAAAGTAAGCAAAATAAAGAGACTTGACGGAAGGCGATCGAAAAAAAATTGACATTTATAGGATCTTTTTTTCTAATTTTGACTTTCAGAGAATCAATCACCACTGGAAGTTGATATGGAAACTCAATCAATGTTGACAAATATGGAGTGAGAAATTAAATTACATTCTTTGAAAAGCCTTTTCTCATATATCCACCGATTTCGGTATCAAAATACTTAATGTAAAATGTATATGGAGACGCACACACACACACACATACATACACGTATACACACGCACACACGCACATATTTATACATAGTGGGCTTGGGGAGAGTAGATCAGAAATGATAATAAAAACAAGTGCCCGCTAGCAGCTAAGAGAGACATTATTTGCTTATCTTCATATAACCTATTTCACAGCCAGCAGAGTTGATTTTTTCGTACTCGAATATATAATATTAGATTAGGCTTCGACCTACAATTATTTTTTCTTGTCCACCATCCCCATATATAAATAAATAAATAAATATATATATATATATATATATATATATATATATATATATGTTTGTATATTTATATGTGTGTGTGTGTGTGTGTGTGTGTGTGTGTGTGTGTGTGCGTGTATGTGTGTGTATTGGAATTGTGGATGAGATGTGATCCGACTGAATGTAGATGAAAATAACAATTGGCAGGTGAAGAGAGAAAACTCAAGAGATAGGTGTTATATATATATATATATATATATATATATATATATATATATATATATATATATATATATATATACTATGGGTGTATCTCAGTGCACATTCACGGAGACAGGCACCTTTTTCAGAGAAAAGAAAATATTTAGGCCTCTCACTTCACTGAGAGAAGAATTAGCTCTTCACATTCAATATTGGAAGACAGAATAAGAATATTTCTGCGTTTTTGTTACTGTTTAGATGAGGGTAACGTTTGGTTTAAATTAATGGGTCAGTGAGGCAGGGTAAGTCAGGGAGTATTTCCTCTGAAAAAGATGGCTAGCCCTTTATCTAAACGTATCGAAATACGCCAACTGATTAATAAAAAAATTAACATGACTTATCCCTTCAGTTTTTCTTTTCACTTTCCAGTCATCATTTTCATACACACGCGCGCACACACACACACACACACACATACATATATATACATATATATATATATATACACACACATGTATGGTGGAAAGGAGCTAAATCTATTTATATGTTTTGGTAAAAATGAATGATGGCTGTGAAACAGGTTATGTGAAATTATCAACTTATCCAATGTGTCCCAGCCCCAGTGCACATTGAATCATATCCCGGGGAGATTAAATGATTCGTAGAGGTTGCAAGCTGAATGAAACCAACAGCACATTTTATTAAAGTATGTTACAAAAAGTGATCATAAAACAAACATTTATTGGCAAAAGCCAGGCACACTAAACGGAACATTGAACACAAAATCACATTCTTTTTACACACTATCAAAAGTAATTTGAAGGAAAAAAAAAAACAGAAATTAAAATGCTTTTTTTAGTTCCCTCTTGAAAACCTCTTGAAATGATTGACAAGGTCAATTTTGATTAGAAGAATTGATGTGGCTCAGATCCAGAAATGATCTGCTGTGCTCGACTTACACAATTGAGAAAAGATAGCATTAGATTTTTCTAAAAGCGAACCACAGTGATTCAGTTTGGACAGAGGATACTTCTAACTGTATCCTAATTTCAAATATTGCATAATTAGAAAATTCTGAGCAGTTGTGGCACATGAAAGTGAAAGAAAATGAGTATGACTTTTGGCAGAAAAATTAGATCACTTGCTTCACACATTATGCAGTGATAGAGGAACAGGCAAGTCTTTCATGAAATGAGATAGTAGGTGTTTTGACTCGAGAAAAGAAAGTAGTAGCAGTCGTGTTGCGTATTTGCATTTGTAAAAAAATAAAAAGCATCAAGGTTCAGTGTGCCAAGGGCCATTTTAAGCTAATCCAGGGCCTGCAGCAAATATTATATGGCCCCTTGATTCTAAATACAAATTAATGATGAAACATTTTGACTTTTTACTTGCTTAGCAAAATCATTATTTTCTCATTCTTGCTCTACAGTCTGCTGATACAACAATCATATTCCACATTTCAGTAATAGCACTACTTACTTGACGGTATAATTTGCAAATGACTAAAAGAGCATAATCATTGATTAAAACAGGATTTCTCAAACTTTCTCTCCTCTGATCCTTCTTGATTAGACAAAAATTGTTATTCTCATAAAGAGGGGACTAAATCACAGTTTATGTACTCATTGTTTTATGGGAGTTAATGCTGAGGTGTGCTATACATTGATCGATGATTAAACCATTGGTGAGTTTTATTGGTAATCTCATCATCATCTGCACATTAATAATCATTATTTGTGTTAATTATATATATAAATATATATATGTATATACATATATATATATATATGTGTGTGTGTGTGTGTGTGTTATTGATATTTTCATTATTATAGATGAACAAATGAAATTCCATACAAACATTTTTATAGGTATATCAATGCACAAGTAACCAATATTGGATAAAAGTGGGTAGGGTGTGGATGTGAATTTGTTATTAGTGGGAGTATTATGATGTTATATATATTTATAATTATTGTGTCATCCACAGACAGCTGTTTCGAGACAGCTGTTTTGATGTATTACATCTCTTCATGCAGCTATAGACTTTCCATTATCCTAGTACCACGAGGCAGGATTGAAACCTTCGCTTCAGACCAGGAGGCCGATATCCTACCTCTGAGCTACGGAACTGGACAATCAGTAAAGCTGAATTTAAGCGATATATTTATTTACGGATAAATTCTCCATCCACCAGAGTGCTCTATTCCTAAGGATGTGCATTGCATAAGCTTACAATGGATGAGTTACCTCACTTAAAGAGAGCTCAACCCTGAATAGAGGAGCATTAATTATTGTGTCATTCACAGACAGCTGTTTCGATGTATTACATCTATATATATATATATCATATATATTACCCCTCTCTCTCTCTCTCTTTCTTTCTCTCTCTCTTTCTCTCTCTCTCTCTCTCTCTCTCTCTCTCTCTATATATATATATATATATATATATATATATATATATATATATATATATATTCCATACACACCTTATACTCTTGCCCTGTATTGATTTGAATTGTACATCGATATATATATATATATATATGTATATCTGAGTGTGTTGGTTGAAATGAAAGGAGAAAGAAAAAAATGAAAAGAAAAGCAGGTGCTAAACTCGAAAGAAATGTATTGTCGCGTTGGCATTTCGACGGATGCCTGCCGTGTTTTTCAGAGAAAAACTTACAGCGGTACAGAGAAAATTGTGTTGCTCACATGTATGAGGTTGACAAAAAACTGGAGATATTTTTGTGTTGCAGCCTGTTAAGTAGGAACGGGAGGGCACATGTTTGTATCCGTGCAGGTGAGAGTCAAATTTGGTTTGAAGTAAGAAAAATCCTTGAGAAAAGGGGTCAAAGGGTTATTTGTTTTCTGTCTCTGTGAGTGTTGGGCAAGTCTTAGATAGATAAGTAAAGGCGACCCCCAGTCGAACAAACCTTTTCATCTTGACCTTTCCTCTCATTACCTTTTCTTATCGAAGACAAGATATATATATATATATATATATATATATATATATATATAGATAGATAGATAGATAGATAGATAGATAGATAGATAGATATATGTGGATATAATGAGTGTGTAAAGATAGTTTGATCCTATATAACAAACATGAATAGCTGCGGCCTTTTACAGTCTGCTGTTAGGCATAGTCTTTCCTTTAACATACTATGCTCTCTTGTGGTACCTTATATTCAGCATAATTATCTCCTGTGCACGTTACCTGGCTCTCAGTTTGAGGGCCAGTCTTTTGATTTCATGTTTCAGATCTATAGGAGACCACCGGGAAGATGCTTTGGTATTATACCCTTCTTTTTAAAACTAATGAGATTTTCTTGTACTAAAGAGCCGAGCTTGCTCTACCGAAAGCTTGCTACCTAGAGTGATTCTTCGCTTGATTACTTTCTCTTACAATGATTTCATGGAGATTCATTTTCAGACCAGTCTTTCTTTCCTATTTTGATTATTGTGTTTTTGTCTTCGACTGTTTTTTTGTTTTTTTCATGGAGATTTTCAGTGAAAAAGGACAATGTCGTCTGTAAATCTGAGATAACGTAAGCATTTGTCGTTTATTCTGATCCTTTTATTCACCCAGTCTGAATTTTGAATACCGACGAATGAAGAGTTTGGATGAGCTGGTATCCTCTTCTCTCACCCTTTTTTCGAGCTGAAAGAACAAAGAGTTTTTTAAAGGAACAAATAGAGATCTGCTAAACGAGTTTTAGTAAGAGCTGAAAAAAAAGAGATAGATCACGTTTCCCATCTATTCCGACACAATATAAGTGAAATCCTGCCTTAATATTCGCGACGGTTGCCAATACTGAATGATGGCCAAGGCTAAAAATGATGTGATTAAAATTGCAGTGTATTTATTATCATAAATTTCACAGTGCTTATTACAAAATGAAAATGAATTAAAAAAGCGTTAGAAAAACAAATTTTTAAATTAACGAATAGCACTGACAAATTTTACAATATATATATATATATATATATATATATAGATAGATAGATAGATAGATAGATAGATATAGATAGATAGATAGATAGATAGATAAATTGATTGATAGATATAGATATAGATATATTTCTGTTAAGTGATTTTTTTAAATAGTGTCTTCATTCAAATAATCATAAAAAGAATCAAAAACATGTCAGCAGCCTTTACCTGACCTTGCATGAAGTCAACAAACCTAATTCTTGATGCTTTGATTTAGAAGCTTCATTTTCTACCTTAAACACGAACAAATTTATTAATGATAACGGGAAGTTCATGTCTGATGTACATTAAAGTGGTATCGTTCAGTCTATTTTGTCCTATGGGGCTTCTCCGTTCATTTTAAACTTTTTTTTTTTTTCAATTTAAAAAATGTTGGTAATTTGGTAATAATAAGCAACGAATAGATGGATAACGCAATATGTGTTTCGTAACAAAGATTCAAAAATTGTCTGTTAGTATCGGTAAAACTCCAACTCAACAACGTCTTGTTTGACGCCAATAAGAGAAGCAATATTTGTTTTAAGCAGTTCAGGAAATTGCACATATTCTTTACCGGGACTTTTTTTCCAGATCTCCAATGATTTGATAAGATTTCATGATCTCTCCACAATCTCTACATATATTAACGTCTGTAGCTGATGAAGGAATCCAAATAAATCATTCAAAGTCTGATAAGCGTCCTGACGTTCTGACAGGAGAGGCAGCGAGCTATCATTAATTATAAGAAGTTTTTTTTAAAACTTTGGGTAAATCTTCTGAGATTCGACTTTGGCTCGCTCAATATCCGAAAAAGTCGACAACATTGCTTGAATATATCCATGTGAGCATTTATGGAGTAAACCAGCACAGAAATCTTAGTCAGAAGATTGCAAAGATGTACTGGTTATTTGAAAAAGACTTGATCCCACAATATTACAATAATTCCTGATTTCAATTCCATCCTAGTTGAAAGTAGTTTATACTGCCGTCGTTGAAAGTCGGCCTTCTGATCGCTGTTATTTGAAAACTTATGTAAGATATTTTTAATTGCAGTAAAGCTGTGTAACAGTGTTTTTGCTGCATCCGACCACCTGGTATCAGTCATCCTTTCAACAATGATCAAATGATTACTACCAATATATGCGGCAGCAGGAAGAGATTAAACAGATTGTTAGTAGCAGAAGAAAGATACATAGGCTTTCGACAAAATTACTGCTTCTCGCCAACAATCGATAGCAAATTTTCAAACCTAAGTCAGCTGTTCCACAATATGTATACCTGGAGTAGAATCCAATGAAATGAAATAATATTTGCATTTTTCATTTTACAGGTAATGTGATCTAGTATGCTGAATCCAGTTGATGAATTTCGTCTATGTTCTCTTTGATGAATATGACATATGTCCCTTTCCCTTGTTTGTATGAGTATTTATATGCTCAGCCAGAAAAGGGTTAGACTTGGCTGGTAATTTCAACACCCACAATGTATTTCAATGATGAGGAGAACGGTTTCATCTCCACCACCAAATGTAAGTTTGTTTTTTTTTTTGCTAAATAAAAAACACAACTTCACTTATTTGCTCTAGAATTGTGCACCGATACTTTTTTTCAGTTTGAATTGACATGTATTTGAGCGTCAACTGTTGTATTAAAGCGTCCTTATGTGAGGAACTTTCTCCGAGTCGATATAATGTAGTGATTATCATTAAACCCGCTTTCAGTAAAATCTGAACATTCTGAAGTCAGAAGCTTGCTAGGGAAACAGAAGGGAAATCTTTGTTTTTAGAACATTAAACCGAATTAAATAACATTTCTGACTGCATTTAGGTTTGTTTTCATTTTCGTACAATCGCACGGATAAAGAGAAGTCTCTATTGATATGTTAAAATACGTCACTTCCTTTAGCTGTTCAATATTCACAATCATGATCATTTAGATTGTTTGACCATTCAACAACATCATTCTAATAACTCTCCTCTTCACTTGTTCCTTCACAGTCACAGGATGCTGACGGTTGCTCTATGTCCTCCGTCACAAAAGTACTAGTTGTCACTATGTTTCCTGTCTCGTCTGTTAGAGTATTGCCATCAGAAACATAGAAATATCCCGTCGACTCATGTGTTTCCGATTTCAGGAATAAGTGTTTTTTTCTATTTCTTTCTTTGCTTTACGTTTCGTTTTGCCGGAAGCATGATGACGTCCAATATCCCAAGTGGTAGTACACGTTGTTATTTGCTGTTGATGCCAACCTCAAATTGATTAGTATTGCTGAAACTGTCCTTATTATGTCTGATATAACACCAAGGATGAGTCGAGACGTCGCTTCGAGATGGGAAGGACATGGAAAAACCCACAGATGACGCGTGGGTGATATCAGGGAGATAATCAAGCTACCTAATTGGCAAATATATACAAATTCATTTGATCTTTGCCCTTTTCATTCCTTTTTTTTTTATTCATTTTAAAAATTCATGAGTCTTTCACACAACTCTACAAACATTTGAACAGCTTCTTCAAAAGAACCTTTATTTCAATCTGAAGAACATTTCAATTCACCAAAATGTATCTTTTTCATAAAAAGAAATTCATACGTTCAACACATATATTTGCCCTAACTAAATTTGTATAAACCCAATTAATTGCTATCAAAAGATATTGTCGCCAATATTTGTCTACTTTGTCTGCGGTGTCTTCAAGCACAAATACAACTTGTTAATTCGTTTGCCTTAATACGTTTTTACATTTTTAAATCTTGTCACTAAACCTACTCTTGCCAATCCAAACACCTGCTGAATCGGAAGAGGTGACGAGGAGTTTATTACCGCCTAGATGAACTAATGAGGCCTCAAAACGTATTCAAGTTCTTCAATGAATATAGTTCGCTTCTGCTACAGATTTCTACTATCATGATCGACAAAATGGGTGGATTACCCGTATGTGTACATTTATGAAGATTGAAAAATACAAAATATATCGGAATATATAAATCACAAGTATTTACTGAGGGACCCATTTACTTTTCTTTGTTCATAGTTGATTCAGTACTGACTGTACCCTGTGATCCACTGTGCCCTAGTTTCAGATTCATATCCATCAATCTATATATATATACATATATATATATATATATATATATATATATATATATATATATATATATATATATATATATGTGTGTGTGTTTTTGTTTGTGTGTGTCTGTGTTTGTGTGTGTCTGTGTGTGAATATATATATATATATATATATATATATATATATATATATATATATATATATATATATATATATATATATATGTGCAGTTCTGGTACGTTATCCGACAGAAACCATCAAGCGACTCATGTATTGCTGTGCTGTGTGTTGGGGGAGATCAATTCAAAAAAAATCAGAAAGAGGGTGATATCTCGCCTTTCGTTGGATCACTCAAAAAGCTGATTTAAAAAAAAAAAAACACGCATGACATGATCAGTGAGTAAATGTTTAAATTTTCAGACGTCAATCCCAAATAATGCTGTCTGAATGTTTGACACACACAAAGCTGAAAAAAAACTTATGTTGACAGTTTTGATTGATATTCTCTTACATATAAGTTTATGAAGTACACCTTCTATACACTGTTCCAAAAGCGACCAGCGTACGATTATTTTCGTTCCAATGGTAAGCAAAATGGAGTCACGTGTCCCATTAGTCTAAACATGAGATAAAAATCGAGCCAATCAAATCGCAGGAGCGAACCAAATTAATTTGAATAGTTTCTGGAATATGTGATTATTTTTTCACTCGGCGAGGAACTTTTTGTTTGAAGTTTTTCCTGCATTTGAGGAAAAAAGAAATTTAATTATTGTTTTCGAACCAATTTCCTCTCCGTGCACCTTTCGAAAATAATTTATTCTCGGTCCTACAATATATCCTACTTATGGCGTCGTACTTTTGCTCAGAATACATTAAGCTTTTACGCCTCGACTTGAAAATGATGATAGGTATGAGCGTCTGTGCATGAAATAGAGAAATATCATCCTTGGGTACGGGTAAAGTGTATTGAGTACAAGTGTCTGCATCTTGTGATATACATCAACGACTGCCTTATAACAACACTAGAACACGATGACGTCACATGGCCCTCATGAAAATGATGAAAACAACATAATATTACTTCAATGATAAATACGTATATTTGTGTGTATGTGCATGCTTGTGTCTCTGTTTGTTGGTGTGTGACCAGATGAACGACCGGAGCCATTAAAGACAGTGAACAGTTCTATCCTTTCTTTATATGTGCACGTGTTTTTTTTCAGTGTTCCTGACTATACTGTGTTGTCTACAGACTTGACAAATGACATCTGTTCTCCACAACATCAATCCTGAAAGTCCATTTTTTTTATATATTTGGGGAAAAAACTGCTGTAAACCTATTGGGGGCCTTATTTGGACGGATTATTGAATAATATCTAATTCTGTATTGTTGTTTTTGTTGTTGTTTTATTTACTATATTTTAGATGTTTTCCAGTGGAAAATGCATGTGATAAGATGAATAGAATTCATCATCATTTTCCGATGGATTTCTCCTCATGACGTCAAGGTTTGACGCTGCGTTTATCCAATTATTGACTGCTATTGCAAGTTTGAATAACATTTAAATTTAACTTTTTTTCCGAATTAATAGAAATATGAAAAATGAAAAAAACGGGAGTTAACATTCTATTGAAATTCAAAGGGAAAAACTGATTTCATTTGATGAAAAGATTTTACAAGTTATCGTCATTTAGACTCCGGTACAACCATTCTGAGTGCCTAACATATTGAACACCTTTTCCCTTTCGAAGGTGGTCAGCACAATCGAAAAGGATCAATGAAACCTGGGGACCACACTTCCTCTATGATAAGCGCCCAAGCATCGCAGCTTGCTGTTTGAACCGTCATTTGATATATACATTTGTGTGTGTGTATGTGTGTGTGTGCGTGTGTGTGTGTTGATGTGTGCATGTGAAGCTGATAATTTGGGGATGCTGACTAAATTTTTCATTTTCATTTCTAAATATTGAAACTTATCTTTAAGTAAGACTTTTTAAGATAGGAGGCGACGCGTGAGGATATGTTACTAAACGGTTATATTTGATTATAAATATATTACTTATATATATATGCGTTCATTTCGGTATAATCTTTCTCACACACTTAGGGTAAAGAGGTGATATAGGAATCTCCAGTACGTTTATTTGACAGGACTTTTAAGCCAAGAGGGTAGATAAAGGTTGTCTCTTGAACCCCCCTACAAGGTCCCAAGGATGACAAGCCATTTAATTAAAAAGCCATTGAGATTCTGGAGACAAAAAAACGAAAAATGCGTTAGAAGGTGAAAGGGAAGGAATATGAGAATTCTATGTGGAAGTGAAAAAAGACAAACAGTAATTTTAGAGGGGTGAGAATCGAGAGAAAAAAAGAAGAAAGAGGATGAACTATTATTTTGTTTCGTTAAAAGCAGAAGAAGAGGGTAAAGGATAATTTAGTGAAAGTGATACAAATATGGGAAAAAGTGGTGTTTGGTCATCACGTTAAGACGATGACTGCTATGCATTACCTACTATGTTGTGACTGTTTTGGTCGGCCGAAGGAACCGTTCCAAAAGGTTCGATTTTGTCTATTCAGAAGTTTTGAATCGTTCCTTCCCTAATATAAACGAGATACTCATGCATCAACCACAAATCGGTGGTGCAGGCCCCCGTTCAAATGTTGTTGTGACCTCAGGTATCTGTGCATGGATACAGACGATCTCGGGCTTGCTACGAAAACAACAAAATTGACCTGAATCCAACGTCACAAGATAACTCAATCAAAAGCCTGAAGCAGTGGTCAATACCCAAGATGAACGCACAATTCAATGGTGCTCTGACTTGACAATTCGGTCATGTTAACATATGGACGACGAACGACGTAGGCGGTACTGGTTGCTGTTGCAGTTGAATCGGGAAATGAAAGGAGTGAGAAAAAAAAAAGAACCGTGAATTACACCACAGCAGGACAATGGAGGGTCGGATCAATATCTTGAAGGTATTTTTGTACACACACACACACACACACACACACACACACACACACACACACACACACACACACACTTACGTTTAAACCTGAGGCAGAAAAATAAACTTCTTACGGTCCTTTTGGTTATAACTGGAGTGCAGATGGCTTATCGACATTGTAATGAAAGAAAGAGTCATGGAACAAAATGGAATAAAAAATACTTCTACACAGGAAATGAGAGCATGAACAATTTTAGTGTTTCTCTGAATTTTTGAGATGAGGTATTATAATCATCTCACATGGTGTAGTGGTTAGAGAATCAGACAAAATTACAGCAAGTAATCTAATGTTTCTAGGTTCAATCCCAGTGTGAGATAACAATAATTCAAAAATAGTACTACTGCTAAGAGGGGAGTGCGGTCTATATACCCACATCGGTTAGATAAAAGGTTCGGTGTGTTGCTTCCCCACACCTACCAGATGATACCTGATGAAGGACGTAGAGTACGACGGCCGAAACCTTGTATGGAAAAAAAACAAGATGAGGTTAGTCCGAACAATAATAGAGATTCGAACAATTTTATTACACAAAAATATGACGAGACGTTATTCGTTCAGTTTGAAGAAAAGAGGACAAATTCTTAAGAATTGTTTCCTACTTCAATTTCTTTGAACATTGTTCATAGCCCTGAAAAAAATTTGTTTTCCCTGTTATTTTCTAGATGAGATTTACCCATTAGGTTTTAAAGAATTATCTTTGTTTTTTGAAAGCGGCAATTATCCAGCCTGCTTGTAGTCGCCTAATTCTCGGTAGGATTTTCGTGTTTTGAAAGTTAAGGCTTTTTGGGGCCTGAAATATACTATTTAGTCGATATGTATCCTCGGCGTGGTTACATTTTTTTAATTGAAAAAAAAAAGATTTCAATAGTGCAGTATTTGCTGCTTTAATTTATCTCTGTTTTGGTGATCATCCATCATTTACCGCTCGCAATCTCCTCAGTTTTGATATTCAATTTATCTTCGATGGGATTAGTGATTAATGTGTTATGTGGATAATTCAATGCGGTATTGGAAATGTTTATTTTTGTGAAATTGGTATCAGCAAGACGAAGATCATGTGCAACAACCACATCGGAGATAGAGATCAAAATCGAGGACACAGAACTGGAGGATGTAGATCACTACATCGACCTAGGACAACGAATTTCCATGAGATACTCAAAAGAAGAAATCAAGCGAAAAATCACACTAGGATGGCAAGCCTTTGGCAGAGCTAGCTCAGCCTTAAAAAATAAGAAGATCCCAATAATACTAAAAAGAAGGGTGTATAACCAATGCATCCTCCCAATAGTCACTTATGGAGCTGGAACATGGAACCTAATCAAGAGACAGATCTGCAAATTGAGAACCATGTAACATGCACATAAAAAAATTATGCTGGGCTTCACATAGAGAGACCACAAGACAACACCGTATGTCAAGGAAAACACAAGAGTCAGGGACATCATAGAATCCATTGAAAATCTCAAATAGCAATGGGCTGGCTATGCTGCAAGAATGGTGGACAACCGATGGACATCATGACTCACGACATGGGTCCCCCGAGATCTCATGCGCAACTGAGGCAGGCAGAATATTAGATGGAGGGACGAGCTAGACAAATTCAGAAACTACTGGCTCCGCAACACCCATGATAGAGGAGTGTGGCGAATCCTGGGGAAGGTCTGGGTCCAACGACGGACGTTAAAATAATGATGATGTAATGATGATGATGATGATGGTGAAGTTGGTGGTTTTGCGAAACTGACACACCGTTTAGTCGATGAAAAGGAGTTGGTGTATCATGGTCTAGAGAGGACCTCAGCCTGTCAGAATCATTGAAATTTGTTTGGATTTCTTTTGAGAAGGGTTCAGAGAAGCATGCAGATTTGTTGTTCTTCACATCAAAAGATCGATATACTGTTTGCGGGCCGATGGTGGTGTCGGTGTTGGCATTTTCTTTAACGTAATAGGAGACAACTTCCTTTGTTTTATTAGCAATATGAGTATGACAACTCTCACACGCACTAGAGATTGGACTTTGGTAGTTCTAGTTTCGGGGTCGAGTTTCCATGCGATTTTTTTGTGAGTGATTTTAATTTCATTCAAAGATTTTTTGTAATAGATAAAAAGAACTGTTTCCATATGTTTTTTGTGCATAAATTATAGATTATGCATTTGATGCGTGTACTTATTCAGGACAAAAAAAAAAGACCTTCCATTGATAAAGAAAGAAATGAAACGAAAATTGTGAAGACAAAAAGAGGGAATATATGTAAGTATATATATATATATATATATATATATATATATATATATATATATATATATATATATGATGAAGAAGAGACTTCAAAAAGAGATGGGCTCGAGTAGAAATCAAGATTCTTTTTTCTTTGTTTCTCGTAATAGGGAGGAATATGTCACCTCTCGAATTTCTATACGATTTTATGGGTGACACTGTATTCTTCGTACAGTTGTATTTCTTTCCTTGCCTACAATATTGATATAATCTTTTTTTTTTTTTTTAAATTTTGAAGTATGTTTTGGCGACCTTACTGTAGATGGGCACAGTGGTAATTCGTGGGGATTGCATTATTAAGCTTCGAAATTTAGGCATCGGTGTGTTTGTCCCCAGGTACGCCCGGATATAGCACGTTCAAAATGGAAGGCGTTTGCAGTTACGTGAGCACGGCATTGCCTGATAAAAATTCAATTCTTTTCAGGAGAAAAAAACCGGTTCTTCGTCCGTGGTGTACGAGGGACGAATCTAAATGTTTGTAGGAGGTTTTGAGTTATGTAGTGGAATTTTAAAAAACTGAATTTTTTTTTGTTTCTTTTTATTACGTCACAATCACGCATTTAGGAATGCACTCGTGTACACGTATATAACAGTATTTGATTTGTTGTGTTTTTTTTGTAACTGTTGTTTTTAATTTTGTCTCCTCATCAGTTGATATTTTATTTTGATGTTTGTAATTTGTTAGAAAAATTTTGAAACAGAGAGAGGTTTTGAAAGAACAAGTGAAGAAATAAATAGCATGGAAAGTAATAGAGGGGGAGACGAAGTCAGAAGAGGGAAGACATCTTTTTTTCTAACCGAAAGTGAGGGATAAGAATCTCGACAAAGAGATAGAGACATCAGTTAATTTTTGATATGTTTCAGAGAAAAACACTCTTGACAAGACATGACTTAGGCTCGGAAAGATTTGAGAGAAATACGACCTTCTAAGGAGATGTGTTAGGGAAAGAGCTTCATATAATGGGGCTAGATTTAAATGCTAAAAGAAAAATTGTACGTTGATGCATTTGAGAAAAATTCAGCACTGAGGGACTGCGTTATTGAAAGAAAATTAGAATGAATTTTTTAAGGTAGGACAAGAAGGAATTTGATTATATGTGGGGCTATTGGAAAAAGATTGAATTTTTTTCCTTTTCAAGAATTCAATTCTATTTCAAAATATCAGGAAAGGCTGCTATGCGTGGGCATATGTTAATATATCATAAATACGTTACTTAAAAGTGTGAGTTTGTTTCGGTGTTACCCTTTCTACACACTCAGGATGAAGGGGTGATGGAGACTTCTCGAGTTGTTTTACGTAACAGGACTCTTAGGCCCGAAAGAATGATTAGGATGGACAATTGGACCCAATGCAATGTCCTAAAGATAGCCAGCGAAAGATTTCATTGCAATGTACATAGTCCGATTTTATGATTTTTTTTGTTGGCCAAAGAAAAAATAAGTGTTATATATATATATATATATAAAATGTGTCAATAATTTGGAAGAAATATTTTCGTTGTGATTAGTATTCAATCATTGTGCTCAATATCAACTTTAAATGAGAATGGGCTGTTTTAGTTTTGATAATTACAATAAAAAAACTTGACATCCACGGAGAATTTTCCCTCCAAATTATACATATATATATATATATATATATATATATATATACATATATATATATATGTGTGTGTGTGTGTGTGTGTGTGTGTGTGTGTGTGTGTGTGTGTTTATATAAATATATATATATATATATATATATATATATATATATATATATATAATTTCAATTAAGATGTCATAAGAACGGATATTTTGTTGAAAACCTTGATTCTATTTCAAAACATATAAATTTATTTATTCAGCCCATTCAACGTGACTTTTTGTCCGTGTTTTTAGTCGTCTGTCACCAGAACAGAAAGGTAGTGAAATTTGATCATAGGCAGGCAACTCCATGAGTTGAATCATCATCACCAGCAGAGCACACAGATACTTTAATCCTATTCGAAAAAGTAGATGCAGACGTAAAATATTTTTTACAAATATTATATTTGTAAATACATCGATATATGATTCATCCCCTTTGTGTATATTCGTCAACGCACACATTGAGAAATCTTCCTGAAATCAATTGACGATCATTTGCCAAAAGATGGCTCTCTTAACAAAATAACCGATAGAAATACATCGAAATTAGTTACATCTGCACAAATTGCATCAATGAAATAAATAACTAACATCACAAATTCAGACAGTAAAACAGAGAAAATAATTGTAAAAACTAAGATACATGTCCTATACAAAATTATCGTGTAACTGAAAACGATATATACCAAGCCACAATGTCTGCATCTGAACAGCCAAATATTTTTCAGATTATATAGGAGTATCTATGGGTAGATAGAAATCTAGTATTTACAACCACAAACAATATTTTCTGTATGATAACTAAAAAACGACACTGCACTTTCAAAATTCTTCTGGAATCATAAACAAAACAGGACTTAATCCAGTAGTTGAATTGTCAATACTTAGCCCCACTGGATTCCTAATCAATTTCAATGATATGTGCTGTTTATGTCTGAAAGAAAGAATAAAAACTATTTTACTTAAGGATAAAAAATTCACTAAATCAAAGGAGTGGAATGCTTTTTCAATGCAAGTAAAAACTAATAAAAATGTGTATAGACACTATACAATTATAATCACGAATTATATTGATTTTTCTAGCATCTACCAATTTTTCCCATCTTTATAATATCACTAATTTCGGTATAACACAAATATCAAGTATTACAAATAATATTTGTTAGAGAAATCTCTTAATTACTTCATCAAATAAAAATTCTTATTCACTATTGTAGAACTTTTTAAATAGTAATATAGAGTTACTATTTAGTTTTGAGAAATGGACATATTTGGTCTGACAGAATGAATTATAAATTGCGTTTTATCATATAGAAACTCTCCCGTCGTTACACGGCTAATATTTCATTCAATTTAAACAACAATGAAAGTAAATGAGGTAGTTGCATGAATTGAACCTCTCACCAGTAAGGGAACCGTTTCAACATTGTGATGCTCTGCCCATTGGGCTGAATAGAAACAGGTAATAGAAAAGCTGAAATTATTGTCTTTATTTTTTTCTATTTTTGTTATCTAAATTGAGTGATATATTAATCTTAGATCGGTGGGATATAATTTCAAGTTAGTTTCTATATGGAATAACGTAGTTTGTACTTTTTATACAAATGCATATGTGTATGTGTGTATGTATGAGTGAGTGTGTGTGTGTGTGTGTGTGCGTGTAAAAATGTTAACCTTATTTTAAACTGAAAATTCAATACTCCATCATATCAACTTTATCTCAGATAAGTGATAAAATTGAGCCATAAGAATTCGAGAATTAAGTATTGAGAATGACAAAATACTTTTTTTCAATCTGTATCAAAAATGTTGAATGATTTGAGAATATTTTTTTCATTCACAGGAAGATTCTGTTCCAACATTCTTTCCATGAGCGAAATCCAAGTAATAGAATATACTTTGCTCATTTTTAAATGATGCGTTCTAACCGTAACTCTTTAAATAATTAGATCAAAACTTGAAATTATCAACCACTACTGATGTTTGGTTGAACAAAAAAAACACGAGTTGAATATTTTTTTCCAAGATTTTTAATATCAATCTCTATATTAACTGAATAATACATCGAGCACTGTTTATCTAAATGATTACGTTTTTTTAAATGAACTGATCTACTCTGATATTAAAACTTGAACCAAATTATCATTTTTAAAAGTGATATTTTCGAAACTAACTTAATATACATATATATATATATATACATATATATATATGTATATATATATATATATATATATATACATACATATATATATATATATGTATATATATATATATATAACATTCAGCCATACCCTAACTTCACAGTATATTATTATGCATATACAATTAGTCACACGCATAATTCCACTATCTTATATATATATATATATATATATATACACACATATATATACACACATATATATATATATATATATATATATATATATATATATATATATATATATATATATATAAATCAAGCGTATACACACATGCACACAAACACATACACACACACCACGCACACATTTATATACGTGCCTGCGTCGGTGTGTAGTCAGAGGTTAATAAAACCGGCATAATTCTATGCAAACCATTACTTGCAAGTAGTGTTAACATAAGTATTTCCGGTTTTGTCCACCAGTCGGATACCATATTGTCTTGATTCTTTGCCTTCTACCGGAAGCCTCAACAACATTTTACTATTTCTGGTATTCAGATCGCTATGGCT
Source organism: Thysanoteuthis rhombus (assembly GCA_963457665.1). NCBI lineage: Eukaryota > Metazoa > Mollusca > Cephalopoda > Oegopsida > Thysanoteuthidae > Thysanoteuthis > Thysanoteuthis major. The sequence continues at coordinate 16,390,177 of OY735212.1, read as the reverse complement.
CGCCGGTCAAATATGATACGTTGGCAAAATTTTCAAAAGGGATATTCTTTAATCTTTGACTCCAGTTTCCTCTCCAAAGAGAAATTCGAATTGTGAGTTACGATTTCTGGTGTTTGAGGGCCAGAAGGTTGTTGCCATTCCAAGTAGCTAAAGTTGCTACATTATGCAATGAGTGGCTTCGAGAATAGCTGGAAAAGTATAATTATACAACGTACTGCTCAAATATTGATATTGCAATAAAAATAAAACCATCAGTATATTTTTAACCTTCATTACATCGCAATTTAGCTTCTTTTTTCAAAATTAAATCAGTAGGGAATGCTGCCAATTTTAGCGATTCAACTTGGCTGACGTCTTTTTGTCTGGTCAAACCGAAGATTGCTGTGTGCCACTCTCGGAATGAAAACTGAATATCTAAGATTCGATTCGCCATAAGCAACGCATCCGAACAACCGATGACCCCCACAATGAATTTTCACATACATTAACATAATAATTCAATATGTTCAAAATATAAAACCATTTGAAAATCTTACATCAATTGCATTAACAGATGTTTGTAAATGATGTCTTATATGACATAAAAAACGTTTATACAAAAATTCTATTGCATCTTCACAGAATATATATCTGAAGAGAGAAAGAGAGGCGGGGGGGGGGAAAGAGGGAAAAAAACACTATCCGTAGCAGGAAACTTTTTTGAATCATGGTCGCAGGTTTGATCCAAGCAGCAGCCCATTTGCATTGCTTATCTAATACTGCTGCCTGGGCTGATCGGCATATTTTAATCGTTTGGAAACTGGGGTGCCGTTGAAATAGTTCTCGCTAAAAATAAAGTCACCATGATTATAATGTATCAAATATCGGCTTTTCTTGGATATATATGTTGATGAAAATGAGAATTGGAAGTTGAAGAAAAAACAAACCAAGAGAGTTTAGGGGTCACATCTCGATTTTTTCCGTTATCAATGCATTTCGACGGGTGCCAGCCATCATTTTAAGAGAAAATATTTGCGGCCGTTCACCCCTTTAAGAAAGAAGAAATAAGTTTATCTTATCATCAGCCCAAAAGATTAAATAAAAACAACAACCTACTTCCACCCTGCCTCACATATACCACACCTATCAATCAAATGCTACACACCACCTCTCCACTCTGCAATAAAAAAAAGCACTTCCCTGTCAACTGACCATTTTAGCCCTTCCCCTCTCCTATCACTACCCTCCTTATATAAGACAAACCAAACACCCACAGAGACGGGTAACAAACACCCTCTGACCCAAACTCCCACAAACCCTCCTCATTTCGAACCAAATATTACTCTCGCGTACACAAGTAAAAACACTTTCCTTTCCACTTCTACGAAACAACCAAACAAAACAGAAATACCCCTATTCTATTCTTCAGCTTAAAACATGTTAACAGCATTTTTTCTCTTCGAACCACTAAAATATTTTCGTGGAAAAAAATGGCTGGCAGCCGTCAAAATGCATCAAAACATACCCACGGAATAATAAAAGATTTTGAAATGTAACTCCTAATTTCTCATGAGTATTTTTTTCAATCCCTATTGTCATTTTCATCAGCATTTTGTCGGATCACTTCACATCCACGATACACACACACACACATATATACATACATATATATATATATATATATATATATATATATATATATATATATATATATATATATATATTATCAATAATTCTGACTTATTTGAAGATCATTCCAATGGTAAGTGAATTCAAAACCATTCAACCTGCACAGGAAATGATTATGCTCAGTATTACATGGAGAGATTGCAAGATAGCAAAGTGTGATAAGTGAAAACCAAGAATCGGAGACGTCATAGAATATCTAAGGAAACACAAAGGCCAATGGGCTGGTCATGTAGTAAGAATGTCAGGCAACCACTGGACATTAACTCTCAACTTGGATCCCAAAAGATCGTGTGCGAAACCGTAGACAGTAGAATATAAATGGGGGTGATAGACTAGGCACGTTTACAGGGAACTGGTTCCGTGACACCCATTGCAGAAAGGTCTGGCAAATCTTTGGGAATGTGTGAGTCCAACGACGGATCCTAAAAGACTGTTGCTGATGATGATGATGCTGATGCTGCTGATGATGATGCTGCTGCTGATGATGATGAAATGAAAAGATCTCATAATATTAAAATATCAATAAAGCAATATTCGATACTTACAGGAGGTAATAGAGAACGACTTTACACGTGTGTCAAGAACCAGGCACAATGCTTACTGTAAAAACAAGAATGATATCACCGAGAATACACCATGAAAAGGAGGCGGCATCAAAATTTCATATTAGACAATAATTATAGGCATAGAGTAGGAACATTAAACTACAATAAACTGCTCCTGACCGGACAACATTTTCGCTTGGCAGACCACGATTCCAATAGAGACGTTAAATTTTATTATCATCTAAGAGGTGAAGAAAATTTCACCCAACAAAACATCAGCAAACTTGAATCACGAGTGGATAATTCACTTAGAGACTCTATCACCTCAAGGACAAATAATAAATTAAATCACCCGAATAATATTTAACCCCTCTCTACAGTTCAAAAAACACATTGAACTACACCAGTAATCACCCCATTTAAAAATCTTGTCTACACTCATTCGTTTTTTGTTATTCATTACGATTTACACAAATTTAACGACCCTAATTTTTCATTTAGAAACCGGAGCAAAATGGGTTCTTAACACTTCACCGATCCACTTGAACCTACATTCACACTAATCAACTTTATTTACAATTAATTATCACTGATTAAATTCCAAAATACAAACCTGAGTGAGCTCTATTCTAATACTAAGACAAAAAAAAACGATAGAAAATAAATAAAATTCCCAAAATACAGAAAATAATGAACAAGCCGTCAGAAAATCGTACAAAAAAAGGGTTTACAAACGAACCTGAACAGTGATGTCCTTCACTTATACCAACTTTGCTATGATAGATTAGAGCATTGATTGAAAGAAAACATTTGAGCTACGTATATGACTCTAACCGCCCAAAGAGAAGCAAAGAGAAGCATATACCATAAACATACACTAAATACATATCACACTCACACACACACACACACACACGTGCGCACACATACAAATATACCTATATATTTATGTGCGCATTTTCTATCATAAAGCTGATCAAGAAAAACTTTAGGATAAGGAGAGAATCATACTAACCACCTAAGAGAAGCAAATACCATGAACACACAAACTACTCCTCACACACACACACACACACACACACACACACACACACACGAACACACTCAAATACAAAACAATACTCTAAATCAACTAAATGTTTGATGTTGAATGTATCGAGCACTTTATGAAATAAACCCATCATACATTGGATATTATATCATATTGTATTTAATTTGTACTGAATACATATATATATATCATGAGTGTGTGTGGGGGTGTGTGAGTGCGTGTTTCGGGAAAATATATCAGAAAATAGTCAACGGCATATAAAATCTTACAATTCTGAAAAATTCAGTTCGATGTAGACAAAGGCACTTTGTTTTGTCGCTTTTTGTAAGTTTCAAATTCAACAAATTAAATCATTTGCACAGTGAAGCATACGATCTGATAAACGTGTAGACGGAATAACTCAATTATTTTTCCAAACAGGACGTCATAATAGGAATTTGTCTGAATTGTTCGAATGTAAAAATCATGACACGGTCTGACTTGGTCACTAATGGTAATGTCATTAATGTTGGTTGGATTTCTCAAACTGATTTAAATCACATTACGTAAACATGCACACACACACACACACATATGTGAGTGTGTGTGTGTGTGTGTGTGCTGGTGTTTGTGCGTATCCTAAAGCTCAAGTTCAGGACGGAATGAAGAATCCTGAAAGTTTCAAAAGCCATCACTCAAATACTTGGGAAGAAGAGATATGTTTCAACATGACACTGATCCAAAACACTCCGCTAAAAAAAAGAGATTTTCCGACGCGGTGAACGATAAAAGAGTTCGATTGAAGTAGTATGTTACCGGGTTCAAGTCCAATAGAGCACTTGTTGAATGTACAAAAACGAAAAGTAGAAGAACAGTGACTATTCAACAGGACAGATTCAAGAGAATGCATAATGTTTGAATGGAAAAAATATTCCAGCGGCCGTTTGCACAAATCTAGCGAAGTCAATGTTGATAAGTCTAAATGCAATAATGTGAAATAAAAGCTTTCACCCCAGGTATTGATATTACATAAATATTCTGTTTGGAGTGTACTCATTCTAGCACAATGACATATTCATAATTTTGGCAGCAGAATTTCATGCAGTAGAGTGTGATCATAAATAATGACTGGTAATATCCACTTCGATTGCGTAATGTCCCTCTAGTAATAATAAAATTCTGCTTTACTTGGTTTAGATAAAGATTAACTTTGTATCCAAAAGATTGAGATGGTTGTACTCATTTCTGGGCGACATTGTATTTATCTCTCTATATAAATAATTGTCTTGTTTATCTTATTGTTTTCCTTTACGAAACCATATAAATATCAACAATTCAGTTTGATCGTTTATTTTTCCTCTATAAAAATGGAAGCAAACACTTGCATAATTAATTTTTCTTTAAAAAATCGTTCATAGATGAGCGTTTCACGCGAGTGTTTCTACTCAACTTCATTCAATCAATTACGATTTGATCGAGTAAGCAAATTAGCAGCCTAATTACCTCAGAAATCCAATAATGTTAACTTCGTTATTTTCCTCAGTCAAACTGACTTATAACAACAAATCGAAAAGGAGCCACTCACATGTTTGCAGAATACAACTCTTATTGCTCAGCTACGTGAGGGAAAAAAAAAGATCCTCTGTCCCCACGGTCGGATATAGGATTTCGAAAAAAGTGGGTCAAATTCTTTGAAAACATATTGATTACTGAGTTTGTTTGATTAGATGATGAATATAATATATTTGTAAATTTATGATATAAATTTCCGATTACTTCGGCTTATTTCGGGATTTTCATTCCCAGAATTCCTTTAAATAGATATTTTCATGATTTTCATGATTTGTCCCTGAGCCCCGAAAGTCAAACTGAAATGCAATATCATTTTTTTTTCAAGTCAAGAGTTGTGCTACTCAGCTCAGTGTTTATCGTTAGAAAAGAACAAAATTGTGGACATCAAGTTTAGAATTTGATCTTTCGTATCAGCTCAGTAAATTTTACAAACCACCATTCTGTAGAATACAGTTATATCTGAATTAGTGCTGTCCTTTCATTCAAAATACAAGCTTGAACGGTAAAGGACCACTAAGCATACATTTATATTGTAAATTGAACCCCCTCCCACTAAAAACCTTCTTCTAAAATGTTTTCCTATATACAATGAGGTACAAATGTTTGAAATTTTAGCTCGTGATGCTGCCATTGTGAGTGAAAGATGAATAGGTAGCAAGCAAGAATCACTTGAAAGCTAAAGAAACATCTACCTACAGTTGTGATTGATATCTTCCAATAGATGGAAAGAGAGAGAGAGAGAGAGAGAGAGAGAGAGAGAGAGAGAGAGAGATTGAGGACGACTGTATTCTCGAATTTTGTATCGTCTGCAAATTCATAGAAATTTTGTTATTCATTCTGGAGATGCTCAAACAATTTTTCAATTAAAAAATGCGTCGTACGGAAACAAAAGCTATATTTTTATCGAGATATAAATCACTGAAACACTATTCAAAAATATTCAAATTTGGAAAGGAAAAGCTGTCAGTCGGATTCTTAAATCATCTGAACGAAACTCATTTTTTTTCTCCAATTTTGGATTCAATTCAAATAACAACCATAAATAGATAATTATTAAAAACCATCAACTAAGACTGTCATCAAAACCTTCAACATAGGTTTCTTCAGTTTTTGAGTTGGTTTGTAGATTTTTCGTTGTGGGTTCAGTTTGAATGGTAATGTCAAGCTATATCGATCCCTCATTTTGTGTCCAGCTGCATATCCATTTGTTTTGTTTTGTTTGTTTGTTTTTTTAATTCAGACTTTCCCAGCGATCACTGCCCAACAAATAGTGAAAGACGTAACTTATTGATTGATCATCCCTTTTGCCCATCTTTTTAATGATCACCCCCAACACGAAATGACGCCAAAATACGTTGGTTGTCAGACAGTTTCTATTTAGTGACTACCCAGACCTGTTTTATCATTCATTTTTATTTCTTAAGGAGAATTATTGTAAATTATCATGGAAAACATCAACCAAAACTGTCACTAAATCAGTCAAGTTTTTTTTTTCAGTTTTGAAGGTGATCTGGCTGGCTGTTTGTGTAATGTATCATACATAGAGATTGCGCCAATGGAGCTGGAAGATACGGAGTTTAAATATTTATCCCTTATCAGATCTACAGAAAAAAGTTTTTTGTACTTTTGAAACCCGCCCCTAAATAGATTTTAGTTGGGATTCAATGTACAATGTAATTTTATGCTAAATTGATTCCATAGTTTATGTGCAGCAGCATTCACACCTGTTTTTAGTGATCACTGTCCAACGAGATGCAATAGAAGTAACCTCCATTGATCAATCCTTACCTCCAATTTTATAATTGATCACCCCAAACACGGCTAGTTATCGGAAGACGTCGATCTCTTGACGGTTTCTATTGAATGAGTAACTAAACCTGTTTCATTTAATTTTTTTCTTTTACAAATATTTACCTTTAAGATGGATGTACATAGTGATAAAAAATAGCTATAAATACCAAAAACGTTTTACAAATCATCTGATTCTTTCTATGACGGTTATTTATCCTTTACGCCAGTGAATATCCCGTTTTTTGCAAACAATATGAATCCCACATTTAAAACACATTGTGAGAGTTTGTTTTTTTTAAATAGACACTTTTGGTTGGATGGTTTGAGTATTTTTTTCGTGCTGCTTTTCTGTAAACTTATTTTTTTCCCCATTATTGTGTGTTTTATCAAACTAAAATTAATTCATTTTCAAAAACTTGGCTTATCATTGATATACGGTATTTCTATGTTGTTATAAAGTGACTGAAGCTATGATGAATTGGGTGATGGCAAAATATTTGAAAACATCGAAAAATAAAAACTGTAACACGGCCAACGTCTTCTTGGGGGGTTGATAAATGAAACGATTGGGAATAGAGATTATCAATAAATTAGTTACTTCTCTAGCTTTTTCTTGGGCGGTGATCATTAGAATATGAGGATTTAAGAAAGATAGGCGTGCTTACTTCCGCACAAAGAGTAAAGCATCAATATGGCCCTGCACTAGGGGCCAGGGGGAGGAACTCTAAAGTATTTGAACCTCCAGGTTGATACAATGTGTAAATTAATAAAAGTAGATTAACTCTATTGTTTACGAGTGAATGAACATAGTATAACGTACGAGAAGGGCTGGAGCAAAAAAAAACAGGATGGTTATTAGTTTAAAATCATAGATCTACCAATGACTAAAAACAAAAAAGGGTTAGTATATGGACGACTCCGTGACAAAATGCATTATATCCAGCCGTCTTGAAATGAGGAAAAGGGGTTTTCGTTAATCCTGTACTATGCATATTCCAGCATAACGCAATTTTCTCTCGATCTGTTAGTAGAATTGAAATGTGTTTGGCGCGAAAAGCAAGGCAAATATCAATAGTTCATACTCTGGAGAGGCAATAGATTTGGTGTATTATGCGTTTTGCCTTGGATATTTTCATATTTATGACAATGTTTTCCATACTAATGTGTGTATTGACACCAAAAGATATTTGGCAACCACAAACATACACACGAACACCAATAGATAGATAGATAGATCGATAGATAGATAGATAGATAGATAGATAGATAGATAGATAGATAGATAGAGAATAGAAAAGAGACAGAGTGAGAACAAACAAGTTATCGAGCCCAGTAGAGTGAACTTTCAGTCAGCTACGGCCGTAAAAAAAACTCTAACGAATCTGAAAACTTGTCAATTAGATGTTTCACGTTGTTCCCTTGATCTATATTTGATTAAATATTTAGAGTTGTTTCCTTTTATGTGAAATATCATCTGCTAACGGTAGAACCCCTCCCCATTTAAAAAAGGGAAACCCAAAATGTCCAGTGTTTGTAGATTAAGGCCTGCTGAATAGTTCTCGAGTTATAAGAGTATAATTAAACAAATAAACAAACATATCTCAATGCATGCATACAAACATAGATACATACATGGCAACTTTATATATAGATGGCTAAGACTGTATTTTCTTATGTTATACATCAATAACTGATTCCACGTATAAAAGATCAACGGAATTACACTTTTGAATATTAAATGAATGAAAGAGAAAATTTGAATATTCTGTTTAATCTCAAAAAAAGATTAAATTTTCCCTAATATGACATATTCGAGGTAGGAGAGGGGGCTTCTTGGTTATTTAATTAAATTGCAAAGGTTAATCACTTTAAACTCAGCCGTTTAACTGTCGAATGACACTACAGATTTTCGTGCAACGCAAAATAATATAATTAAGCAACGGGAAATATTTCCGTGGAAATATCTTTAATTGCTCGATAAGTGAAGAGTTTAAACGACTTGAAAATCAATGGAAAAATCATTGATAAGTGCTTTTCCTGGAAATTTTATTTTTGGTAATCTTAGACAGATTAGAACAAAGATCACACAAATCAGTTTTAAGTAGACACCAAAATGCTTTTAAAAAGTCATTCTACATGAAAATTAAAGACAAATATAAAATTCATGTGAAAGCCGTTAAAGTCCAATTTCCAACTCAACTTCGTTGCAATGTAAGAAAGATCAAATCAAAATATTAATAACTGAAGTCATTTCATTGGTTTGACTTTTTTCTTCCCTGAAAGTAAAGTTGAAATAAGCAATTAGCGTTGAAGCTATTACGAAAATCGTTCTGTAATTGAAGAAATAATAATTAATGCTTAATTTTCCTGAAATTTAAGGCAATAAATTACAGGACTGGTTAGTCACTTATTAAGAGCCACAGTGGGGGTGATCAATGAAAAAAGTGGACCATATAATTGATTTTCAATTTTGAAAGGAGAAAAAAAAACAAGCTTCACTGCTGCTGGACACAAATTGAGTGACTGATTTAGCTATTAGCTTACATTGTGAATTGAGCACACCATGAAAATCTATCTAGGGAGGTAATCTGCAAAAAAAAAACAAAAAAAAAACGTTATTTCTAAGCATAATGAGAAGTGAATGTTTAAATTTAAGCCTCTAGCTCTATTGGTGCGGTCTGCACAAGAGACAAATGCATAGATAGCCGGGATACGAAAACTGATTTGGAGAATTTCCAGTTGGCTGGAATGCAGAAGTGGACGACCTGCCTCTCCGGGTTAATGTGACGACTGTAGCTTAACCCCAGACGTACTCTCTGACCATGGGCAGCGAACCTATTTTTATGGTTTGGCCCCTTGATCAAAATCTAGATTACAAGCCTTGCGTGTCTATGAAATCGAGCCATTGAAATAAACTAATGTTTTTTTCTAAGGCGATAAACACCACTCCAGGACAATTGTTTCTTTAAAAAAAAATCGCAGTCAGCTAAAATACTCATAAGGACCTGACGTCAGTGGTTAGCATGAATCTACACAGATTGGCTTCTGCTTCGCTAAATGCACTCGCACGTTTTTCAAAACGCGCGCCGGGTGAAATGAGGCTTTGGGCTTCGGGCTCAAGATATTTGCACGAATTGACCAAATATTACTTACGTCTAATGTCAAAATTAACATAGATAGATAAATAGAATATTGTACAAAGGCATGAAAAACACGCTCATCCGAAGGGGAATTACATAATTCAAGATTTTGTTACATCAAGATCCTGATTTATCTGAGGAGATAAACTGATTCACCAGTAAAAGCCAAATGCTCGACTCTAAAAAAATAGAACGTCGGATATCAGCAGAATATTCGATAATATATAAGAATACACCGTGCATTCAGTTTCTAAGCTAACCAGGCTTACTACATTTCTCCATTATAATAATCGCATTTATCGATTTTGATAATCATCATTTATCAGTTCTGATGATGAAATTTCTCTCCGCTGAATACTATATTTCCCAATTTTGAAGATTATGTTCTCATTATTCTTATTTTGGTGAATAGATTTTTTCATTCTTGATGAATATGTTTTTTTTTTTTTTGTTTTTTTTTTTTAATCTACAATTCACCTGATGCAAAAATAAGCTAAACTTTGAACTTTGATAATCACATGCCTCGATCTTGATAATTATATTTGTAGATTTTGATAATTACATTCCTCAATTTTGATGACCATATTTATCAATTTTAGATAATGAATGCATTAAACAAAATTTTAATTTATTCACTTGTACACTTGATTATACTGTATATATGAATCAGGCTACCCCAACTTGATAATTATACTTATCAATTTCTTAATTATGTTTATCGATTTTGATAATCAAATTTATTGAGTTTAGTTATTACTTTTCCGGCTTTAATATTCGTATTCATTCATTTATATCATTGTTTATGACAACCACATTTCTTGATTTTGGTAATTATATTTATTTATTTACTTTGATAATAACGTTTCTTGATTTTGATAATTATGTTTATCAATCTTGATGTTTATATTTCTTGATTTTGATAATAAGTTTAAAAGATCTTCGACAAACAACAGAAGATACCAATTCCCGAAAACAAAGGGAAATATCGGAGATTATGTACATTGATGGTATAAAACTATTTGCTAAGAACAGGAGAGAACTGGAAACGCTATTCGACGAAAGTAAAAAATACATTGGAATGGCATTTAGAATAGAAAAATGTCTACGCTTACGAATAGTCTAGGGAGAGTTTTCGACAAGTGCAAGGAATCGAATCATCGGACACCTGAACTATCAGATATTGGTATATATGAATGTATGTTGACATATCGATTCCTGTATTAGTCTTTATCCTTGAATATGTGTACAGATATGAATGCTTCTTTGTTCAACTTATACATAACAGCACCCTTGCCAGTAAAATATACAGACTAGGGATCCGATGTTTTTCATTGGCAACCTTCCACTATTAACATCAAAGTCTTTTCCATTCTAAGAAGGACTTTAAATTCTTCACTAATAAAGAATCTTTGCAAAAAGCTTTAGAATTTTTATCTCCGTTCATTTATTCAATTTTTTTTTGTTCATTAAATGAAGATTAAAATGTTGCCGACAGCGTTTGAGAAGAGAAAAATACACAAATAGACATTGGAAACTTTTTTAAAAAATCACAAATGATTTTAAGATTTTTATGGAGTTTCTGTCAAAATTAAATTAGAAGCCAACCCAGCCAAGCACGAATTCAATTTTCTCCACACCTTTGTAGTTTGACATTACATATCGAGTTTTCATGATGTTGCGATTGCTATGAAAAACGGGATAGTCAGGTCAGGAAAATGTTATCATTGATTATGGTTATGCTATAAATAGAGATACAGATTGGTGAAACGGTTAACGGTAACGAGTATCAAATCAAAGTTCAATCCCGGCTGAGACAGTTTAAATTGACTTCAAACTAATGCTCTCCAAATGGTATAATGGTTAGCACGTCAGCCCCACAAGCAGAAGGACTCAGGGACAATTTCCAACTCGGACAGAGGGTGTGGAAAATTTTCCATAGCTATAGGTAAATAGTATGGCAGATGGATTTCTCTAGCCATGATGGCAAGTCGTCCCGGAGACACACACACCTCTAAAACAGGTTGAAAAAGGGTGGACGCCTATGGTTATCTTATCCTTTACACATCAATGAGGAAATCAGCAGTGGTACCCCAAATACTTAGTATTCGTTTGGGGAATACGTAAAAGTAAAATCAATATACGATCAGAAGGCAGGTAGAATTGCTTATTGTTAGAAACCTTCAAGCTAAACAGTCAACATAAATTTTCCAGATTTGAAATAATTCTGGCTGGCTGGCAGGGTATGTATTTATGTGTCACAGGGGGTTGCAGCGGAAGTAAAGGTCTGAAAAAACATTTCCTCCAAATAACGTGTAAATTTTTTTTTTTTTCTTTTTTCGAAATTTCCATCCCCTGAGTAGGTTCTCAGTCTGGATTTCACTTTGCAATGTAAGTTTATACTAAATTTCTCCCGTGATCAGTGTCAAGGAGCAGTCATGCATGTTTTTATTGTTCTGTTTCGTCCTTAATTTGGATTTTTTTTGTGATCACCACCCAATAAAAGACTAGAGTAGTTACTAATTCATCAATTACTTTTTTTTCTAATTTTTTAAATGATCACCGAAAACATTCAGCTAAAAGTTATCTATATGATTTTATTTGTGAATTCGGTTGCAAAAGATCCCCGAGTGGAATGATGCAGTCGAACCGCTACAATTCGTAATCGATTAGAGAGAAGATTTATATCATTCGCACATTGTCGGAAAATGTTTGAAAAATGTCTTTTTCTAAAAAAAAAAAAAAACTTCAAAAACACAGACTTGGAATGTTTTTTCTCCAAGTGTCTTTTTATAATAACTTATTCATTCATGATTCTTTTTTTGTTTTGTTTTTGGTTATTTTGATAACTTCAGAGAAGTCGGCACATTTTTCATCAATATGCAAAAAGTTACTTGCAGTTGTTGACTGAAATTTATCAAAAGATAGACAGGAGTGCGCCCGAGTCTGTTGTTATAGTAACAGTCATGGCGATGATGTGTTTCCTGAAGCTACTTTTAATACTTATGAAAAGTTTATGTTCATCATATTAAGTGTGAATCATCAACAGAACTATCCCAGAAAATATAATGTATTAGAAACTGTCACCCAATACTGCCACCAAAACTGTTAACATAGGTTTTTCCAGTTTTTTTAGTGATCATGTATGACTATCTATCCATGCATATATGTGTTTTGCGTAAAGGCAACATCAATTGAGTTTCAGGGTAGTAAATATAAACATTTACTTCTTTTAGAGTTTTAGGGGGAGTCAATGTACAATGTAGGTTTATGCTGAATTTAACCTTTACTTATTGTCCGGCAGCGCTTACGCTTGTTTGAGGGGGAGGGGAGATTCAGACCTTTTAAATTGATCACCACCAAACAAAAGGCGAAAGATCATTGATTATTCCTTTGTCTGATAACAAGATTAATAAATCATAAGATTAAAGATAGTGTGAAAAATTTGACGCACTTGGAGCTTAAATATTTTTCCAGAGATCCTCTAATGATGATTAAGCATCCTGGGAGAAATGTATGGCAATCTAGGGATATCTAGTTACCAGGATCCCCATCTCAACCCCAATCATGGAGTCTGATGAAAACCAGGGAGCAATACGTTTGGCATAAGCTTTGTTGCAAGACATATCGGAAGGACGTCATGTTGCGCATCAAACCACCTCAATGGAGTTTCCTGGTTTTGAAATCATATTTGTCCTTCTCTTAAACTGGTTGCCTCCCCAAAGCTCGAGGGTGCAACCTGTCCTACCATTTTATCCATTCATAAAGGGGAGGAAAAGATGAATTCATGTCTTTCCCAAGCAGAATTAACCCAAAATGAACATAATCAGCCCTGACAGGAATTTGAACTCGGGTCGCCCATTCCATTGCCCAGGCTGTTAACAATGATTCCAATCGCACTTTACTGTTTGAGGTACCGAATTAAGTAAAAGTACGAATCATGCCTTCCGTAATTTAACCTTTTCTGACTGATATGGAGTACAAAATAGTAAGCAAGACAAAAGTTTAATGAACATAAACGATGCTATACGACTTCGTATTCTTAAAACTTGGACGACTTAGCTCATCCAGATGACATGATATGGTCGATGTTGGAGTTTAAAATATTCAATAAAAATGTCTTGAACAGTTGACTTAATTCCTTATTGTTGAGAACAATTTTGGCACACCCTTTAGGTTTATTATTGATGTTTATATTTCCAGATATAAATCTATCGATCCAATGCCAAATACGACAGAGTATTGACTCAAAACACTTGAAGAACACAATGCTGTGTTTATAAGCAGCTTGTCCAGAATCATGTTCTAATTCGATGTCGTACTTGAGAATAAGTCCAGTATTTGGGTAAAAACCAATGCTTTCAATGAGTTAAGACCTTCAACAATACTGAATTACATCTTTATTCACATTGAATCTGCAGAAGATGCAATTATATCAGTAATCCTGTTCACTTTCAGTATCAGCGTTAAAATTAACTGAAAATTATCTCCCCTTTCTAAGAACGATTTTGTTGCCTTGAATGAACTAAATCGTTAAATCGTTCTCATTTGTCTGCTGTTTTCAACATCGAGTGGGCAAATGTGAGAAACTTTGCAGGTTTGTATTAAATAAATTGTTTTTCTCTGTAATTGTTGAAAAAAAAGGTAATGATTTGTTCATTTCAAGGCTAACTACAGTCATCTCAATTTTTTGCACAAAAACTAAGAATCCAATTTGTTCTTCTTTGTGAGCCGTCAAAGAGAACACACAATGTATATGTTCATTTATCCCTGAGATTCTTGGTTTTCCACTTGCCCTAATACACAAATCACCCAAAATAACATTTACACTATGTATAAGACAAAAACATAACTATCTTTTAATTTTCAAATCCAATATTCAAAATTAGATTTTTTTCTGAATCCTGAAGGCAGTGAATGTTCAAAGCCAGGCTTTTGAAAGTTCCTAAGTAGGTTTACTGAAGGTTGACAATGCCATGGAAATTACAAAATCATCTTTTAACTGTGCAAATCACTCAAGCAAAAACAAATGATAATATTGTTTATCGTAATACTCAGCGGCACACTTTTTCTAACCATGCTATAGAAAAATGCCCCCTTTCTTCAGTGACATCACCTTGTCTTTGTGAATCTCTCCTGGTGATGAGCTGTTGATAACGGGGTAGAGAATATCTGAACAATAAAGGGTTTTTTTTCTTATTCTCTCAACAATTGTTGGCTCTCACGTTCCAATTGTCTAGAACAGAAAAATTGTCTCTGTGATTATTCGGAGATTTAACCTGTGTGCGAATTTAGTTCGAACTGCGCAATTCATATCCTGGAGGTTTTGGCCGGGAACTTATGAATCATCTTCAATACGTTTAATTCTTTGCAGGGTGTCAACATATGACGAGATAATAAAGTTTTAGATTAGCTTTTCAAAGTCGAATTTTCGAAAGTGGCGACTACATCTGTGCACTTGGCTTGAGTTTTATGGACTTTGGCTAAACGCCCCGGTATGGTCAGTGGTTGTAACACCGAACTGTATTAAGGGTGGTGCGTCGGTGGGGGGGGGGGGGTGACTCAGGGCTTCGATTAAGAGTTTTCGTTCAAAGAAAGTGTCTGCTCTGCCTTTGATGTGAGTCGTAACAGAAGCGCTAAGTAAAGTCATTGAGGCGAGAAAGCTAACTCATAAATTGGCCAGCACTACCCATAATCGGTTTTGGTCACAAGAAAAATCGATGATTCGATCGATCAATGCAATAGTTTACTAGATTGGGTCCTTCGAGCAATTTCTATCCATCAATTTTGGGTGACTTCCAGTTACTCCGATTTTATTAGTATTTTTCGATTAATTAGATAACTGATTAACTACAGAAGTTACTTTTCTATAAAACCATAGAACGTGATTTGTTCCTGCGTAGTCGGTGTCATTCTCTAATTGCTTTTGTGTAAAAAGTAAAGCAAATTGCTATTATTCCCCTCGAACATAGATTTTAGACAGTGATAATCATATGTGATTTTTGTTTTCTTACGCGATTGTCTGAAAAAGCAAATAAAATTTTATGATGAAATAGTTTTTGTTTTTTTGTTTTTCGAATCAGCAGCAACATGCAAAAACAACTCGCTAAAATCCCTAATGTGCTTTGAAGAAAAATTACAAATAATAAAATTTATAAAAGAAAAATCACCATTGGATGAAAAAAAAAAAAATTTTAGGAAATCATAGACTCAAAGAAAAAGTCCCAATAGGAATCTATGATAGTGGACAAAAAAATGAAAAGTCTAGCGACGAAGTTAACATCGACGAAATCAAAATACTGATTAAACCAGAAGAACAGCTTAAAGAAACAATAAAATAAATAAAACCTAATCAAAATGGATGAAAATATAGAAACATTTAAAACAATAACACTCCAAAATAATTAATCAAAATCACAGTAAGCTTAAGTATGAGCGATCTTACAAAAAAAAAATATTTATGAATATAAAATACAAAAGAACAGCTGCAACATATTGAACATAGAATTTCAAACCCATGATAAAAAGTAAGATGATAGAAATCATGTAGGAAATATTTCCATTTACTCAATAGATACAGCACTGGGGAAGAAACTTCGAACTAAAAGACCAAAAACAAAAATGAAACTAACAGACAAGGAAAGTAACTGTACCCAAATATTAAAATAATGAGTAATTGTTAAAATACGAAACCCACTTGAGGATTATTTAGTCGAAAAACAGTTTTGTCACGAGTATCCATCAGTATATCAATTAAACTAGCACTATATTTTTAAATGCAGAGCACCATTTATATGAAAACAATACTTCACTCACACAATGTGTGTGTCTGTTTTCCTTCTCTCTCTCTCTCTCTCTCTCTCTCTCTCTATATATATATATATATATATATATATATATATATATATATATATACCAACCAAGAGAGAGGGGGAGAGGAAGACAGATAGAGATATACATACAGGAATTAACCTGAATTCAAGCATCTGAAAAGTACTCAGTAGCGATCACTTCAACACATGCATGTACGAAACAACCAACAACCCTTCCTCACCTTACATTCGACGCTTTTCGTATCGTTACGTGTTGAGACAGAGTATTAAGAGAGCTGTTATGTTGTTCTAGTGTTATAATGTGGAGTTGTAGAAGAAGCTACAAAATGAATGAATAATTTAAATTTCCATATTTATGGTGTATTCATTATGAATTGTGATAATAAGATGAATGAAAAATGACCGGAATTAAAATATGATAAAGGAAATACGCCTGTAGGAGGAATACACGTTTATGTATGAAGAAATCAAAACGATATCTGAAAGAATACAAAAAGATGATGGCAACCAGAAGGTCAAATCAAAACAGTTTGACTGATGAACAATAGAGCAAAGGATTCGAAAGACTGTTTAAATGGTTACTGATCTCAGCAATTCGATATCCGGTCAAAAAGCCGACCTACGAAAAACTGTATATGCAACAGATTCAGAGAAGTGATGGAAGGCGGTAGAGTACGGAGACGTGGTTTCCCCTCTTGAGAGCATAGCAGCACATCTTGTGCTGAGATCACCCTCTTGTAAACAGAAGACCGTTGAACTATTATCCCAACCCGAGTCGATCACCAAAGAATCGCTTCTTTTACTACGTCAAGTATATCAACAAGAGAAGTCCTGTCACATACCTAGTACCCGTATCTATGTCGACGTCATTCTGTAACGCTACATGCACACACAATCGTCTGCCATTATAAGCCACGGGTGGACAAAGGACTTTTTCCTTCCATGACACTAACGATTTTTTTCTGCAATGTTTTACCGGGGTACCATTCTATCTCATCCCACCATATTCTGTCATGTATATACATATACGAGTTCTCGGTGAATATTGAAGAGAAAATTTAAATTTCTGATTACTGATGTTCGTTCTCCGTGTGCGGAACAGCGTATGTGAGAACTGCAAAATGTAAATTTACCAACTCCCATTCGGAAATTGTGTACAGTCGCAGTCGAGGAATCCCATGGTCATTTCCTCACCCCTACGCACCGGCTACGCCAAATACCGTATTTTGGTTCCGTAACCATAGTTGATAGTCGTCTACCAAGCTAAACTATGCACCGTGTTCGACATGGTCATTATTTTCTCTTTTACGATCTATTATCTGCTGACTATTTTTGATTCGTCGTGACGTAAGTCACAAAGTACTTTTCGTATTTGTCTGTAGACAGACAAGAAAATTGGCAAATGCTTTGTCATGTCTCGTATCAGAGTTTAATAGCAAACAAGTGGGTCGGACGGTCCACCTGTACTTTAAGATACTTGTGACAAATAATGCATCTTATTCAAAATTGAAAACCTTTCGATAAGTCTGCGTGGGGGAAAAGTTTGATAATAAAAGAAAAAGAGAGGGATAAGGCTATTTTTGAATGGTTTCCTGGCCCCCAATTGATGAGTCCCCATATGCTTTATAGATAGTAGTTGAGTTACTTCATTTCTACTGATATTATGCAATAATAGGGATATATTAGTACATACTTAGTGTAATACGATGAGGGAAGGGATGATCAATAATTAACCATTATCAAATTAGCGCCTGCTGTTTGACGTAGACCCTCCTCGGGATTTGCAAAACCTTTCCCTCGTTGGCGTTTTGGGGTTATCACTTTCTGAAGTTGTCTGGTTCGTCAATTTCTCTTATGTTTTGTTGGCAAAAGCTTCGCATATGATCTCTGGGAATCAACGTTGTCAGTTGTGATGTCCATCGGTTGACATACTTTCAACATGACTAGCCCGTCACTATTTGAGTTTTTTTAATGGATTCTATCATATCCCTGACTCTTGTTTTGTTTTGTGTCTGATACACTGTACTGTCTTGTGATCATCTCATGTGCATTCCATTGTTCAATGAGAAGACAATAATCAACCTCGAAAATGCAAACCTGAAAAAAGGGGACCACTACGTCTACCTGAGACAATGGATGTCCATGAAATCCTTGGGAGAAGGAGAAATCGTGCAAAGAATCACACTACGATGGTGAGCTTTCGGTATAGCAAGCTCGATCCTTAAAATCAAGAAAATCCCATTAGTCTAAAAAATAAGTATACAATCAACGCACCATCCCGATAGTCATGCATTGATATTAAACATGATACCTAACAAAAAGTCCAAAAACCCTTTTGTTTGATTTAATGAATTGGAATAGATATAAACATACAAAAGTTCACTGTCGGTCACATATTTGCGTGGTCGTGTGCACGCCTTTGTCAATGTAAATATAATGTATGTTCGCAGATGTATATGTATGTGTACGAGAAAATGAGAATATATGTTCTCACATGACTTAAAAATATAAGATCGGAACTTGACCTTAATGAGTTAGAATTCCAACTTTGTGACTCCAACATAAAGATGAAGGCTCTTAGTGACATGATATACCATTGTCTACAAATAAAGACAACCATTAAAAACGACTTAGGGAAGAGAGAAACAAACAAACCAACAAAAGTTAGGACAAAGGAAAGATGTGAGCGACATGGAGACGGTCAAACTTACGATGGATTAACAAACGGGATTTGTTAAAAATATGTACGTCTGAGTGGAAGCGAGGAAAGAAATGTTAAGGGAACGTGAAGCAACGAGGAATTAGAGAACTGAAAGACCAATTTCATACAAGAAGGTGGACTTTGAATGAGTGGGGCAATCAACAACCCCGGCCGATCGGACTGTATGATAACTTCATCGATAAATTTTTCTCTCTCCGTGCTGACTGCAAATAAGGATTTTGGAAATATGTTACAAATATCTTGTGTATGTTTATGTTTTCGATTGATATTGTCGGTATTGTTGATGTTTGCAACTGATATGTTTGTAATGTTTGTATAATGTCAACAGCAAACCGTATGAAATGAATAATAAGATAAAAAAGAGACTGCAATGGCTTCATGAAAGGAGAAGCTACTCGTTGATTTCTTCCTGTTTCCTCCTGTTAACTATGAGTTCTGTTTAGGTAACAATGGGTAGCATAAATAATGGTTCAGAATTCAGGGAGGCTTTTCACCAATGGTGGTATTGCATGTCTATTCAATACATTTTTTCCTTTTTCATAAAATCACAATAAATGTTAAAGGGGCCCCTTGGGAAACCAAGCCTCTTTGGCCCTCAAATATCTACCCACACGATTGCTCAGGGTGAACCCAATTTCAATGACAGAATGGCCTTGGAAAGCGGGATCACATGGGCAGAAAATGATAAGAAGTTCAGAATCCTACCAAGAATAATGACGCCAAGTGATGCACAAAGCAACTGCTGAATGAAGTTCTATGTTAAGAATTTCTAAAGGTTGTTTTACTATTAGCTGAGAAGCGAGTGATAAATAGATCGATATATAGAATTCGTTACATTTCCAGAAGTTCTGATGGTGATAACTCAAGAGAAAGAGACAAGTTCAACATGAATGGTGGATGGCTAAAAGTTCGAATTTTCAAAAAAACAAAGAACTGGGAACACTTTTGGGCAAAAACCAAGAAACTGATTTAGCATAAAGTTACATTGCTAATAGACTTCCACCTTACAAAAATTTATTTCATGGAATTTTCAAAAAACAAAGAAATGTTTTTGCTATACGTAATAAAGATTAAATGTTTAAATAATCAGCAAATAGGTGCAACCTGCAAATGCACCTCATAAATAGATGACCACCCAGGAAGTCACCCAGCCAGATACATAAATTGAAACCTATGATGACGGTTTCAGCGACAGTTTTGGTTGAGAATGTCTAAAGGTCACGGTGCATTTTTCATATTTCATCTTTTCCTTTCTCAGTAGATTTTTTCTTGTTCACAGTTCTTGAGAACAGGATGGAGCCAGGCAACTGCTTCAGATGCTAACTGTTACGTCAGATTCGGATATTCAGTCCACTTTCTGAAGAGTGATAAGCAAAAATATATGTTTACAAGTTTCTACAATGGACGGATAGGGCCGTGAAGAATAGAGAAGAAATAGAAATTGAAGATAAATCTGCTTAGCTACTCCAGATAAATCAATTCAGCATCCATAACTTTCGATTTTCTCTTTCTCTTCATTTCTAATTTTGTTTCTCCTTTTCTTTTCCTTTCTTTCTTGTCTCCTTTCTTTTCGTTGAGTGATGATAGAGGTATTGAATATATCTTTCCATTTCTTTCCACAACCCCCCTACTCTCTCTCTCTCTCTCTCTCTTTCTCTCTCTCTCTCTCTCTATTCATCAACTAAATTCTATAGCCTATTCGGTTTTTTTAGTCTTAACCGAAAGCCTGAACTCTGCATCATTGTTGTAAGGATATCCAAATAACGTCGACTCCAGCAACAGTAGGACTTCAGCAAAAATAGCGAAGGATATTTCAGGTTTATTGTAGCGTCAGTTGAGAGCTTAGATGTAACTTCGGCAGCGGAATTATATTAATATTCATTAATTTTATATCAATTTCCATTGATTTAGACTAATTTTCATTACACTAATGAGTCACCTCTGCCCTATTTTGATAAATTAATCCCATGAGTGACAAGCAAATTGTCCATAACCATGCAATTTGTCACACGCTCGCAGAGAAGGGCAGATATATATTTATACACATATATATATGTGTGTGTGTGTGTATATATAGAGAGAGAGAGTCAGAGAGACAGGGAAAGAGAAAGAGAGCTGTGCGTGTGTACGTGTGTGTATGATTCATATGTCTATTTATGTAGTTTTATGCACAAAAATTTACTATCACATATTCACATATGATATATATTTATATAATTACCGAGTAATGGTTGGAATTGATTTGATAATTTGCAGAGAGATAATCGTATCTTTTTAAATGATGATTTCTTGCACAGGAAACCTGATAGATAGATCTGTGTATGAAGTCCAACATTTGTAATGATTCATTATTACATGTATATTTATGTGTGTTCGTTATTCTGAGTAGTTGGAAGTGATCACAGACTCATGTTTTCTCTATTAATGTAAGCATTTGCTTCCCTGTGTTCGAGTGTTTCCTTATACACCTTCAGTATAAACTATAGGCGTATGCATGTTCAGATATTGATGCTTGAACATAAATTTATACGTGTTTGTGTGTGTTTTTCCATGTAAGTATGAGGATTTAACCATATTATGTTTGTTCAGATGTCTGTGCTTTTATGAATTTATATATGTATATGTATTATACTCTTATGAGCGTGTTTGTCCGCTAGTATGGGTCAGAATCGGCTGGAAAAAGGCACCAATTGTCAAAAACTTCGCTTATATATACTGAGACGGTGCCAGTTCCAAAAGTGCAAGTTTAGAAGGGGCCAGACTTTATGCAGTGTGGAGCAGCCTGTGATGATTGTCATGCAAAATATGGTCCCGTACGTTATACGAAACTACGACTTCGGAATATTCGATTACTTCTTTTACTCTTCCGATTACTGATGTCCAATTTGCATACTGTCCAACTGTTGGGTAATCACGGTTCATCACACAGGCAGAGACATTTTAAATAAAGTTAGATAATTGGTCTTCATTGTTTTTATTTTTTCATATTCATTTAATCTTTTTGTGAGCTTTAGTTTTGGGGGGAAGTTCGGTATGGCTGACCCAGACTCCATTACTGCTAGCCACACTGATTTTTTCGTATTTTATTCTTGCTGTGTAGCTTTCCTGACGTCCCAGTCTTTTTGAGTTCTCTTCATCCTGTTAAAATATCAATACACATTTTTTTCTGATTTTTTTAGGGACTGCCTATCTCGACTGATGATATTTTGTACAATCGACTTTGAAAAGGTCAATAAAAATGAATAAATGTAACAATGTACAAATGAAAAATAATGCTAGACGGGAAGATCACGAATATATTAGAGGAAGAACAGGTTCCAGAGATTTCCTGAAAAAAACATAAGCAAACTAGAATAGCAGTGGACTGGCCATGTTTCAAAGATGTCAAACAACCGCTGGACATTGCCATTCATAACAATGATCCGTCGAGATCAGTTACCATAATATGACAGTGTTGAAGAAACACCACCTCCCTTTCAGTTATGATTTTAATATATTGCTTATTTCATACATTTGGTTTGTTATTTTGTATAGGGTATTATCATAAAGTATTGCATATGGATGTTATTTTATGCTTCTCATCATTTAATGTTTTTAAACGGGGCTTGCTTACGTAGGTTTTTGAAAACGTATTTCACGATGAAGGATTAAAAAGTATAACAGAAGACCTGACTCGCTGTAGGTATCACTTCTATTGAACCTGAATATAAAATCCACCGTAATACCTTTAGAAATACTAATTGCTCAGGAAAACTTATTTGAGTTGATTATCTACCAACATATCTAACCCAAAGAATTGACAATGTTTCCCATTTAACCTAAAAGTAAATTTTTCCATGTCGTATATCATCTTGCTTCCATCATTTTTTTTTTTTTGATTATCAAATAATTTTTCCTAATGTACACTGTTGACACGGAGCAAAACCACTTTCTAACTGGTAGTAAGACCATAATGGGCTTTTTTACTATTACACTTGGACAATTTGTTACTTGGTGTCTTACAATCGATCTCTCATCCTGCCTCACTACCTATCAGTCATATATGGACCAGAGTCAAATGCTTTCCCCTCTCCCTGGTTCCAGCCAATACAATGATCTTTCAAGCTGATAAAGACAGAATCCATCTATTTTGGTTAACTAATTACTCTTACAGTAATTCAAATTGATTTATTTTAATGTGCACTGTTAATCTATTCTTTTTTATACCCTTACCAACATATTTTTTAATTTTCGTTATAGTCTCATTATGGCCATGCCGATAAGTTTTAAAGGGATCAAGATGTCTAATCATGGCTTTATAGAATTGTCTAAAATCTTACTGATTTAGTTGCCTTGATTGACCTTTCTTACAACTAATGAAACAATTTTCAGTATGAAATTAATAAATCCAAGAGAAACTCTAGCTTTTCTCAAGTATTTTGATGATTTGATTCTGTAGAATATACAATACGGAATAGCACTTGTTCTAAATGGCATACATACTATATGGAATAGAAATGAGTCTCGTTTATCAAACAATTTATTGAAAGACATACCATCCTCGATTTCAATATCCAATAAAAGGAAAGATGCTTGCATTCCATTATCTTCACACTCTAATTTAAGATCTTTAATATATATATATATACATATATATATATATATATATATGTGTGTGTGTGTGTGTGTGTAGTATTGAGAGTGATTGGCCTTACTCTGGCCTGTGTCGTATCCATCGTGGGAAGAGATGGATTCATGCATTTCCTAAGAATTTTAATTATAATTTACAAAACGATGCAGGGCATCCTATATTCGAAAATAATCAAAATAGCATTTTTTCATCCGAAGAGGAAATATTGGAGGAATAAATAAGAATGTCTTTGTCCTCAACATAAAAAGCCAGAGGCATCGTTAAAAAGTTTTTCCCAGAAGCTTCGATATTCCTTAATATATTTCAGTGGGATTTTATGTGTACGCTTGTGGGGAGATTCTACCAGAGGGTTGGTGATTTATAGCCGATCCGAAAGTGTGTATACTCTTTATAAGCAAAAATGTTGTTTTTGTTAACAACTGGGTAAATTTTTCAAATCTAGACGAATTCGGTGTGAAATTTTGCTTTTATGTCTAGAAACTGTCTTGTATTGATTTACTTGTTCTTTCATATGTAAATAGCCATACGCCAACATTGGACAAATATTGAACTTTGAAAATGCTGAAAATATTAGAAAGAAAATTGTAGAACGTGTTCTCCCAGTTTGAATAAGAGTGAGTTAGGTATCTCAATGTTAATTTCCTCTCTGGTAATTCCATCATCATCAGTCTCTTAACATCCGTTGTTGGACATAGATCTTCCCCAGGATTCGCCACACTTCTCTATCGTGCGTGTCGCGCAGTCTATACTTTTATGAATTTGTCTAGCTCGTCTCTCTATCTAGTACTCTCCTGGCATCAATTCTGCATGTGATCTCTGGGGATCGATGTTGTGAGTCGTGACGTCCATCAGTTGTCTGCCATTCTTGCAACATAGCCAGCCAATTGTCATTCGAGTTTTTAATGGATTCTATGATGTCCCTGATTCCTGTTTTCTCCAGGATGTATTGTGCTATCTTGTAGTCTCTCCATGTAAAGTCGAGTATAATTCTTTCATGTTGCATGGTTCGTAGTTTTCGGGTCTGTCTCTTGGTCAGGTTGCATGTTTCAGCTCCATGAGTGACTATAGAGAGGATGCATTGGTTGTATACCCTTCTTATTAGGACTAATGGAATCTTCTTGTTTTTAAAAGTTGAGCTTAATCTACGAAAGTCTTGCCACCCTAGTGTGATTTTTCGCTTGATTACTTCTTCATTTGATGGTCTTTTGGATATTCGTTGTCTGAGATAGATGTAATACTCTACTTCCACCAGTTCTGTGTCCTCGATTTTGATCTTAATGTTCTTATTTCCGACGTGTTTGTTGCACATGATCTTCGCCTTGCTGAAGTTCATGTGTAGACCGACTTTCTTGCTCTCTTGGTTTAGTTAATTTAGCATAAGTTAGAGGTCGTGCAGGTTCTCTGCGAAAAGGGCAATATCGTCTGCAAATCTGAGGTTGTTCAGGTATTTGCCGTCTATTTCAATTCCTTTATCATCCCAGACTAGAGAGCCAATAGTTATTTCAAGTGAGTAGAGCGTAGTCCTAATGAAATCTTGTGACTTTGCAAGGCATTAGCAAGTTTCTCTATCTTGAAGGTGACTTTGGTTGATTCTCTCGTGACTGGTTAATAACGTGAACCGTGACGATTCGATCCCCATACTAGCTGTTTCGTATGCTTTTATTTATATTCAAAAAATATGTATCCGTTACCAAGACTTTACAAAATTTAACCTCAACAAATATCTCTCTCTGATTGGATAAGTATGGACTGATAGAGTGAAAACAGTGAGAGAGTCTGCAAATTTCTCTATGTAAAAAAATCCACTCGACCCAAGCATGACAACTTGGAAAGATTTAAATGAATCACATATATCGATTAGTTTTTGATCGACAATGGCCACCAGCCTCCAAATATTCATCTCTACCCTGTTTTTATTTCTTTTACTCAACGAGTCATTTTCGAATTTCCTGTCTTTAAATTATTTTGAGACATTTTGTTTGTCTACATTGTCGCTCGACATTTTCCCCAATGTTGTTTGCAAATTGCATTGTGGGTAAATTTTTCCATTCGTTTTTTTTTCTCTCTTTTTTTCTGTAAATCTTTTTAGAAGTGTATAGTGCCGCCTACTGAATGTAACTCATTGTATATTCTTGAATATTATACTAGTTTTTCTTCTGAAAACAATGGCTCCAAACTAGCAGTTCGACTTATACCCATTCATATCAGTGGAAAATTGCCAAAACTTTCGCATATATGAATACAGTGTCGATAGACACAATGCATATTAGTGAGAGATAATACTCGTTGTTTCAATTCAAATCATTACCATTGTTTATTATTGAATGCTTAGTAGGTATTTATTTTGTGATATCCCTTTAAGTTCATTTTTCATGGTAGATTCGTTATCACTGATGTTGATTTCACTTTCACGATCTGAAAACAACGATCAATACTTTGAAGACGAAAAATAATCATGTTCCAGTAATAGCTGTCAATAAACAGTGAATTTATATGAAGAGATATCTCACATGACGACGTTATGGCAAAATAACAGACTAGGAATATATTCGGGTCAGTTGATCTTACAAATGTTATGTTCGATTCCGAATGTGACTCATATTCACAAGAGATATAATAAATAAACGGGAAATAAAATATACGGTACTTAAATCGGACCTCTGCTGGCTTCATGATATGCACTGTTTCGCAAAAGTTTAGATTTTTTTTCCAACCAGGTCATCTCGTGAATATTCTTTCAATGCGAGTTAAGCTGTGCTCATTCCATGACTGAGATTGTTTAAAAGGAGAAAAACTGATTTGAAGAAAATACAAAAGACTGTGAGTTTCTTATCTTGAAAATAGTGGCGTCTGCTATCCTGAGGTGACATTTTATGCAGAAGTAATCTATGGTCTGTTGCTTTGTAGATAGTCATGATAAGTCTACTAATAAAATCTTATGTGATGTCAAGTGAAAAATCACCAATGCTGATGTATTATTTATGGGATAATTTTAGATAAGTTCAACCTTAATCAAACAGCACATTGTTAGCATTAAGTTACTCCAGAAGATGATAGGCTTTAATCAATATATATTATTTACTTACATACATTTTAACAACATTGTATTCGTACAAGACAGTTCCAGTCAGTTTCCTCTCTCCTTCCTCGTTATAAAGTCTTTCAATTCCTCTCCCCCGGGTTATACATTTTATATTGAAGGCTTCTTCAGTTGAAAGAATAAGTATAATCTCATGTGACTAGAATGTACCCATATTTTTTAACGCATCAGGAAATAAATAAATTAGGAATACTACTTTTCATTAGTATTTAATTATCTTCCCTAACCAAAAATCTCATTTTTTCTAAAATGTCACAGAAAGGCAGACACGTTGCGCATTATAAAATAGATTGACAGATTTGCAGCTGAAACAATCTTCTTCGATGCATATAGTAGAACCTTCTCTCGTGTATAATGTAAAATGCAGTGTGAGACACATCCTTATGTAGAAGAGAAAGTCCGAGATATATGTCTGTTGTCTACACAGTTGTTGTGCTTAACACACCATTTCGGTCGATAAACATTATTCAGTCTTCCTGCATTGTCTGGAGTTTTGAGGCGACGAATTTCCATACATTCTTCATTGACAATCGATGTATCAAGGCAGAGCAGTGCCAATCTTGGAAACGATGGAGCTGTGACTTTCCTGGATACAAACATTTGCATATTAACCAATTTTATTGACTTTGGTTGAACCTATGCTACTTCCTCCGCCACCAAGCAAAAACTCGCTTGGACTATATAACTATACTAGCACGGTACTCGTAAAAATGATTGGATTCTTTTTTAATGTATTTGCAGTCTGGGATTAGAGCAACCGTGTGTGCTGCCCGGAATCGCAGTGTCGCTCCCCGTCCCTCCACCTAGGATCAGAGTAAAACATCTTCGTTCTGATTTATACATAGTGCAATATGATTATTGGCTAAATAGGTTATATCCAGCATAATTGTGTAATTCTTGAATAGATAACGAGAAAAAAAACGTATTGAGTGAATAGGTATTTATTCACGGACGTTCCGCGGGGAGTGACCCCCACATTATCAGCGAAATGGAGAAATGAGGAGAAAATGAAGAGAGCTCGAATGTTTTTGTGTCGCAAGTGGATAGAATGGGAGGGTGTTCGTGGTTGTCTGTGGATTGATTGCTACGCTTTGGTGGGATGAAGGGGTCATATATCTGTCTCTGTTCTAATGACGTCGGACGGGGAGTAACTATGTGTGTAAGGGTGTGGTTGAGGCTTGTTTTTTTTCGTTTGTTAGTTTTCCTGAGTCGGAAGAATGTGTGTCCTCTTTATGCGTGCATGTGTGTATAGGGAGATTATTTATAACCGCACGTCAGGCATTTTAACACATACAAATATGATCATACAAATACGGTGGAGAGCATAGCATTGATGAATAAAATAACATAGCAGTATGTCCCTCCGAATGCAGCCTTATGACAAGTGTCCAGCCTCATGGTAGTATATACGTCTTGCATAGAATGTATGCGTATAGATGAGCCCAGATCAAATTCAGTGTCCATCCAACACAGAATTACATACATTATACATCTATATCTATCTACATACCCGAGTAGTGTATAGCTCATATCAGTGCAGCGAAGTGACATTATATAAATATGGTGCATAATTATACGCATAGTATACACTCATGCATTGGTGTATATTGATATTGCATTATATATGTGAATTTGAAACTCACAGTTTAGGGTAAAAATTGGTTATTGGAAAGAAAGTAAAGATTTGTGGTATAAGAGTCATAAAGTGCTGTAATGAGAGATAGGGAATGAACCACCATAGGAAGAAAAAGCAATTTGTTCTTCAGATTCTGCATCATCATCATTAGCCTTTAACCATCAGTCGTTGGACATTGACCTTTCCCAGGATTCGCCACACTTCTCTATCATGGGCGTCGTGGAGCCAGTATTTCCTGAATTCGTTTATCTCGTCTCTCCATCTAATGTTCTGCCGGCCTCGGTTGCGCATGTGATCTCGGGGGATCCATGTGGTGAGTCACGAGGCCAATTGGTTGTCTGCCATTCTTGCAACGTGGCCAGCCCACTATCATTTAAGATATTTAACAGATTCTTTGATGTCCTTGACTCCTGTCTTTTCCTGGATGTACTGTGTTGTCTTGTGGTCTCTCCATGAGAGGCCCAGCATAATTATTTCATATGCACGTTGCATGGTTCTCAATTTGCGGATCTGTCTCTTGGTTAGGTTCCACATTTCATCTCCATAAGTGAGTATTTGGAAATTATATTGGTTATACATCCTTCTTTTTAGGATAAATGGGATCTTATTTTTGAAGCTTGAGCTTGCCCTGCCAAAGGCTCACCATCCTAGTCTGATTCTTCATTTGATTTCTTCTTCTTTTGCGGGGTTTCATGGAGATTTGTTGCCTGAGGTAGACTTAGTGACCTACTTTCTCCAGTTCTTTGTCTTCGATTCTGATATTAGTGTTTTTATCTCCGATGTAGTTATTACACATGATCTTCGTCTTGCTGAAGTTCATGTGTAGGCTGACTTTCTTCAAGTATAAATGATAAAGAGTAATAATCACGACAAATTATTTTTCTTCAGAACTTCACAGACTTTGAATCAAAGAAGCTAATTCAATCTAAGTTTTGAAAACAATTCATGATGATGTAAATTATTCAATGACTTGGCATTTTTTTTAAATGTTTATTTCATCGTGATAAATTGCCGTAGCAGAGGATTTTTTTCTTCAAATTATGAACGATCTTAAACTCGTGAAGAATTTCCAAGTATCGAAGGGTGAAATGCACTTCAGCGCATTTTTTAAGTTGATTTTTATACTCTAAAAATCTTTGTCTGAAAAAAAAATTAAATTTAAGAGTAGTGATGATCCACAAACATTCAAACTAAAAGAATTTCTGATCACAAAATGAATTTCTCAAAGAGAAAAGAAAGAGCGTCCTGGCTGGAGAAGAGTGTGTTAATTTTTTTTCTAAATCCTGAAAACAGTCTTTGATGTTCATTCTTTCCTTCGAGAGTAAAATTTATTTCGAAAAAAAAAAGAATAACGTAAAAAAAAACTCATCCTTAACAATTAAACTTTAATTTTTACAATCATAAACTAGATGTTATCGTTATGTATTTGTTATCGAACATGAATATCTTCAGCGTTAATTGTATAGATTGGTTTGGTTTAACCTGGCTCTTGAAGTTGAACTGACGTACAAAGCAACAAACACGTGTAGTTACGATGGGTTTCGTATGATTAGATATTAAATGAGTTTATAGATCAGGCCCCTTATGGCAATTCTTGGGGTTGTTATACTTATCTGGTGGTACTCATTATCCCCGGAGTAAAAAATGGCAAGTGGTCCTGGATACAAGCAGGAGGGGGTTATCATCAACCTGACCTATCGGGAAGGACTGATATAAGCATTCCTTTAGGACTACCTTGACCAGAATTCGAACTCACTTCTTTTATTGTATTTCTGTTAGCATATATATATATATATATATATATATATATATATATATATATATATATATATATATATATATATTGTTCATCGTGTATTTTTCAATTCATATGAATACAACAAAATAAAGAAACAGATTTAGGTCATTGTTGATGATTTTAAATACAGTGCTCGATATTTCACACAGTAATCAGTGAGAGCTATTAATATATGAGAATAAGGATTGTATCTATACATCCCTAAAATCCATATATATATATATATATATATACATATAAATATATATATATATATATATATATATATATATATATATATTCTTGTCAACTTCTTCTTTTGTAATGCTAAAAAATAGGAGAATATTAAATATTTTTTGTATAGTCCAAGAGTATCTACGATCGTGTTCACCACAGGCAACTTTTAATCTGATCAGTATCATTTCAAAGCGTTGTTTACAACTATTTTATTATTATTCGTAATTTTTTTCCTATGTTATTGAGTTCATCAGCTGTTTTTACCATAGCCCTGTTTCAAAAGGATTAAAATGTACCATAGTCCTACTTTGGGAGTATCAATGTATTCATGCAGATATATATATATATATATATATATATATATATATATATATATATATATATATATATATATATATATATATATATATATATATATATATATATGTTGCCATTTTTCGCTAACGTTTGAGTCACGCCGTTCACAGCTTTTAGGCTGAAAGATGGTGTTTAACAGTGATCATGCTCTTTTTCACTGCTACTGACCTGTTACCGTAAGGCAGTTCTATTAGGTTAGTAATTTGCATATAAATATATATATATATATATATATATATATATATATATATATGTATTATATATATTTGTTAGAGATACGCACGTGCACATACACACACACACACACACACACACACACACATGCATACATTAAATTTCATTCTTTTCTCCAACATCATTATTCTCAATTGAAATAGAGGAGGAAAAAACTAATTACTTGCATGGGTGGGGAATCTATTTTTTACGCCGATGTCCATTATTTTCTCACATAATATGAATTCTTTCCATTCTTTTTTATCTTGTTCATTTCTGAATTTCCAACTAGATGAATCCATTTTTTTGCTCCGTTTTTTTTTCACGATATCAGAATATACAGGATGTCCCAAAAGTCCATCATCCATTTTTGGAAATAATAGAAATTTGAACAAATGTAAACTTCGAGACATACACACGCACGCACGCAAACACACACAAGCATACACACACGCACACACATTAACGGGGGCATTAAACCAGTGGACAGTTGTCCTTTTGGGGCATCTGTTCCGGGACAAAGTTGTTTTGATACTATTTATACAATTCTATTTACTTTCTGCGTTTGGGGAAATTTTTTTCTTTTTTTTTGAATGAAGAAGTCGTGGAATTTTGACATTTGAGATGCATTTGAATTATCGTTGAGCGAATATAGGGTGTCCCAAAAGTAACCATTTATTTTGAGGAATAATAGAAATTTTATTGAATAACCTTTTTTTTTTAATGAAAACATGAAAGAATATAGACTCAAGTGTAATTATCAGATTCTATGTTACGGCCATCAATGTGACGACGGATCTCAAAACGACCAACTGTTTAGCAGAATACAATTATAAGCATTTCGCATCCGATTTTAAGATCTGCTTCAGTGATATGATTACGAGTGAGGTTGATAGTTGTTATGAAAGAGGATTACCTACGTATAGGTGTTTTAAAGTTAATTTTGGATTTTGTTATACCCAGATATTGATGGGTACCCTGTATATCCGTTATTATTGTGGTTGGAAAAATAGAAACTAATATTTTGTACCATTGTACCATAACCACCAAAACCTCCAATGACTGATATACTATTTTCATCAATCTTAGGGACTCGAAAATTCTCCTCGTGTAAATAAATTGTGCGCTTTCGATTTCCATCATTTTGGCTTACGAAGGCTATTCATAGGAACGTTCTGTTTCGGATAGGTGAATTATCTGTATATCTGTGATTTGTCTTCATAGGGATTAAAAAGTTTGTTTTTTTTTTCTTTTTTATTAACTGAGTTCAGCCACAAAACCCTAATTGAGATAAAAATGGAGGTAAGATTGTCATGCGCCAATCTTTCAAGTGAGAAAAAGGTCTGCTTTCACTGGAATGATCATTCGAAATGATTGCTTTCACCTGGGTTCGAACACTGGCTGAGCACACTGGTAGAAAATAAGCAAATATTGAGCAGTGACCATCAGTGTAAAGTAATGAATATTTACGTCAGGATGAATTACACAAAGGTATATTTTGATATGATTGTAGGATTTTCACTCAACTCAATTACCTCATTGTAATAACATTATGAGAAAGCAAAACACAAACTAGAAAATCGACGATATATTCAAGATACTTGATTTTTATACTTATAAAATCTAAACAAACCATAAGATCAATCATAACTCACTACACACTGAGAAGAATCTCTCCACAAAATCGCATGCAGAATTTAATTGAAAGATATAAAGGACTAACGAAGTAATCCAATTGAGAAAAAGGAGACAGCAACAATGAGGACGACGACGACAACGGCGGCGGCGGCAGCGGCGGCGGCAGCGGCGGCGGCGATATCTATTATAGACACCCATGGCGAATGTTAGTTCCAATTGCCTTTTTCCCGCCGGGGACAATAATCTTTGTTCGAGATATGCATTTTTTCTATTGTTTGCAATAAATTATGGCAACTGCTGAAGAAAGGCCACTACCTCCTGCGAAGGCATAACTGGTCACCCGAGGGGCCTCCAGCAGACGTGGCAAAGACTCACAAATCTTGGTTTGTGAGACCAGGCCATAATTCATTGCAAACAAAGAGAAAGTCAACCCACGAACAAAATTAATTTTCGGTCGATTTTTCTACAACTCGGCAGAGGTTCCGTTTTTCAATAATTTGAAAACAATACCACAACGTAATCGGTTAAAAAAAGAAAATCAGTTTTTATTCATGAAAAAAAAATCAGAGACCGCTATCACCAGTGATAGTGTTTTCGGTGCCACCACTGAGAACGCAGCAGCAGCAGCTGTAGTAGTAGTAATAATAGTAGTAGCAGTAGTAGTAGTAGTAGAAGTAATGTAATTGTGGACGCACTAACGCAGTAGCGTCACTTCTTTCTCCTTCTCTCTGTTTGCTTTAGCCTGACGGAAACCAACAAATGAACAAAATATAACAACAACCTTTTGATATGACCATAGCTTAGTCTAGCATAAAGCCATTGTAGTAGGGCATTCGTCGCTACTCTGGCAAATTACATTACATATTGAAAACTGTCAATCAAAACAGTCTCCGAAATTGTTAACATTGATTTTTTCAGTGTTTAATCTGGTCTGGGTGGCTGGCTGAGTGTTAGAATACAACACGAGTCCACACTGCACCAATATAACATTTACTCCTTATTATGTCTATGACGTTTTTCTTTTCCCAAAAAATAGTTTGTTTGTTTTTTTTTTGTAGGGAGGGTAATTCAATATAAGTGCATGCTGAGTTGGTCCCTAAATTTTGGTCTGGAAAGCGTTTAATTTTTTTTTTTTTTTTCTTGTTGAAAATTCAGAATTTTTAGCGTCCAACAAAAGGCGAAACAAGTAAACTGTTCATCATTTTTATTATTTCATTGTTTTTAATTTATCATCCCCGACATGGCATGCCTGCCTAAAGACGTTGGACCTATGACAGTTTCTATGGAGTGACTCTCCAGGCCCCAATTTTTTCCTCTTAACTGTGATTTATGTCCGTATGAAAATAGTTCTCGTTACAGATATTTTTCGAATTCACTGATCGATGCCAGCTTCAAATGATTGATGTTTTTTTCCCTTCTTAAAATTTTTAATGAATATTTAATTAAACTGATTAATTAAATATTTGATTAATAACTTTACAACAAATCGCCACCCTCGATAGCGGAATTGATTAAACAAAGTTTAATTAACAAATCATTTCACTGAAAATTAGTATGTTTTTCAATTTATATTTTATGAGTTTCACTGCTCTACTTTTTTTCCCCTCGTCGTTATTGGTGGTTTGAAATCTCTACGTTTTTTTTTATCTAATGGGATTCCTGGTTTCTTCTGAAAATTTATCAGGGGTTTCCTTGTTCGTTAGCTTGAACCTGTTGGCGACTTCAACCAGAGGGCTTATACCAGTGATACTCAATAGGGGGCGCACACCCCACAACGGGTCAATGTAAAGTGGACAATTTAGAATATGATTTTGAGGAGTGAAAATCCGTGTTAAGTCTTAGCTGTTTAATTCTTGATTATACAATTCTGCTAATTAATAATTACGCTATAATATTAATTACTAATTTTACTATAGATTCTAAAGTGATTAATGCTTGATTCATTATAGTATAATAATTGAGGGAACATAGCAATAGACGAAAGTGCAAGATTTGCCTAAAGTCTACCAATTTAATTATACATATGCAAAAGTATGTAAAATGTCTATTTTTTGCCACATTACGTATAAGTAAATTATCTGTCTTATGATAGGGGTGACGTAATTTTTTCTGTACTCAAAATAGGACATGGTGTAAAACAAAACCTCGAAAAACCAGTGGTTTATACCGACATGGAGATGTTTGTGATGATGATGTTGCGGTTGACGACAACGATAGTGATGATATTTTATGAGATAAACACACTGTGAGCAAATGTTAGTGCTACGATTGTACATATTTACTGCGCTATAGTTCAGTGTAGTACAAGGTCCCAATACTAGGAAGCTCAGTTCACAAGGATTTGGTTGTGGGACTCGTTTGATAACTATCTCGTTACAGTAAGAAACCTTACAGTTAAAGGCTAAGTTTCAATTAGTATTTGACACGAAGTCACACTACTGAGGAAGCATCGACATGACTACATTTGCTGATTGGTCAACAATGGAAGCTTGCTAATCATCAGTCTACAACGGGCGCTCAACATTTAATTCTACTACGGAATATTTGGGTGATTAACTTGCCCTTGGGTTATAAATGCATTAACTCGTTAGAGGGACATGATATTTTATGAACTCATATATTTGTTTAAATAAATAGATACATAGATAGATTTAAAACACCACCCGTGTTTCCAGAGTAGGGGGACATAAGCTCTCTAAGTAGTTGTACAGTGACTGCATATCTGCTGACATTATGCGACAAGAGCACTCGCTAAATGTTAGAGGGGGGGCCTCAAGGAGCCAAACGTCTTGGGCTCCCAAATCTCTGGCTACAACCCTGACAGGAGGGAAACTTGTTTAGTACTTTTTATATCCAAGAATATATGATGTATAAGGTTATTTAACTAGTTTTTCATGTGGATGGAAGAGTTCAAATTCTAAATTCCGTCTTTTTTTCCTTTTTTTTTTTTCATAAAATTCAATTAAATTTGATTACAGTGTAATCTGAAAATTGGAGATTTTGACTTGAATCAGTTTGGGGGTGCGGATTCGACTTTTGATCTGATTTATCGACTGATTATTGATTTTTTCATAAACTAATGGGTGCCTTTCCTTGCAGAATAAAATTGATTTTTTTTTACATCGGTTGAACAAAATCATCTGAACTGAAAAATTCCGTCTCGACGATTAAAATGTTCCTTCTTTGATTTTGATACGCCGATTTCGGTATAAATCTCTCAAAAAAGCTTAGATTCAAATGAAGACTCACTCTAGAATGGCAATCCTACGGCGGAGTAAGCTGAAGAACAAGAAAATCCCCAAAATTCTAAAAAAGGAGAGTATACAGGCAAAGCATCTTCCGGATAGTCACTTATGGAGCTGTAACATATATCCCAACTAAAAGACTGACCCTTAAACTGAGAAGCATGTGGAGTGCATTTGAAAAGATCATGGTCAATCTTTGATTGAGAGATAGCACAATATATCAGGGAAAAAACAGGAATCTTTGACATCATAGAATCCATTAGGAAACTTAAATGGCAATGAGCTGGTTATGTTGCAAGAATGGCTGACAACAGCATGACTCTCAACATGGATTCCCTCGGATCACATGCGTAACCGACCCTGGAAGAATACTAAATGGAGAGACGAACGAAACAGAATGTATTGGCTCAACAAAACCCTTGATAGAGAGGTATGGCGAATCCTTAGGGAGGTCTATGTCTAACAACAGATGATAAAAAAACTGACGATGATGATGATGAAGATGATGATGATGATGATGATGATGATGATGATGATGATGATGGCGGTGGTGGTGGCAGAGGTGGTGGCGGTGGTGGTGATGATGATGAGATGGATCAGAAATATTTTTAGATAATTTCATTTTATTGTATGATTTGTGGTTCTCGCGCTTGATATGAGATTCTAATGCATTATTCAATTATATTCTTTTGTATAATCTTATGGTATAAACAGGGCCGTGCAACACAGGCAGTAGACGTGGGAAAGATTGTAAAGGAAGCATTGCCCCTATTTCAAACTGTATAATAGGTATTTTTTTAATCAGTACTAAATACACATGATTCATGTATGGGCTGGTGTATACAAGTACATGTAGTGTATAGTATATGATACATTGTACTTACAAGTATATTATGATGACATAGATGATTCTTTGAACGTTGGGTCAGCAATTCGATGAGAATTCGATTTATTTATATAGGTTCCTTTAGAATATGAATTTTTCATAGAAATGGTTCTTTGTAGAAATTGAATAGGCTGAGATATTTGTTTGAAGAGACATCAAATGATTATCTGACTATAGAATAATGTTATCTTTGTAATGTTATTTGAATAGTAAAAATGTATATATTTGGATACATATTGTTCTGATAACACTTTAGTCAAATATGAAAGTGGGATACATAAGTGAGACACAAGTAATACTGAAATAAGCAATAGATGTATTCAATTAAATACAAAAGATGTGTCCATATGAAGATACATGAACGTTTGTAACTGAGCAAAGATTATGTAAGATGTTTTAAGGCAATCTTAAAAGTGGTGAAGCTAGCGAAAAAATTAATACTATAAGTAAAGACGAATATTAGAATATTAGAATATGTGCATAGAGAAATAAGCTGTGAAGCAGAGGATATTTCACATTTATCCTGTGTAGATGATCACTCAGGAAAGAGTGCGCGCTGAGATTGTCTATGTTCTTGATTTTCAATGAACAAGCAAACGTCGTACCAATCGCAGATGTTCAAAGAGGAATTTGATTCTGTTATGACCTCATTATGAAAACGTATCTACATTTTTCTGAATACATTGTAAGTTTCATGTTTCAAAACTTGTTGGGAATTTTGACACGGAAAAATGTTCACCGACGTTTTCTACCAGTTAGTTTTGAAGGTTTGAAAAGTTCTACAATTATTTCGAAAAATACATGAATCGATAATGTGCGAAAGAAATTAATTCACAGAAAATGCAAAAACGGCATACCATTCATTGAAGAAGGGATGACACAGGGAAAGTGATTATGAAAGTCTGTCTATCAGTGGCGTAAAAAGTCTCTAGGAATTGTGTGTGTGTTTATGACAGTTCCTACATGTGTGACGAGAGAAGTAGAAAACAGATCGCTGACTAAAACAGAGATCCAGACTACAGACATTTAAGTAGCAAGCCAACAGAATTCGGCCACTTGATGAAATACTATTGATGCCTGAGAAATTAGAAATCTTTTTGAGATATCTGTTTCAACGAGTAATTTTTTGCAACTGTGAAAGCTTTGAATGAATGAAACACACTTTCTTTGTCTTTGTTAAGAAAACTAACCAATTATGATTCTTTTTCTCCGTTCACTGACACTATTAGATGCAAAAATGACCGAAATGTGTCCGGATTTTGAAAAAAAAACAATTGAAAAAGTTTCAATTGATATATCGCTTTAGTCCTATGCAAAAATAAATAGATGAATTTTATAAATACTTATTGTAATGGCTGTATAGTTTTCCATTGAATTAGATCCATTGGTTCAGCAACAGTTGGTGCTCTCGACTTAAAATCAAAAAGACAAAAATCTGAAACAATCAACCAAAACTGTCACAAAAATGGCCAGCATAGTTCTCTTCAGTTTTCAATTTAGTCTGGCTGGCTACCTATCTATGTATGTACTATGATACACACAGCACAAATGGAGCTAGGATTGAACATTTAAATATCAATCCCTTGTATGTGAAGGCGTACTTAGTGACTAATTATCTTGCGTATCTATTATTTATAACAAATCCACGTGTTGGCCAATTCATTTCAGTCACTCACTTCATGCAAGGTACACCTACAGCCCTTCACTGCAAACTCTAATCATAGAAATATAATGCTTGTAAAATGTTGTATTATTATAATTAGAAATAAGCTTTCTGGAATGGGATAAGGGGTGAGTAAGAAAGTGAAAGAGAGAGTGAGTGAGTGTGAGTGAGTATATGTTTACCTTTTCATCTAAAAAGAATTACATCCTTTTTTTGTAACACCATCCCCCGTAGGACTCAAGAACACCAGCCAGCTGCATGTCCCCCTCTCTGACCTCACTGTACATGTACAAGTTTCAGTGATCATCTTCAGTTGTAATTGGAGTAAGGGTGAAGTTTTATCATACAGCAGACAGGCGTGTAAAGTTTGGAATCCCTTCAATCACATCCTTGAAAACATTGCAAAAAATGTACTTGGAGGGGGCATACTTCTGCCAATGTCATCGTCACTAAAAACCGGATGGAAATCAATCGATATATAGCTACAACGCAGGGGGGGGGGCTTTGTAGAAGAAAGATGTTCTGGTCACGTTCCAGCATTTAATCACTTCTTGCTTAGCTCATAAAACTTGTGTGAATACATAAGTGTACGGAAAAAATGGAAATAAGAATCTCTCGATCGAGAAATCATCCGCCTCAAAACCTAAACATTTATTCCGTACCCCTTCCTCCTTACCCTTCCGTTATAGTGACCGGACAGACAAACTGTAAAAAGCTTACCCGCCTAAATTAGATATAGATTCTTAATGTTACGATGGTAAAGCGAAGCCAACTCCATCCGCCTAACACTGGAGTTGGGTGATATAACTTCTTTTTCTTTTTTTTTTTTTTTTGAAACAATTCACTGAAAGAAAATTTCCAGCACCGACTCGGGTCATTCTGGGTTTTTTTCGTGTGTTTTTTTGTTTTGTTTTTTAAATAAGGAAAATAAGGAAAACTTGTCACTATTGTCAATAATTGAAAAATCATAGCGTCAAGAAAGTTGGTAAAAAAATCCATTGGTGGATAAATATGGTCAAAATGAATTCTATTTATGACATCACTGCTGATTACTACTGGAAGACATCTAAAATATAGTAAAGAAGAATATCTAAATGCTAGAGAACCTAAATGTTGTTATTAAATATTTTTTTAAAAATCAGGCCCCCTAAAGTTAAACAAAGTCTTTCATTTTCCAAAAATAAAAGATAAAAACATTTATAAAATATCTAGTGGATGCCATTTTTCAAGTTTGTAGACAAAATGGTATGGCCAGGCGCGCTAGACTACACAGATACATAAACAAATAAACAAACGCAAATATGTATTTTAAGAAAAGATTGAAATCTGTCACCCTCTTTTGATGGCTACGGTTGTTCAACTTGCAGAAAACTAAACGCTTCATGAAAATCAATATTGAACAAATCTCAAGGTGTTTAAGTCTTGAATTTCTGTCAGTGTTAAACCTACTTTTTCCCCTTATATCATTTAGTAAAATCATAGAAGTTTGTTGCATAAGAAATTTGCTAATGAAGTTGAAACGTAGAACAGAGAATTTTGGAAAGATTTTACTGCATCAATTAATGTGTAACTGTATATCTTTGTTTGTACACTCAAGAAATGGGAAGCAGAAATTACAGCAAACACTGTCCTTTAAAACTGATTAGCCGTACTTATGCATCACAGCCAGTTCAAACGACCAAGAAAAAGGGCAGGTAGCTTACTCAACATTAAGGTGAATCTATAGATACAGACGGGGAAATAACAGAAAATTTATACTGTTCATTACATAGATATTAGTTGAAATCCGTGAAGGAAAATCACGGGTATACGGGTTCTCCATCGATCCAAAAGCAAGGGAGGTAATTGTTTGGAATATATAAGATGAAATGAAATGCCAATATTTGGTAAGGGAGGTAATTCATGGAGACACTAAGGCTGCTACTACTAACGGAGTAAATTTTTCAACTACCCATTTTCAAATGGCTGAAACTAATTAGATTTTTTGGAAATTCTCCTTGGAAACATTGTTAAAAGTTGCAGGATTTTCAGGATTTTACAGAGTGAATGAAAGCAATACACTGTGAACATAGAAAAATTCATTTAGTGAACAAGAAAGAATATGGTTTAGGGTTAGTTTTTAGGATTACTTTTTAAGGTTAGTGTGTAGGTTAAAGTATTCATTTACCAACACAAGACTTTTCCCACAGGTCTGTGACTTTAAGATGTATAAATAAACCCTAACCCTAACCCCAAACATACTTACTAATCCAAACGTCAAACCTACTTATTAAACCAAATTCTAAACGTCTTGCCAATCCTCTCAAAAATATTATGAATAATAACATTATTTGAACATCGGTAAACCAAGCCACTTTGAGCCGTTCAAATACGGCAAATTCAAAAATTTGCTCCGAAATAATTTAATATAAGAAGCAGCCATAACATTCCCATGGATTATCTCCCTTGTCAAATATTAGAATTGTGTTCAATCTTATTACCAGCAGAGTATTCTTACTACTGCCTTTAGCAAGCAAAAATTTAGTTGACAGAAATCTTTCAACATTCCAATACCCAAACAATAGTGAAGATTAAATGGCAGACAGAGTCATTTGAGGTTTCGGTGGCTGGAGACACCGGACACTAAGGCTTGGAAGAGTGTACGCTGCTTCTAATATGACTTGCTGCGGAACAATAATTGAAAACTGCTCTTAATTTCCGGTAAAAAGTTTTTAAAAAGTGGCTTAAAGCAATCCTTCGTAAAGCAGGTACAACCTATATTTGAATTTTAACGGATAATCTCGTCACAGTCGGAGAGCACTTTGTTTCAAATGTTGGTTTGGAGATATTTTAATGAGTGAAATAGTTTCCTCAAAGTAGAAGGGTTCAAGGTTATGGACAGAGGACCAATAAAAACACTGTTCATTATGCACGTAGATATAGATTTGCGTGTGTAATAGATGACGATTGAGCATGACAAAATAGAAGGACCCAGGGTCGTTGCTAGAAATAGATTAGGACTAGGGGTCTGGGGTGCTTGGCTCTTTCAATTGACCCGTACAACATCTAGCGACATTTGATGGAAAACAAAAATTTACAGTAAATAGACATAAACTCAATCGGTGGAAAACAGCTCCGGGGACTGAATTATTATCAATGCAATTTCATATATGTGCAAATATAACTTTGTTGCAGTATAATGTCAGAAGAAATTCAGTAGAACAACTATTTACAAAACTTTTTGTGGCTTCCATCCCAAGATTCCATGGTGAAATAGTCCCTTCTCTCATATATGCCTCTGGAGAGACTCTGTGAGTGAATCAGTGTTTGTTCGCAGGTCAGAATTGAGGCTGCTCGAAGCCTCTAAGCATAGCCCCAAAATGATGCCCCTCATCTTGGCACTCCGTTTGCTTAACTTAGCTTTCAAAAGTGAAACATTCTTGAAGAAACGAGGGTTGCATTTAAAAGATATCAAATTACATTAAGGAAAATACTTTATTCCCTTCAAAAATATACTACTTCACTAAAACAAATCTTTGCCTACGAAACTTGTGCTTTAATAATGACCAGTTTTCTCCAATAGTATTTTTGTGGGAAGTTGGTTCATTTGAATGTTTGAATAAACTCTATATTAGAGGGAAAAATGAATTATAAGTTTAAACTTTTATGTTAAACAATTTAAATAACTATGATAATGTAACGCGGGGAACTTCAAGAAAACTGTTTTGTCCCCTTCTCTCTGGTTGCACTAAGCACTTCCTCATTTTGCTAAATGATCGAGTCAGGGTTTGTGTGCATGTCGATACGTATGTGCCTGTGCATACGTACGTACATACGTACGACTTTTTGGTTTGAAATGTTCAACCTGAGATATAAAATTTAAACGAAGTTGAAAGTTAACTTCTGATGATATCAATGGACTTCAATGTTTGAAAAG
This sequence comes from Thysanoteuthis rhombus, assembly GCA_963457665.1. Classification (NCBI taxonomy): domain Eukaryota; kingdom Metazoa; phylum Mollusca; class Cephalopoda; order Oegopsida; family Thysanoteuthidae; genus Thysanoteuthis; species Thysanoteuthis major. The sequence continues at coordinate 16,347,581 of OY735212.1, read as the reverse complement.
AAGGAAAAAAAAAACAAACGTGAAAAAATACTTTTTCTTTTGCCATCAGTTACTTTGTTTCGTTCATCATTTACTTATCCTTAGACGAGGGAATTTGCATCTCCCGACAGACCCATGCTTATGTCCCGAAAAAGCTAAAGATGAAGTTGTTAGCCAAGTTACGGACGGGTATAATACCCCCCTGGACATCGCCTTCAATTCTAGAAATATTCTCCATTTATTTTTGTCTCCATAGTCTCTGGATAAAAACAATTCATTTTTTCAATCAGGTTTTGTTTTCTTTTGAGAAATTGCTTATTGATTGTGTATACGGCTCTTTGTTCAATAAAAAGTCAACCCTTTGGTCGCCTTGGGCGCCAGTGAGTAGAGACGTCATTTATCTCGTGAGCATAGAGCCGCTCATGTGTGAGAAAGTATATACGGTGCTTCTGTTCTTGATTAGTACGATCGTAAACTTTGTGGATTCTGTCAGAAATAGTTTTTCTCCCTCAAGACTTACTTCTTCATCAAAAATATTGCAGTTAGCCAAAAAGAAACGTAAAAATCGAAAATAAACTGTTTCCGACTATGAAAACAATTTGTACGGTTGAATTGCGTTGTCGTAAGATCAAGCTAAGTTAAGTAATGTCGATTCTAGTTATTATATAGATGGGTGACAGTTAAGGAATACAAAAAACTTTGATAAAAATGGTGCTTAATGCATTACTGCTTTGAAGAGTTGGATTGAGGATTAACCTTGTCGATTTTAAGGGGCCGGGATCGGGCAAATAACACTAGACTGGACAAAGGGTCTGCTACAAAAACGTCAACAGAACTCTGCTGATGGCCTAAGCTCCCTTATTGTAACCGCTTAACTATGAAGACAATAATCCGAACAAGACTAGCTGCTACAGGGTCAAAGTACACTCCAACTTCTGTTCCGATTCGAGACGATTACAGCAATTTTTGTACTGTATATATAATGAAAAAAAATAATATATATATATATATATATATATATATATATATATATATATATATATATATATATATATATATATATATATATATATATATATATATATATATATATATATATATATATATATATATATATATATATATATATATATATACTTGGAAACACTTATTTATCAGACTGAAATAAGCCTATGAGTATCTGTATGATGCATTTCCTTAATATCTAAGATTTGTACATTTAGCTAAGTCAGTAAGACAGCCTTATTGGCTATCAGTTGGTCATGAAGTCAAATCGTGTCTGGGTATTGTGAGTTTCAAGATTTGGGTGGGGATTGTTCTTGTTCTCATTGTAGGAATATAAAACCAGACTATGCCCTGGATTTTGACAGCAACATAAAATGATAATAATACTTAATGATGATGATGATGATGACAACGATGATGATGATCATAATGTCTCAGAACTTCTGGCGATGAAGGAGGGCCGGAGAATTTATCAGTCAAAACATTGCGTTGATATAAACAAAGATGGATGGAGACAATAATCCGAGAAATATTCAAATCACGAACTTTACAAAATTCCTATTGAAAAAAACTGCTCAAGTAAAAGATTTTACATTCTAGTATTGGAAAATTGCCTTCTTTGGCCACAATGTTTAAACGTTGTATCCTCCAACTTTCTTGAATTAAGTGCCTCGACAAAGAAGGATATACGGTTGATTAATTGGTCTGTAACTTTGGTTACGAAGTTTGATTAAAATGAATCTGGACTCTGTGTGTGTGTGCATAGCTCAAAATATTCTCAGGTGATGACAAAAATAAAAACATGAAATTATATAAGCAGAATCTGTGAACTGAATGTGATGATATTAATTCGAATGACTCATCTGTATCGATATTTTTTTATTTTTGTGCTTCTGTTCTTTGTTGTTTTTTCTTCAACCCTGTCATTTTTATAGATTAACCAGATTAAAGAGCAGAGTTTTGTTTCAAACTCGTTAAAAACAGCAAAAGATGCTTATAAACTTTCGAAAGCAGAAATTCAATTAAAAACAACTAAAGTACAGACAAGCATTCATCTCTCAAAACCACTGAAAATTTTTTCATGGTTTACAAAACTATTTGTAGTAATTGGCGTCTGACCGTTAGAGATGTTGAAGGAGATGAATAAATATATTCTTAATACATTTTGAACCAATGATTTGATCTGAGAAATGTTGTCTCAAAGACTAAAAGTAAAATAGACTGGCAATCCCGTTGGGTTCAATTGTTAGGGGCGAAAACGAAACCAACGTCATCCACCATTTTCACTTGGCATTGCCCAACCTAACTTTTCATTTCCCAAAGCTAAAAATTACACCGAGAAGACGCCGTTATGAAAACATTGAAGACATGAAAAGAAATTCGCAGGCAGATCTAGATCAAATTTCTAGAAATACGTAAATGGAAAGCTTGCAGACATTGGAAAAACGTTAACAGCGATGTGTAGCTTCAACATAAGACTATTTTGAAGGAGAAAATCTCAGTTTAAATAAGATATTTTTATAATAAAACTTCTATGGTGTAGTTTGGTTATATTTTTTTCTATCAAATCTCTATTCACCATTTGAATTTTTAATGGCTAGAGGCTGGATTGACTAATTCTGTTCCGATAAAAAAAGAGGCAAAAAATAAAACTAGAGTCCAATATTGATCATGGTAAAATGCTTTGTGGGTACAAAATAATTATTAATGATCGATAGAATTTCTTGACTGGATTTAAGGATACCTGCCCTAAAGCGGTTGCTAGGAAGACAATTTTCCCAAACCATTGCTTATGACAGATTTGTACCAGACTAAGTTTAGCTTTACTAATTATCTAGACAAAATGTTTTGGCTGATATTCTGATCGATAAATTCTTCGGGCTTGTGTATTCTCTATCCCCTGGTATTTTTCACTTACTTTCATTCTGGTTGTTTTAAATGCCTAGATTGATACATACTTTTAAGGTAAATCTTCCCATCATCCTCCACATCATTCAGACATGTATCTTGTCTATTCTTGTCGCAACGATTCGTCTGATATATTCTCCTGCCTGAGCAACGTTCGTGGTTAACCATCGGGGCGATGGCGGGTATGTTGAAATTGTTTTTTGTTTTTTTTTTCAAACACTAGTCTACCTTTTAAAATTAGTAGGTCGTTTTCTTTTCTTTTTTTTTCTAAAAACAGCTAAAGGGATGTAGACAATTTCACAATTATATCGTGACTGTGAAAAGATAAAAATAAAACACCGAGAGACCGTGTCTGAGGTTGTACTTCTTCCTTAAGCTGTTCGTGATCATCCCCAACCTCCCACCCGACTCAGCGCACCTGTTTGAAACGATGAAATGCCTTGAAAAAGAAGGTGGATTATTCAATTCTTGTGTATGAAATGATAATACTCTACTTATTTACTCAGAATAGAATGCAAGTCTGGTTAGTCATTTAGTAGAAATTGTCACGTAACCAACGTCTTTCAGTAGCATGCTGTGTTGGGGTTGATCGATAACAAAACTGGAAAGAAAGAGGTGATCAGTGGGTGAGTTACTCCCCTTCAACTTTTGCTAGAAGGTGATCACAAAAATGTCTGAATTTTTCATGGAGAACATTGCTGCTGGGGATCTTTGGTTGCTTCCTCAACGGTCTATAAGTTCGGCAAATCTTGCATTCTTCAACAAATGAATGTATAATGATATATATATATATATATATATATATATATATATAATGCTCTTCCATAGGAATAGAGCACTCTGGTGGATGGGGAATTTCTGCGTAAATGAATATATATCGCTTAAATTCAGCCCTACTGACCTCTTAGTTCCGTAGCCCAGAGGTAGGATATCTCTGGGTTTGAAGCGAAGGTTTCAATCCTGCCTTGCGGTATTGGACGGGATTATGGAAAGTCTATAGCCACACTGAAGAGATGTAATACATCGAAACAGCTGTTTGTGGATGACACAATAACATATATATATATATATATATATATATATATATGTGTGTGTGTGTGTGTGTGTGTGTGCACGAGTGTGTTCCAGTAAAATGGACAGTTATGGCAGGCGGAATGCGGTATTATTAAAAAAAAAACATTTGTGAGGGCATATATCGTTTGGAACCGAGGTCGATCAAGAAGTAAATCGGATTGCTTAAAAGATAATGAACGCATTATGAGACTCGAACCGGCATCCATTAGAGAAGCTGCCTGAATGCGGCTCTGCATTTGTCAACTCAGCTAAAAACTGCTCTTCCATCAATAAATAACAGTCGGTGAAAGTACGCCAATATTGCTCACGATGTCTTTATAAGTTTTCAAATTCTGTTTACCCTAATTGATCATTCTACAGATTTACATATTTCCGGTGAAAGAAACACACGTTTATTTACATATGCAAATGTATGTGCCTCAGATCGCAGAGTAGAGAGTTGAGCAATATAAATGCACTTTCCTGGACTCTCAATATTGCCAGAGTGTCGTTTGTTCAGATGGTGAAAGTAGAGTCGCATTTAGACTGCTTCAATGATTGACGTGGGTACGGTCCGAATTCTTTATTTATTTATCCAGTCTACTGGTACCGAATGAAATAAAGTTCCTGCTCGATTGTCTTCATAATTATCGCACACACACGTACACACACACACACACACACACACTCAAGCATACATGCTTCTTAAAAAAACCCGTTTCCTCATAACAAAGGTGAAAAGAGGTATTTATATTAGGCCGTGGCTCTTCGTCATTGCTTCCATATGTATGTGTGTCTGTATATTCGTCTGTATATTCGTCTGTACACGCGATATGTTCGAAAACATTAAATGAATTGTGTAGATAATTACAAAATTTCGTGAGGGAGGGAGCAAGGCGATCAGAAACAGATGGTGAAATTTTCAAGCGCAGATCCTGGAATTTCTTCCTCATCCAAAAATAGTATTTCCGTTTCCTTTCTTCAATTACATTTATGCATACGCTCCTGTAAGTCCACATGATATCCCTATAAGTTATTTATGAATTTCAATGAAATTCAGCGAAGGAGTTTAAAATAAACTAATTCATCAACTGTTTGAACAGATCCATGAACAATTACTGCCCTAGATAATGACGTTGCGAGATGTAAGCGATCTCCGACTGCTCTTTGTTTTATAAATGGAACCGGTATAGGTCGAACCAATTTTTTGATAATACTAGAAAAAAAAGATTATTGTAACAAATCACTGCACTTTTGGATAATTTATATCTTTATTATAATAGAGTTCTGCAATCCTGCCAATGCTCAATAACTAGTGGTGCATCTTATGCCAGTGAACGTTATAAGGTTGATGTGGATTGCCATATGTGTTGTGAAAACATTGAAATGTTTTCAATTGTTCCCAAAGAATAAAGGCCAATATCATGTACAAACTAAGGCTTTCGACACACTCTACTGTGAATCTACAGTCGTTTGGTGAGTTTAATCAGCCAAAGGCACTACACATCCTATTTTTAATAATGCATGTATTTTTGTCCCCATCGCTTACTGGTTGTAATTGGTGAATAGTGAATATTTCTGATGTCTTGACGTGTTACTTTTGACCCATACATAGATGAACTTTAGCAAAACGAAGATCATGTGCAACAACCACATCGGATATAGAAACACTAAGATCAAAATTGAGGACACAGAACTGGAGAAAGTAGATCATTACATTTACCTGCGACAACAAATCTCCATAAGACGCTTAAAAGAAGAAGAAATCAAGAGATGAATCACTCTGGGATGGCGAGCCTTTGGCAGAGCAAGCTCACTCTTCAAAAAAAAGAAGATCCCATTAATCATAAAAAAGAAGGGTATACAACAAATGCATCCTCCCAATAATCACTTACAGAGTCGAAACATAGAACCTACCCAAGAGACATATCTGCAAATTGAGAACCATGCTAGAATTATGCTAGGCCTCACATGAAGGGAATACTAGACAGCACAGTACATCCAGAAGAAGACAGGCGTCAAGGACATCATAGAATCCATTAAAAATCCCTTATAGCTGTGGGCTGGCCATGTTGCAAGAATGGCAGACAACTGATGGACATTGCAACTCACGACATGGATACCTCGAGATCACTCGCGCAACCGAGGCTGGCAGATTATTAAATGGAGAGACAAGCAAGATAAATTCAGAAAGTACCGTCTCCGTGATGCCCAAGACAGCGAATCCTGGGGAAGGTCAATGTCCAACAACAGACGTTGAAAGACTGATGATGATGATAATGATGATGGATCGACTTTCAACTTTTTACCAAAAATGCAGCTTTCAAAACCTGACTAATACATGAATATTTACGTTTGAGATATATATATATATATATATATATATATATATATATATATTTGCAATGCTCTGCCATGGGAAGAGAGCACTCTGATGGACGGGGAATAAACAAATATATCGCATAAATTCAGCCTTATTCACCGTCCAGTTCCCTTATGAAGGTTTCAATCCTGCCTTGTGGTACTGGATGGGATAACGGATAGTCTATAGCCACAATGAAGAGTTGTAATACAACGAAACTGCTGTCTGTGGATGACACAATAATATGATTTGTATGTGTGTATGTGTTATGATTCCATTATTCAAGAAGCATCAAAAGGGTTACAGAACATTTCGACTGATCTAAATAGGGGAAGTTAAAAATGTACCTTCAAAGAACAATGAAAATAGTGATGTTCACAGATAAAGTCCCCTAAAACGGATTGGCAAATATATCTATCTGGGGCGGATAATGCAGTTAAAAAAAGATCACGAAAGTGAAATAAAACGACGCATAACGATCGGCAGAAAATCATTTGGTATGAATCGAGATACATTGAAAAGCACCTTTCCAATGCAGTTATAGCTTCGAGTATTCAATTAATGCTAAATGCCAACTTGGACTTATGGATACCAGACATGGGAAGTACCAAAATGAGCAGAAAACCAATTTAGAATCACACGAAGAGTCATGAAAAAGGCAATTTTAGGAACAACTCCAAGTGATAGAAACATCAGCATGGATAACCGGGGAAAAGACTGCAATGGAGGATAGTATATAAGTGATCAAGCTGTAAAAACGGAGATAGGCTAGACACTTAACAAAGAGGGCTGACAACAGATCGAGCAAAAAGCTAACTAATTGGTGCAAATTGGACGGTAAATGTGTTAAGAAAAGACAAGACACAAAATGGGCCGATGAGATAGAAATGTTTGACGGTAAGACGTGATAGAGGCTAATGCAACTGTGGTCGTCATGGAAGGAAATCGGAAATGTTTCCAGCAGAGTTCTTATATGGATGATGATGATGATGATGATGATGATATACATGCATATTGTGATTGATGCCTGTGTGTTTGTCTGTCACGCTATAAAAAATCTTGGGCGTATCCAATCCAGATTTAGCATGCCCACTGTGTCTGCAAAAATATCTATGACAAAGGAATCATAAATAGCATTAGTATTTTGATTTATAACTATTACACCCTGAGACAAAAAAAAATCACAGATATGTTTGAATCTCTCTGAGATTATTTCACATAGAAAAAAAAACTGCCCAACTCGTCCCGAATGATTAGTCCATTGTTTCAAATAATGGGCAGGATATACTTTTATCAGCAAAATTGTTACCATCAAGTGGATGAGTCTTGAGCAACAGAAAACCACATTCAGCTTTCAAGATAAGTTGAAAAGCTCAATTGTACGAATGCCATTATGGATTAATTAATAAAACTTTGCACTTCTATCTGATTGCATCACGGTAAATCCTCGTGTTGACGTTTTTCTATCTCGTCTCATCAAGAAATAATCCATTAATTAAAAATATCTACGGAAGGCAATTAACGTTAATCTTATTTTCGAAACCAAAATAGATGAAATATCTCTTGCATAATGAAAACCTAATTTTTTTTAAACTATAATAATAAATTACATTGTGTTATGCGATTTTTATCCTTGAATTGTAAGTGTATATTTCTGATTGCTCATATCCGAGAAGTAGAGAAAAAAAGACCATTGTTTCCTTCAAACTTTGCTTTTGGGACCAAGAGAACTATATCTGTACGTAGTCGTTTTTGTTATCTTATGTGATTGGAATGTATCAATTTTTTACTGCTGTTCATTTAAAAATGAGTGAATTTTGAGTCATCACAGTCGTAGTCGCAGGAAGAAAGTGAGAAGGGGATATATGACATTGAATAATTGTAGCCACCAAAGGTTGTAGAGGGCAGTACCCTTTCTTATATGTGCGTTTATTTGTGTCTGTGTTTACATGCTTGGATGTTCTGGTGCTGCTGGATATACTGGTTTGTCTACAGACCCGAAAATCGGAATCAGTACTTAAGACCCCTTCTGAAAACTTAATGATATTCTTTTTCTTTTCTTTTTTTTAATAAATCTAGGAGAGGGCTTCTTTAGACGGGTTTATTAATAATATTTAGATTTTCCGAACTTTAGATGTTCCTAGATTTTTTTATTTCTCTATTCTGGATGCTTTTTGTTGGAGAACGCAAATGTTGTCATAGATAGAATTTATTCTGACCATATTTATTTTTCGACGGATTTTTTTTTTTTTAAGAATTCAAATATTGACGCAACCGTTGTCCAATTATTGGATATGATGGCGAGTTTTCAGTATTTTTTTTCTTCAGACATCACCAAATAGATAATAGCACCCATTACCCAGAAACAAAAACAACTTTTAGAAAGGTTGCACAGTGCTTTTTCTCAAAATGGATGGTTACTTTTGGGACACGTCACATAAAATACGTATCTACATTTTTTAATTTTTTTCCTCTACGCTATTATAGCAAACGTCAAATCGGAACCTCTGACCTTCCAGCGGCCATTTTATCAGCAGACGACCATTTCATAAATCGTTTCTTTTAACCCGTAGCCAGAAGCTATCTCGAAGACTGCTTATTACTGCTGAAATAAAGAACTGCGGTATTTAATACTTGGAGATGATATTCAAATGCCTGTGGCCGAGAGATGAATTAACCTTCTATTCATTCATGTAGGGACACGGCGCTGGTTTTGGCCGTGTGACTGGTACTGCGACTCAAATTGACACGCCATATCCATTTATACACTGGTCTGCTTTAGAATATTAAAACTGAGAAACGTCAACACGGGCAGCTTGTACGTTAAATTGAATAGTACAAGTGCCCCTGCAATAAAGTGAAGGGGGTTGGGGCCCAATAACACCAACAGCGCCATAACTGAGGGTTGCAAATTCAGCTAATTTTGATATAGATCTAGCTATTTTGGAGCTAGATCAATATTTCTGGGTCCATCATCGATCTGCGCTATAGCACATTTGAACGGTTCGTCGATTCCAATTTCTGCGCTGTTCCTATTTACCCAAACTCCAACGAAAACAGAGTGTGGCACAAGGTCAGTTCAATGTAGGTATACCACACAGAACAGTACCCCCCCCCCTTCATGAGGTAAAATCCTATTGGCTATGGTACCACATCTGCGTCTGTCTGCTAAAAAATGTTCAGAAACCAGAAACTCCAGGACCGATTCTGGATATTTCCGTGCCTTTTAACAGTTAGGCCACTCCAACCATTACTTCTAAAAAAAACTTTACCGTCAAAATTCCAATCAGAGAAAGGCTTGAATTTGCCTCTCCGCCTTATCAACGTGAACATTCCTCCCGTGATTAAGGCGAGGAAATTCTCCTCTCTTTGCATGTCTCACCACGTTTATCCAAACTAAAATAAAACATCAACATTTCCATTTTCTGCGTTTTGAAAATATGGTCATTTGATCAATGGCAGGCTCTTTTACAGACTGGGCCAACATGATAAGTCTTGCATATATCCGAAGATTTATGTCACAAATACACAAGCATTTGCAGGATATTTTCATCCTAATAAATTGATACGTTCATACTTATGCCAGACAAGACAATTACTTGCTTCGTTGATGAGCAGAGGTTCACAGTCTTATCTCACTCTCTGTTAAGACTGTAGTGAGTTAGCTCGTCCCGAAAACTCTACACGCACGGCTCTGTACCTGGCTGAGAAAAAGTTTTCTAATTAATCGAGTGCCGTACTGTAGAGCAATAGTTATCATTCTTACTTATACATCATAATTGCCATGCAGAGTCTGATTTTCACTAACTGTTCGATATTAGTATCGTAACAAGCTAAGCTTACTAATTGAGGGTGTCTTGCCCTTGAGCAAGGGTTAGCTGACCTGTCTCGCAGACACTTAGGGCTGTAATGAGTTTGATACTCACTAGGTTTCAAACCTATTGCCTTTTGCCAAACTAAACTAATCTTAGTAAATAGCTATTCGTATATTCTCTAAACTTCACCAATGTTCAAACAAAATGACCTAGTGGCTAAAACTGATAAATTGTATCTGTTGCCTCGGGGTATTCAATCTAATCTCCTCTCTGTGTCCAATCGATTAGCTATGAGTCAAATAGCGTTTGGTGAAGGGAGTGACGCCACCTTTCGCTTCTATGTCTATTTCACATAACGTGAACCACGAGAAATTGGGCATAACCGAGATGCTTGTTATATTTTTATGTGAGAAACCCAGTTAGGAATTGATGATGCCGTAGCCAGCTAAAGGGTGCTACTCAGCTCACATACTGTGCAGGATCGAATCACTCTTGAGGAAATTTAGATTATGCTGACCAACAAATGTGGACAGTTATAATCAGCAGCCTTTTAGCGTCCGTCGTTGGACACAGCCCTACTCCAAGATCTCTCTACCACGGGCTTCGCGACGTCAATAGAACGTCAATAGAATAGTAAGAACAGGCTTGCAAAACATAAAGAATAACAGGTCATTTCCTGGATTGACCTAGTGTATCTAGTTTTTTTATTTGTTAGGATAGATAATAAGTCCAATAAAGTATTATACCCAGTCTCAATACTCTTTCTTCAGTCCTGAAACAGGAACTATAAGAAGTGGAATTTCTAAAATGAGGTTATTTTCGAGTTTAAACTTATTCTTCTGTTTGTCTTCGTCTTTTAAACGCAAGCATACTCTTGGAGAAATGAATACAAAATGCAGTATGAAGCTGGAATTAACGGGAAGGGATCAACAGGGATCCAACAGAGGTCTGAGTTGGAGAATATCGTGAAGTATTTACGTAAGAAAAATTGAGATAGGCCGGGTAGCAAGAAGAAGGGACAACTGATAGCAAAATCATGTTCTTGGAAGGAGATGAAAAACCCATTGCCCAGCAGCGTATATATATATATATATATATATATATATATATATATATATATATGACCAGTGGAATCACCTTTTGGGTGAAAATTAGTGCAATCTGATATGCCCAGAACGTACCCATATTCTTGATGTGCTTTAAAACAAAAAACGAATAAATGACGTAGACTTCTGTATAGCTAGCAATTCAATTGTTATATTCTTTGAGAAATGTTCTTTATGATATAGGCAGGTCTCGTTAATCACTTGAGAGAAACTGTCAAGTGACCAACGTCTTTGGGGGCATACCAAGTTAGGGTTGATCAATGAATGAATTACATTTCTCGCCCTCCGTTGAGCAAGAAAAAGTTCGCTTAAAAAGTCCGAATTTTCGAGAAAGAAGCGTGAATGTTGCCGGACACAAAGTAAGGATCCAATTTAGTTAAATTGTAAATTGAATTCCTATCTAAATACTTATTCAGTGGGTGTGGGTTCTGAAAAAAATGTATATTGATAATTTGGGCCAACAAATACTTATAGGGATGAGTCCTTTTTTTATAACATCGTGGCAAATTTCAGGGACTATTTTTTTTTTTGTGCTTTTCAATAAACATTTTTGCGTAGCTTAATTCAATATCTCTGCTATGCTGTCTTCTATGCAGAAGTGACAAATTGATTAACAGGTTCAGACTTTTAGTATTACGAGAATTAGTTCCAGTGATGTCTGTGTGGAGTAGGCAGGACTCTTTCCTTTGTGAAGCAGCCTGCCATATTTCTCATAGAAAATAATTTCGAGTCTGTTGTACAAAACAGCTGTTTTGAAGTATTTTGCTTACTCCTCTTCCGTTTTATCAATTCAGATATTTCATATCTAATTTTAGATGATTCTAAACAGTGGAAGTCGAATGGGATAATTCATAGAAACTGTGAAGAAAGATCAATAAGATTTCCTATCTATTTTTATTAGTTTTCTCAAGAACCGCTAATCCAAACAACATCAAGATCAACACTGGATTGCCTTGCAAACTGCCAAATATCTAGGAAGAGTTAAATCTGTGCAATGTTCAGTTGTTGAGTAATTGCGACACACACACACAGAGAGATTTATCCACTCGTTGTGAGATATTGACTGGTTCTATTAGACGTCGGACGCCACGGATTTCGTTGCATTTGACCAAGATCAAATCGGATAATCCAATAGATCTTTCTTTATCTTTTCGAAAGAAATTTGATAATCTATTGTGTGTTCTTGCTTATTCACGACCACTTGTATCGAATCAATACGGATAGACGGTCTGAAAGATGGACGACCCAGGGAGAAATCGAAAGATGGAACATTTCCAATCGTTTTGTTTATGTCTGAGGCGAGAGCAGTTTGACTTCGAGTGGACGTAGATTGACAAAAAGCCAGGTTGACGAATGGAAGGATGGAGTCGGTTGGCGATGGTCGGAGAAAGGGAGGAACAGAGGGCAGGGGATTATTGGAAGCGGTTTTAATGTGTGGGTCGAAGATAGAGAAAAAAGGGGGTTGGAGGCGTCAGATCAGGTTTTGAGGCGGAACAACGAGGCTGCTATTTAGTAATCGATAAAAAACCGCCTGTCCAGATTTTCCGTTTCTTTACCCTTCTCGTGTTTCTGTGTTAAATCATTGCATAATGGAGATCTGATTTATGTTATCTAGGAAGCGGTGATGAAGAGAACTGAATTGATGAAGTTATCGGGGTACATACATATACATATATGCTTTACATTTGGCGCCCATCTTAATTTTCCAAGTAAAAGGAAGATATGCTTCCAGAAGGTTTTGTCCTAGGGTTATTGCGATTGAAATTGGAGACAGTATGTAGAAAATTTACCACATTGATGTATGGCATAGGAGATTTAGATTATAAGGTTAGACTAGAGGAGTGACTTCTTCGTTTGAGAGGAGAGCCAGAAGTGATTTAATTGGAACCTTTCAGATAATGGATGACTTTAAGAATTATGGAATTCAAATGTTTAATAAGTCAGATGGGACAGGGAGTTTATTGAGCAAGTTTAATACAAAAATTGAGTCGCAAAAGCAAATTCAATTTTGAAAAACTTGAATTGTTTACCGTCTTATGTGAAAAAATAGTACGAGTATAAATAATTCAAGAATTGGATGGATAGATTTAGATCACAAGGGATGGAAAATATATCTATCGTGCAAAGTTGGGAGTTATCAGCTGGAATGTTTGGGAAAATTCAGGATGATAAATTAAGAGTGCCTGGCAATGCCTCTGTACTGGTAAGATGGTAAGGAATTTTTTATAATGCTACATACTTTTTCATAATTCGAATAAATGTACATTTTGAAGATGTATTTCCAATATGAATTGTTCAAGATGCCCATAGGGACATTTTGATTTAATTAAAATAATTATAATCACTCTCAATGTTTTTATGATTTTGATTTT
>OY735212.1:16321572-16333781 GCA_963457665.1 Thysanoteuthis rhombus | reverse complement strand
GATATGTTTCTTATTCTTTTTTTAAAGGTTTGAAAAAAAAACATGATGCACCCTCTTAAAATGAATCATATCCGAATATTCACATAATTAGTAAACTGAAAAAAAGGAACTAATTACTGACATTATTCATTTATTGAGTTGAGCATCTTTGGGAATCTTGCATATAAAAGATATATATATATATATGTCATTATGAAATAAGTAATAGTATAATATAATGGTTTGATTTTAATAGAATTAAAAAAAAAGGTTCTTCATTTTATAAAAGAATGTAGACAAAAACGATTGAAGTTCATAAACGCCATAACGCCAGCCATTATTGATATTAAGAGCATAACATGACCTGTTGGACGACCAAACTCTTCAAAAAAGCAATTGGGACAAATCCTCAGGGGCGTTCCAGTGAGCCCTAATTAGCCGTATCAAAAATACGCCTCCTCCCGGACCACAAAAAACAACCGATCGATACCCATATAACTCAAGACATTAAATGAGTAAAATTTATTGGATTTACAATTTTGGTCATTACCCCAATGTCAATTTCCAAAATAATTGAAGAAAATATATACATGATACTTTCCAATATTGAATGTCATAACAACTTTAACGGTACATATACTGAACATCGATGGGACCCTCCTGAAATCTTTTCCATGCAGTCATTTTGATATGTCCCTTGCCAGCTATCATGTTTGAAAATTCCACTTCATTTCAAGATAGGATTTCTATGCAAAGTGAATTCCACGCTTCAGTCATCTAATGTGTTTATGATATTCAGATCCAGTATACATTTTCAATCAAATATATCGAACAACAAAAGTCAACGAAAGAATGTTTTGAAACAACCAAAGTTAAATTATCAAGTATATTCTACTTCAGGATTGCCTGTAAATATACAGCTTAGTTTAATATATATATATATATATATATATATATATATATATATATATATATATGTGTGTGTGTGTGTGTGTGTGTGTGTCCTCGATTTCGATCTTAGTGTTTTTATCTCCAATGTCCAAACCGAGGACACAGAACTTGAGAAAGTAGACCACTGCATCTACCTAGGGCAACGAATCTCCATGAGACCCTCAAAGGAAGAAGAGATCAAGTAAAGAATCACACTAGGATGGCAAGCCTTTGGCAGAGCTAGCTCAACCTTCAAAAATAATATGATCCCATTAATCCTAAAGAGGAGGGTGTATAACCAATGCATCCTCCCAATAGTCACTTATGGAGCTGAAACATGGAATTTAACCAAGAGACAGACCCGTAAGCTGAGAACCATGCAACGTGCACATGAAAGAATAATGCTGGGCCTCACATGGAGAGACCATAAAACAGCACAGTACATACAGGAAAAAACAAGAGTTACAGACATCATAGAATCCATAACAAATCTTAAATTGCGGTGGGCTGGCCATGTTGCAAGAATGGCAGACAATCGATGGACATCACGACTCACAACGGGGATTCCCCGAGACCACATGTGCAACCGAAGCCGGCAAAATGTTAGATTGAGAGATGAGCTAGACAGGTTCAGGAAGTACTGGCTCCGTGACGCCCATGATAGAAAAGTGTGGCAAATCCTGGGGAAGGTCTATGTCCAACGACGGACGCTAAAAGACTGATGATGATGATGATATATGTGTGTGTGTGTGTGTGTGTATATATATATATATATATATATATATATATATATATATATATATATACACATTTATATATATATGTGTGTGCGTGTGTGTGTGTGTTCTGTCAGTCTCAGAATCATTGATATTCGCGTATTTCCTTGTACGTATCAATTACTGTTCCTATGCTGATAGTATGATAGTTTTCCAGTTTCTGTGCTTGAAATGGAAGCTCCTGTTAACCTTGAAGCGATTTGAGGACATCTCCCTCCAGGGACAAAAACAGGTTATTTCGCTGTGAATGAATTAAATTGTTTTTCATTTGAATGGCCATGGTAATATTGAGTGGTCGAATATGTGAAACATAAAAATTTTGAATGACAATGAAGTTGTTTTTATGTGCATCAGTTTTTAACATCGAATGGGCAATTGTGTGAAATGTTGAAGGTTTGTATGGATATAAAGTTATTTGATCTCATACCATCTTTGAACCGTTTAACATCAAATGGTTGAGTGTATGACACGTTATGTAGAAATAAGGTTCTTTCTGCTGCTATTGAAAAAAGGGGGATAATCTTTGGAATGTTCATATGCAATAGATTCAACAAATGTATTTCTAACTTGTCTCTGGTAACTGAAATTTCCTCTAGATCAGTGTTTCTGAGCGCGCGGTTCATGCCCTCCAAGAAGACAAATTCAAATACAATATCAAAAAGCTTTTTATGGTTTATAAGTTGTTTTAAAACTCAACTGATCAATTCCTAATAATACAATAATATTATAATCAATTTTGGATAGCTTTTACCTTCATCCTAACTCTCAGTTGCTTTTTATTACAACCTTGAATCAGACGGTAATTTTACGGCCACGATTAAATCATGCAATAGGAAAAAAAGAAACCATCGGCGAGAATCGAAATCATTATTTAACCAAAAGGATTGGATGGGTTCAAAAGCTTACCGTTAGATGCTGAAAGTCAAAATAAAAAAAATCTTGCTTATTACGGGGTCTGTTATGTCTTTTGGAAAATAAGAAAATATATGTTATTTCATGTGATATTCACAATTAAGTATCTTGATACATATAAAGTATTTACCGGCATAGTACCCGTCTAGAAATGACGTGATTATTAAGGAACAAATTAATTACACGACAACATATTTCGGTATAAATGCATTTGTCACACACAAAATAACTTTTATAGCTTTTTTCATAACATACATTAAAACATAAAAATTAAACGGAAAAAAATCGGTCCATTTTGGCTTTTTATTTTCATCTTACGAATTTATCTTGTTTTACTATGGACTCTATTGGTTAGTGACTATAGTGAGTGGAGGAGTTAGGTCTAAGGTAAGAGATAATAGGACTAACTTTGGGTTATTGAGTGAGGAAATTCGGAAGGCAGACGTGTTATGCGTTCTTTCCTTCCCTTTTCCTTCCCTCCTCTCCCTGGTAGTTTTAAAAAAATCATAATCGTAATGGGTCGGGACCTGTACTTCGAAAAACCAACACGGACACAACACAGTGGTAGTCAATCGCAAATGTTTACTATCTTCTTTTTAATTTCGTATTCCTCTCTTTATTTGCTTTAAATAGAGGAAGTGAGTTTAACTTATGTTTCCACCGTGACCTAAACGTAAACAAATCAAAATACATACAAACCAATCTTATGACACTGGTATTTATATGTATAGACTTATCCTCTGTCACGTTAAGAGATGCCACTCATCTAAATTATCATTAAGTACACTTCTGTGTAAAGACGTAGTAAAAACAGAATTCCGTGTTTTCATTATGTAGTGAAAATGTTAACTTGGAGGATGATAGAAAAATTGTACAAAAAATGATTCATAACAAAAAAAAACGAAAAAAAAAAAAGAACTCTATTCTCAGAGATCGTTCCACTGCAAATCTCTATTGTCTCTGTATGTGAAAAGCGTTGAACATCCATTTATTTCATATGTGCAGTCGTTTTCGACGGTGCGTATAAACTGATAATTTGATAATAAAAAATCCAAGTGAGTTCATAGCCCTATGAGACTTAATAAGTTCAGTGTTGTTCAGTGAATCAAACACCAGACGTGGGTGCAACTTACAAATCTTCCAGGTTCAGTTACTACCGACATCTTTTGCTTTGCTGGTTCGTTCATTAGCTTTTTTTATTGACATCACTACAACATCAATCTTACTTTTTTGTCGTTTGAGACAGTAAACGTATGTTGCTCACCCGCATTGTACTGAATATTTGAATTTGTCAAGCAAAACTGTTGCCAAAACTGTGTGCATATTGGTTTCTCCAGTGTTCAAAGTGGTCTAGCTAGTTCGCTGTGTAGCTATCTATGTATATATTACGCAAACAGACAGCACTAATGAGGCTGAAAATAGAATATTTACTCAACCTTATCGCAACTCACGATATGGATCCCCAGAAATCACATACGCAACCGAGGCTGGCAGAATATTAGATGGAGAAGCGAGGTAGACAAATTCAGAAAGCACTGGTTCCGCGACGCACATGATAGAGAAGTGTGGTGAATCGCAGGGAAGGTTTATGTCCAATAACAGAGGTTGAAAGACTGATGATGATGATGTCTATAAGAATGCTGTTTTTAAATTTCCCCGTAAAGGTTTAATAGGGGGTCCATTCTCAATGTAAGTTTATGCTATATTTTCACTTCCACGCTTGTTTTTTATTCAGATTTTCTTCAGAGATCACAGCCCAACAAAATCCAGATAAGTGACAGTCACTGTTGCCCTCTCTTTCAAATTTCCAGTTGATCAGCCTCAATATAGTATGCTAACAAGAAAACGATGGTCACGTAACGAATTCTAATGAGTGACTTACAAACATGTATTACTAATAAATTGTTTCCATGAAAAATATCGGATTGACAAGCACATACGACCAAGTCAGTCTTTTTCTTCAAGTATTTTACATTCTCCTCATACTTCAACAGTAATATTTAGCTCTCAAAAGGAGAACATGCTAGGAATCAGTAAAGGTTAACATTATTTCGTTAGAGCAAGCTCAACTGCAAGAACAAGAAAAATCCAATTAGTCTTAAAAGGAACAGTGAACAACCGATGCATCCTCCCGATAATCAACTGAAACATGGAACCCAACCAAAAGATTTACCCTCAAACTGAGAACCATACAACGTACACAAGGAAGAATCATGCTCAATATAACATCGAGTGATCAGACAACCGCTAGATATCACGACTCACAAAGTGGATTGCCAGAGATCATTTGCGAAACGGTGACCGGCAGAAAATGAGATGACGTGACAAACTGAACGAGTTCAGAAAGTATTGGCTCCTTGACACCCATGATAAAGAGGTCTGACGAATCTTAGGAAAGGTCTATGTCAAATGACGGACGTTAAAAGCAGCTGCTACTGCTACTGCTGCCGCTGATGATGATGATGATGATGATGATGATGATGATGATGATGATGATGATGATTATTCAGGTCTTCAATACTGGTTCTTCATTTCAGATCTACAGACAAGGAAGAGGAAGTTTTGGGCCTCTGTACCTTGTTGTTGGGTCATCTATCACTGAGGCTTCTAGGACGGAATAGCCTGAAGGAGCTCATCCTCTTTTAGGTTGCCTTAATCCCACTTTATGCCCAATGCTCAGCAGAAAGCCATTGGTTACCAATTTAAAAAGTCGTTGGTATGACTCAGCTATGGATTGAACCCACGATCTACAGAACCGTACGCAAGCACCCAACCACTTCGATCCGTTCCAACTCCTTGTGAATAATAAGCTGAAATGATTTCTATTGACCACCGGTCAACAGAGCCGAAGTAACTTAGTAAGTAAATATAAGTAGATCGATTATTCCCCATAGAACGATAAATATCTTTTTGGATATTATCACCATAGGAAAAAGCCGCTGCCAAGAAAACTGGACAGTGTCCGGACTGTTGGTCATTATCGGTTGGTGGCGATGGTGACTCTGTTTGCAAGTTCAGGTTTTGATTTTGCAATTTCTGTTAGTCAGTCAAATTGTGTCGGAGTGAATCAGGTGCAATCAATAATACTGAGATCAGTATCGATTTCAGTAAACAGAAAATGAATTTTGAGTATCGATAAGAAAAGTCATTGGGTGTAAATTGCCTGGACGCAGGAAGGAAGAGACAGACGAGTGAAAAATAAATGAAGAGAGAAATAAATGAAAAAGAAACAGCAGGGTCAGGGGAATGTAAATAGTGCACGAAATAAAGAAAGAAAGGCAGAAAGAAAGAAGAATGAGAGGAAGAAAGAAGGAAAACGTGAAGTGGAGAATGGGTTATTGATGAGAGAAAAGAATAGAAAGATTGGAAAAAGATAGAACAATAAGGAGAATAGGATGTAAAAAAAAAAAGAAAAAGAAGAAAGGAACTATAAAGTAAAGACTGTGCCGAAGAAAGACGAAATGGAAAAAAAGAAAGAAAGAAAAAATGGAGAAAGAAAGGAAAGAATCATGCAGTAAATAATTGGCTATCGAAAAAACAACTGAAGAATGGACAGAAAGAAAAAAAAGGAAAGACAGAAACGAGACCCGATGTAGAGAATAGGCCACTCAGATAGATAAATAAAAAGAAAGAAAGGAGGAAAGAAATAGAGGAAGGAAGAAAATGAACAGAGAAATGAAGAATGAAAAAGAAGGATGAATAGAAAGACAACAGAAAGGAGACCCGAGTGGAGAATTGGCGGGGAAAAGAATAGATAGAAAGAAAGACAAATCTGGAAAATTTTAAGAAAAAGGTTTAAAGGCTGTAAAACCGCGAAGAGAATGATAGGAACGCCTCAAATCAAAGAAATGTGGAGAGAACAACAAGCCTTACTGCTGCAGGGTTTGAGTCCCTATAATAATCATAGTTTTTCAAGATCTATTTATGTTTCTATCCATCTATCTATCTAACCCTAAACCAGTTAAAACGGCAATTGTATGGAGAATCTTTTAGACCACATATATAGGGTGCTCTACCTTTGAAACGATTACCTTTTACTCCATGTTCGAAGAAGGGGTTCAATTTACTATACAGTTACAATGCAGAAAGGGACCCTCAGTTGCAGTTCACCTATCTTTAAAATTACCGAATGAATATCAATGAAAATTTAAAAGTTTCGTAATTTGTTAGGGAAGTATTTACATTTGTGGGAGAGGCAAGGATTCTCTACGGTTACCTACCTGGATCGCAGCTATATATACCAAGCACAATATCTTCAAAAGTTTCCGTGATTGTAAGTGAAATTCTGTAGGAGAGTGGGTAATGAACTAAGGAAGCAGTATTTATATTTCTGGTGGTCCAAGGGATTTTTCACAATCAACTTCTAAGCGTTATTGTTGAGATGCAATATATTAAAGAAATCCATTTAAAATTTTCAGCATTTTTTTTTTGTGAGGCTCTTTGATTAATCATGTATATATACTACTTAACTGCGCCTTTTCTTCCCGCCCATCGCACGAAACTATGGCTTCAAAGATTTTTCAGTTTGTTCTTTTGACTTCAATGAGAAATCTCTATTCCAAAACATGCATTGTGGGGATACTATATATGAAGTAACTATCCTGTAGAGCTAGATCCTCTCTGTCCGCCCACCATGAAGAACTATGGTTCCAAAGGATTTCGATTACTTATTTCTAATCTCTTCTATCCAAATTTGTTATATTGGAGGTTTCCTCCGATATAGCACAGTTCTTTAGTTCAAGTTTTGTGTCCCCCAATATAGCGCAGTTAGACAAAGGAAATTTCTGTACATCAAATTTAATTGGTTTGAATTGACGGGAAAGGCAAAGAATGATAATTTTGGTCCCCTATATGAGAGGACAATTGATAAAGTTGTTACGGAAAAAAAAAGCAAAGACAAACTCAGCCTCTGTTTTGGACTGAACTCCGATGATAAGGAGATGAATAGATTGAAGGGAAGAAAAGATAGAAAAGGAGAATTAAAGACAGCAACGAAATGAAGAGAAAGGAAGGTGAAAGAAGAAAAGAGGAAAAAGAGGTCCACTCGATCAATATCTGAATGATACATATTCTGAGAAGTAGGAAAGACATGAAACCGACTCGTATGCAAAAAGCAAATGTTTAATGAGCCCATCCAGTCTAAATATGTTATCAATTCATTTGATAGTGTATACACACACTTGTAGGAGATTATTTGATATTTGATCACGAGATATTTTGTTAAAAGGTCTGTGTTAATATTGGCATTTCTCGTATGAACTCGCAGAAAAGACCGGTTTCAACAGGTTATCGAACCCTTTTTACAAAATATCCAGTTACTAAAAATCTTCAACCAGTTTGGCTATTCCTTACTTTTCACATATCTTTTCACATATTAACCTCTCACTCTCCCAATATATATATATATATATATATATATATATATATATATATATATATATATATATATATATATATATATATATATATATGTATGGTATGTGTATATATATATATATATGTATATATATATACATATATGTATGTGTATATATATATATGTATGTGTATATATATATATATATATATATACATATATGTATGTGTATATATATATATATATACATATATATATATATATATATATATATATATATATATATATATATATATATATATATATATATATTCCAACGATCATCGTAATAGTACTTATATGAGAAGATAACTTCTGAGTACCAGGATACTTGCCCTTTAGGAGATTGTATCTATACCTGTAAAAAAAATATTATGTTGGAGGCGTAAAAACAACACTTCACGTTGCTCAACTTGCTACTTATCCAAAGTTTTATCTACAAACTCATCAAACAGCACCATTTCCCCCTCCTCCGGTATCCGCATAATCCTCATAGATAACACTAAAATGTTACGCAATTCCAACAATGGAAAGAGACTTCATATACCAGAGACAAAGCAGACAACCCACAAGGTATTTTAAATTTTTTGAAATGATGGAAATGTGTTCTAATGTATTTTACAACAATGCATTGAAATTTAGCGACTGAAGATATCAAGGGAAATAAATTTGTCAAAGTAAGCAATTCATTTCGAAAAGAAAATGAGGAAATATGTTCAAACAATTTCGCATATTTAGGATTTAAAAGATCGTTCTTGAATTTCAAATGGTAAAATTGACATCATCTTGAGAAAATACTCGAAGATATGCTGATGCTATTATATGGCTTCCGTTCGATCTGCAAAATAACTGAGGCTGATGACTGACTAAACCTAACACCCTAACACCAAAAATATTAACCTTAAGATACTAACGCTAATCATAACTCTAAAAATACTAACAATAACCTAAACCATTTTGAATCTTATGGTTTTATGTGTGTAGGGGGGGTCAAACTTTCATATATATATATATATATAGAGAGAGAGAGAGAGAAAGAGAGAGAGAGGGAGAGAGGGGGGAGGGAGAGGGGGGAGAGAAAGCACAGAGGTAGATATCGGCCTCCGAGTCTGAAGCGAAGGTTTCAATCCTGGCTCATGGTACTGATGAGGTATCGGATAGTCCATAGCCACACTGAAGTGTTGTGATACAACGAAACAGCTATCTGTGGATTACACAATGATATATATATATATATATATATATATATATATATATATATATATATATATATATATATATATAACTTTGACCCCACTACACACATAAAACCAGCTAATTGAAAATACAGATCTAGCCCAGCTTATGTAGACCACGAAAAGGCCTTTGACCCAATAAGACACACGGTATTTTTAAATTCTGGGCATTAAACAAAGACAGTTGAGAATAAATACGAAATTGGCATTATGTTAATCAGACTATTAAAATAATAGCAAGGTAAATTTGGAAAGGGAGTGAAAAGGGGAAAAAATACAGTCGAAACACATAACTGCTCCCTCGAGAGCACTTTCCCCAAAGACACTGGGAAAATTTGGGAAATATTGGACAATTTAAGGTATCGTGATCATAATGCATTTATAGCACTAACTGATGAAGATTTAGAAAACATGTGAAGCGATCCCAAAGAAAAGGTCGAAAATACGTTAAAAGATGAACAAACCAAGGACAAAAGTAATTTACCCGGATACAGTTCAGAAAAAGACCATAGGAATAAACAGTGAAGCTTTTGATGGAACTGAGGGATACATCTCCTAGTCAAGTCAGGTGATAAAGCTAGGGAAAGGTCACAAAAATGAACTGATGGCGCATAGTGATTGGCTGGAAAGCATTTGGAACAAATACAGACATAATGAGAAGCACATCATCAATATGTTTGAAATGTAATGTATGTAATCAATGCATAATACTAGCAATGGAGCACTGGTGTAAAACCTGGAAACGAACAAAATCATTCGAAAAAAAATTCAAAATGACCGAGAGAGCAATGGTAAGAGAAATGTTAAGGAGAACCCTTTGCAATTGGAAAAATTCAACATGGATCCAAGAGAAGATTAAAGTTGAGGATATCGTACAAGTAATTAAGCAAAATGGAGGTGGGCAGAACGTATAGAGAAAAGAAAGGGCCAACAACTGAGACAAGGGGCTTAAAGATTGGTGCCAAATTGTTACCTGTAGAACAGTGAACGCAGTAAAGAGAGACTAGACACAAGATAGAAATGTTTCTCAGTAAGACATGGGAGAATTTAGTGCATTTATGCTCGTCATGAAATCTGAAAAAAAGAGTTTTATAACGGCTAACAATGATATATATCTAACATTTACAGATATACAGTAATCTGGAAATCAAATCATGCCTATTTTTAGTCAAAAGTTTCCATTGACTCTAGCCCCGTCAAACCAAAGATTGTCATATTTTCGTACCATCCCCGTTGCCACGTGAATTTCAACCCTAAATTATAATTCAACCAAGGGCAGACAACTTTTAAATGACATTGATCAAGCTGAATGCCCTCTGGCGGAGGAATTATGTTAATATAGAGTGGCTGTTGAAGATATCAATTGATTTATGCAAAATAAAACTACAAAGAAATGTTGTTTTGTTTTTTTTGTCTTCATTCGATGCAAATAAGGAAAGAATAGAATATTTATGTTTTATTGCTAGATGACTTTTTAATAGCCTAGTGGGAAAATGGAAAAGAAAAGAAGTGTCGTCTGGCAGAACGAGGTGAGAACATCTATGTCTCTCAACCGAGTTTCGAAAGAAAGGAATCGATCAAACGTAAGTCTTGATTTGATTTAACTATCATTGAATCATTGTAGCCACAATCAACAACCCGACCGAACAGCAAGAAATATGGCAGGGTATTCTTCACTTCTCACCGGGTTGTTTCCGTCGAATCAGTGATAATGGATACGCTATTTTGCCTACGATTTGGCAAATCTAAACGAGTACACCTCCCTAAAAGCATTTAATTTTTTTCAGAGAAAATTTCACGTGAATAGCAAACAGAAAACATGTCTGGTTAGTCACTCAACGGAAGCCGTCACGTGATTAGTATCTTTTGGTTGCAAATTGTGTTAGGGGGGATCAATTAAAAAAATTTGAAAAAATAGTGATCAATAATTGATTTAATTTTCTCATCATTTGTTGGATCATTAAAAAATCTGAATTTCCATAATTCAAGCATAAACGCCCCCAAACACATACTAGCATAAACCAACACGGTAAATTCACAGTTGTTCAACCGTAAACAAATTCTTTTTATTCTTAGGAATTACTAATCAATTAATAGTTCCTAACACAGTTACTGCTTACCTATAATAAAACCTCACTTATCTTATAACTACGCCCGAAATCTCGCCTCGGTTAGGGTCAAGGTATCTGAACTGTAACACACTCACTCGTATGTCAGCTTCAAACTTGAGGCTAGTTTCTTTTGCTTTCTAGTGCCAAAGATGATGGATGCTGGCAAGTGAAAGCTGCTTCGTGAGCTAGTTTTTGGAGTGCTCTGTGGAATCACCTCAATTATAACTTCCCTTCACAAAGTTTACCAGAGAAAAACAGCCTTTGGCAAGCGCAGTTTCCTCTATTTATTGCGGCATGACCCGTCCGTCATAGCTAATATCATAGTATGACATGGCTTCAAATCTCTACAGATGTGCTTCTTCAAGGAACCCTTCATTTGAGATGATATCACGGATGGTACGGAGTCAGCATTGGTGGGATCGCTCTATTCCGGCCAGAAGATCTGATAATATACGCAGTTTCTTTAAGAAATCATTCTGACAATCTCCATAGATTTAATGTGCAAATCCAATACAAATGAAATACACGGATCCAGATACATATCCATCTATCTTTCTACCTACAAGGATGGATCAATATGTTATTTGCTGTGACTGGAAACTTCCACAACATATGGTCCATTTTTGGGGGGTTGGTATTCACCATTGGACAATGACGCAAGCAATGACAAGGAAACGGATTATATTGATGAAAAAAATATTTGAGCAAAAAGCAAATACATTTTTTCTCTCAGATAGATAGATAGATAGATAGATAGATAGATAGATAGATGGATGGATAGATATACGAATAAATGTATATAGATTGTGTGTGTGTATATATATATATATAGAGAGAGAGACAGACAGACAGACAGACAGATAGATAGATA
>OY735212.1:16234072-16316572 GCA_963457665.1 Thysanoteuthis rhombus | reverse complement strand
CACCTGTGATTATTTTTGACAAATGCTCACTTACTCAACAAGATTCTTCCAAAATGTGATACGCACATTTTCTCAACCATATATACAACTACTTAATCCTTTGAAAAGCAATCACAGATGCACACGTCCCCCTGCTACTCGAAAGTACAGCGTTCATAGGGAAAACATTTCCCAAGCGAAAATGGTGTAAGTCGATGGAGCAAATACCATTATTTTTTTTACAAAAAATGATGTCAGGCTGAGGATCTTCTGGCAGGTGGTTTAAGAGACAAGAGTGTACAAGAGAGAGGAAGATATGTGCTGCTTCTTCAATGACCCGCTGCAAAATAAAAGGTGAACTCTTATCGTCCTCTTTCGAAAAAGCAAAAAAAGTGGCATAAAGAAAACTTTTGAAAAGCGAGGACTATCCGAATTTGGATTATGTGAAGAGGATTTTTTTGATAAATGAAACTAAAAACTCGCTATTGTGGAAAAGTACAGCGTTCCAAATGGTGTGTAGGAGATGTTTTTACCAACACAATCGTTATCGGTCCACAGTAAAATTTTGGAATGAAAAATCTCTGAAAGAAATGACTACCGCGAACACATTGTTAATCTGATTCACTAACATGGACTACCACGCGTTTGGGCTGATGTATCTTGAACCCTGAAAACTTCAGCTACATCCCTGGTTTTATGCGACTTGTTTCTTGGTTCCCTCAACTGTTGACACTTTAAAATGCAATTTTATTTCTTTCTTTCAAAATAAGATCAACAAAAATTAAAGAAAATTATTACTATCCACAAAAAATTGAATCTGATGTAAACCCCCACGTAAAAAATCCATCTAACCAACTTCTATTTTTCTGATTCTTATCTGAAAGGTTGCACGTCAAAAGTCTAGAAGCAGCCAAAATTTACAGGCATCGGTGGTGGCTCCTTGGGGTAATAATTTTATTGAAAAAAACAATGTATAAATGGACTCCATGATGTTGACATTTTGTGCGTTATTCAGAGTTTGCTACGGGCTATATATGTAAAGTGCTTCGGTGAATTTTTTATCGAAGTAGAAAAACTAATATTGTGTACTAGTAGGCAATTGTTCAATAATACGCTCGAAATAATATGCAATTCAGCCAGTATCTTTTTTACACAACCTTATTCCACACTGTCTTATTAGCAATCTCATAACTAGTAGTAGTAGTAGTAGTAGTAGTAGTAGTTGTAGTAGTAGTACTAGTAGTAGTAGTAGTAGTAGTAGTAGTAGTAGTAGTAGTAGTGCTTTTTTCACTCAGGGATGAAATTTTCTCATTATCATTCACTCTTGTCCATAAAGTCTCACTAAATGTTGTGAGAGGCTTCTCAGGGGACCTAGCTCTCCGGGATCCCAAATCCCTAATTACAGCTCTGTACACACGAATTAATCCCTCTAGATTTTCATGTTACTTTTTATTGCGACATTCTAAAACGATCAGACATTTAATTGAACATGACAATTCGCAATGAAACCTTCTTGGAGAGTCACTCAATAGAAACCGTCACGTCATCGGCATGCTGTATTCGGGATGATCAGTTATTGGATGATAATCGCTAAATCACCAAACAAAAAAATTGTAGTTGTAATAAAGAGTAAATACTTGAATTCCTAATCCTGTTGCTCCATTATTGTGGCCTAAATACGTGGTGCATAAATAGATCGATAGATAGATATCCAGACGGGCAGCACCACTTTGAAACTGAAGAAATGTATGTTGACCGAAGGGCGGTTTCTATGATCGAGTCTCTCCAATTAAACTTCTATTTTTTTCCATTAATATGAGCTTAATTTAGCTGTCCCGATTAGGCTGAGTCCTTCATGCAATTGTTTTTTTGTTCTTTATTTCAAGATGTATTATTGATTACCTTAATATGATTGTTACATCCTAGTTATTTTAAAATTCGGAGACAAAGTTAATTGATTATCACATATTTTGACACAGTTGAACCCTTCCTGTTTAACGGCTGCATCCTTAATTGGTTTGAAATGCGATACCAAATAACAAAAATGAACAAAATCTCTAGAATTTCAGATAATAAGGCTGGCCCAAAATACAAGATGTATCGACATCAGTGTAATATCTATCAAAATCGTGGATCATATATAGAATCTGGACCTCAAAATAGATACAACTGAAAGTCGCAAACTGTTACGTGACACTGTGTATGACGTCATGGGTCCCTTGCTATAAATGATAAAACAGTGGGCTTGTGTCCTTTAGTATGACAGACGACAAATAGATAACTAAATGCACATTGCGATGGATTACATACGGAGATTGATACGGGTGCGTAGGGTTAAAAAAAAATTTTTTTAAATCAACCTCTGGTTCCAGAGAGACTGCGGTTTTCCTTTCCACTTCTATCTGCCCATTTCTGAGTGTCGACGCCACACGAAATTAAAATCATTTATATACCGCGGAAATGTTTTTTAAAGATCACAACTGTTTGAGTATCATTTCGGCAACACTAATCAAACGTTATTTTGTAGACAAAATGGTCGGATCATATTTACTAGTGAGTTACAAAAATCTCTCGTTAGCCTCCAAATGGATTAGGACTCGCAGGATTACCTCCCCAGTGAAAGAAAGACAGGAGTAAAGACATACTACAGTTTTATTTTGGCGTCACAAGTCAAACAACACTTTGGTAGAGAAATTAATTAACGGAGATGATGTGTAGCTTTGAAGAAGAGTCAAAGAGATCATTGAAGACAAAATGGTTGATTTCGTCAAATGATAGAAGGGAAAGATTCTCATCTCCAACTCAAGTCGTAAGATTCCATTTCATGATTACAAATTTTTCTTTCTCTCTTTCCATTTCTTATATAGATATATACATATAACAGAACAATGATAAGTGTATAACAAGTGTGTGTATATGTATTGGTGCATAAAGCAGATGTTTGTTGAAGCAAAGTGTTCAATCACTTCAGTGGAGTGGTTACAAAATGAGTAAAATATCTTTTTCAACAGTTCATTTCAAAGCATATATTGTTTCACTTGAAAATGATTTTTTAGAAGAACCTCACTTTTTCTTTCAAATCTCTACGAAGTGAAACAGGAAACTACTGGACTCGGATACATGTAATTATTATCAGATTTTAAAGTTGCAGTAAAGGTATAACGTTGTCTCTCCTGAAATGACATTGACTGCTACCCTGACCTTATCATCATATCAACTAAATTCGAAAAGTTCAGATGTTAAAAGGATGATGATGATGATGATGATGATGATGATGATGATGATGATGATGATGATGATGATGATGATGATGAAAAAGCTCCAAAATAAAGCAGGGTTTCTTCATTTGTCGTATGGAATTAGAAGAGAGTGGCTGAGTGAATAATAGGCAAACCTCTTTACCATAAAGCTTCCTGTTAAAAACGCCCTTCCCTCTCCAAAGGGACAGGTTGAGAGATATCCATCCCCTCCTTTTTCACCAATACTATCTGGACATCGACCAACTTTTTGAAACACTGTCTACTGATCTTGGTGCTGCGTAGAAGTTAAAGGCTGTATAAGGAGAAAAATTCTGATTGATTTTTGTGTAAATTGACTTTAAAACGTGTGTTGTGTGCAGATCGATACGTATTGAATTCGATTATAGTATTATTTTTTGTCTGGGATGCATATTTCCCGTGCTTTAAGTGTACACACAAGCGTATATTGACAATTCAGGTATTGGCATGAGTGTTTTACATTTCCATCTTTGTCTGGTTTCAACCAAACTTGTCAGTATTTGAACCCTTGAAAAGACTAAAAAAAAAATGAGTATGTAGATATTTTTTAGACTGCTATCTTAGTCATAGATCTTTTGAACTCAGCATTGTACTCTAAGGCCTTTTTCAGGTAGGGGACTTGAGAGGAGATATCTGCCCATTCATAAAACGGTTGGACCAATTGTTGGCCGGCGAGCGGATATAAGACGGCGTACTTAAATGGTTATAGCAGATTGGAAGAGGATAACTAAAGCACCAATAGTTTGTGTAGGGAGACTTTGGAAACACTACTTGGGATTTTCTATAAAATTGGTCCTCGAGAACAGACCGAGAAATACCAAAACTCTATGTCTACAATCTAATCTATTAAGCCTTATTGGCAGAAGATTTATTATTAATGCGAAGCAGTATATTCAATATCACGCAAGTGAATAGAAAGATCAATGAAACGAAATGACTATCAATCTGAGTGTTAGAAATAAACATAATGTGAACTATATATATATATATATATATATATATATATATATATATATATATATATATATATATATATATATATATGTATATATATTAATGATTGTGTTATCCACGGACAGCTGCTTCGTTGTAATACAACACTTCACTGTGGCTCTGAACAATTGAGTATCCCTTCCAGTGCTGTTAGGTTGGATCGAAACATTTGCTTCGGATCCAGAAGCTGATGCTCTACCCCTGCCCCATGTAGAACTGGACGGTCAGGAGGACCAAATTAGTCGATATATCTACTTACGCATAATTCCCCATCTACCAGTGTGTGTGTGTGTGTGTGTGTGTGCGTGAATACGGGGTTTATATTGGGCAAGCTACGGGCAAGCAGAAACCAACCCCGATATTTCCAATCCGATCAAGTATTTAGAGCGTTGTTATGCATCGTGTGCGAAGTAAACATGTTTTTCTGACACAGAAATGAAAAAAAAAACTGGGCAGTACATCAATCAGTTGTGCCCCTGGAACACACGGACACGTACAAGGGCGTAGACAAAGGAAGTGGTTGGGGTTGATTTTGAATCGTCCCCTGGGTTGAAAATGGAGGCTGCTCGGAAAATTCATGAATAGTAGTTAACCTATCGGATTTTCATTGATATTGCACGAACCTCAGTGAATGATAAAGAAACGGATGAAGGATTGAAATATCAAGACCCACAAAACCACCAGTTACACCCCGAGCACGTTACCAATATCATTCTTACATTGACTTCAGTTAATATACAAGAAAATACGAAATAGTTTTTGAATTAATTGGTCAATGCAGTAAAAGCAAACGCGCTGTGATTAAAGTCATATATAGTGCACTATGGAACCCTGTATCACTGTCCGAGCATTTGGGGCCGGATGAGTAGGTCGATGAAACCTTGGGTGCACTTCTGTTGGCTCTTTTTTTTCATCATTTTTCTTCTGCTCTTATAGAGAGATTGATATGTAATAATATTTTTATTTATTTATTTATTTTTAGATTTCCCGTGAGACACTGCTGCTCTACATTTCCCGAAGTCAGGGGCCACGCAAACAGGTGTATTTGGAAAGGGTACTCAATGTTCAAAATTCATTGCATAAATCAATCCAAGAATATTTCTGCAAATATCCAACTTCTCATTAATTTCTCTTTAAAATCCAAGTACAGGGGAAGATATTCATCATAATCGTGGATAATGTGGT
The DNA here is from genome assembly GCA_963457665.1 of Thysanoteuthis rhombus. Lineage (NCBI taxonomy): Eukaryota > Metazoa > Mollusca > Cephalopoda > Oegopsida > Thysanoteuthidae > Thysanoteuthis > Thysanoteuthis major. The sequence goes on along the minus strand of OY735212.1, from coordinate 16,311,137 downwards.
AATTGCGGTAATTGTTATCAGAATCGGACTGTTCTAAACATTTCATCGAAAATAAATTGAAAATTATATTGAGATATTAACTCATTATCATTTTTATAACGTAAATTTGTTCAGAACGATAAATCTAAGAATGTAATTGAATTATAACTATATATGTAAATATATTTCAATGAATGTGAATTGTCCAGATGATCATATCGTTTACATTTGTCAGTAGAGGTGTATGTATTTGGTCGCTTCTCTTGATTCGTCTGTCCACATGGTATCAACGGAAGTACTGAATAAATTTCAATAAAATCTTGTGAAAGGATAAGAAATGTAGTAAGAAAGAGGTGGTAAAGTTTTAGGGCGGATTCAGGAATTTCTCCTGAATGAGAGACTTTTTTTTTGCATTTATATTCATGCATACGCTCATAACTGGCTGGCCTTCTATCCATACATATACGTGTCACTTGTACAGGGAACACCAATCGAGGTAAGTGGCTGAAATTCAAGTATTTACTACTTATTATGTCAAGAATCGTTTTGACCCCACTTCCGGATGATTCTTATTGTGACATTCAAATCAATGTTAAATTGACCCTTTAGTTTACCAAAATGGGAGATAAGTGGATTATTCATTGATCGCGCCTTTTTTCAACTGATCATCATGACATGCTGACAAAAGCCGTTGGTCTCGGTGCGATTTTCAATAAGTGACTAACCTGACTTGTTTTTTTTTCTTAATATTCATTCGGGGCGTATTTAGTATGAGACGAGAAAAATGCGGAAAAATACTGACATTTTCAAAGTAGGTGAGGGCTAAAAAGTTACGATAAATCTTGGCTTTTGACTGGGCTCAGACATGAGGTTCTGACACTAATTGGTAAAACGCAACTACAGCATTCATCCTATAACATTCACCCTATATAACCTTATTTGAAGACCCTAAAATCGTTTAGAGAATCAATTCAACACCTGGGATCATCAAGGTACCAGGTACTAATCGCAGAGTCGGAGTAAACAAATCGATCCTACAATTGTTATTTGTTATTCACATGGCATCTAAAAAGAACATTATAAGACGCTGCAAAGTTATTTTCGGTCGCAAACACACAAACTACACAAACACCATTGTCTTTCATCCTTGCTTTCATTTGACATAACCTTTTAGCTTGCCTTTTTACATGGTAAATAATGTTATCCATTGACACATCAGATCAACGTAGACCAGTGAATATCGAATCCTTTTTAATCCTTAGGATCCCCCTTTGGTCCCCAGGGCAATGGTGCTATACATCTACTGCACTTGGCTCGTGAAACCCTGAAAATGCGAAACTGTTTTCATCATGTTGACATCTACCTGACACAGGTATTTAAATCTATAAAAATTACAAAATCCCTGAAAAGAACTGTATTCTCCTCCGTGGGACGTAACTGAGGTAGGATTCATTTTTAATTACTCTCCGAGCCACAGATGGAGGAAGCACCCAAAAGCTTAATGAATCGTTGTCCATGTCCATCTACTGCATATCTTGTAACATTTTTAAAAGGTCTACCTAAACACGCTTACCCTTGGCTTTTGAAATCGAGACCCAACTGGATAGCCTTATGAACCCTGAAGAGTACGCAGTTCCCAAGTTTGGAAGTATTTAATACATATATATATATATATATATATATATATATATATATATATATATATATAAAAGAAAGGGGACTCCGAGGATGTAAGTCTTCAGATCCCCAAATCTCCGGCTGCATCCTTTTTTTATCGTTAAAATTGTCTGTTAGTTGCCTCCGCTGTAGATGATTTAAAATGCATTTCGATTCTATCTTTAAAAATACAATCTACAAAAGTAAAAGAACTTCAAATTATCACAAACCACGTAAATAACTGAATCGGATATGAACCCCCGCTGGCAATATCTATTTGAACATCTTCCATCTTTCTGGTTCTGTTCTGAAGTGTTGCACGCCGGAGGAGGAGAAATAGTCAAAATTAGCAGCCGCCGGAAGTGCCTAGTTGGGCCGATAATAAAAACTGCGATTTATAAATGGACTCCATGATGTCGGCAGAGTGTATGTTGTTCAGAGTTTGCTGCAGGTTGTATAATCCTCTTCTGTGATTTTCTTCTTTCTAAAGCAGAAAACATATGGATAAAACTGTTTAATGATAGGTTCCAATTGTTTTGAAATTCTGCCCATATCGTCTTTAACCAACTTATTCCACAATTCTATATTGACAATCTACCAAGCAGTAGTAGTAGTGCCTACAAATTTGATGTCATGTACAACAAACATGTCAGGAACAAAGACCCTACAATCAAAATCAAAAATGCACTCATTTGAAAAGTAAATTACTACATTCAAGCTGGAGAAAGGATATTCGTGAAATCCTCAAAAGGAGAATAGACCTAAGGCTGACAAACTCACGGTAGAGCAAATGCGAAATTCAAGGGCAGAAAACTCTGCATTCCTTGAAAGAAGCGTTTATAACCAATGTATCCTCCTGGAAATCACCTATGGAACCTTACCAAAAATAATGTCTCCCAAACGGAGAACTATCCAATACCCAAGAGCGACGATCACGTTGATGTTACATTGAGTCAAAGATATAATAGAATTCATCTGAAAACTCAAATGCTGCAATAATTTCAGACAACTGCAGGAGATCACTCACAACGCAGATCCTTGGAGATCATATGCAAAACTGTGACCGACCTAAAATAGAATGTCGTGATGATTTGGACAGGTTCAAACGATTTTGGCTCTGTGACGCTCCATCTCCAAAAAGGCTAATAAAAGGGTGCTGCTACTCATGATGATGATTCAATTATTACCCACACAAAGACCTAGCTGAGGGTAGAGACAGAGATTCTGAATCCATTGGGTCCCTAATTAAGAGGCCCTCAAAAGCCCTTAGGATAGTAGTTCACCTACTATATCTCTACAAATATTATACACAAACAAATCTCTTTAAATGTCAAGCTGTGCCTCTACACTCACACACACACACACACACACACACGCACACACACACACGCACACACACACACAAAAGCACGCACAAATGTGTTAGTTTTGTTTTGATTATGAGGCTTTTATTCCGACATTTTAAAATGTCCTAATAAAAGCAACACTTTTTTTAAAAATCAAGTCTCCGGATATTCAATCGAACATGAAAGATTTGGGATAAAACCTTTCTAGTTTGTCAGTTGAAAGAGCCCATTTCGCGACTAAATATCTTCTGGCAGCATGCCGTTATAAGGTAGTGTATTATTCATTGTTGACCAGTTATCGCAAAAAAGTCTGGATTCTCAACAAAACAAAAGAAAAGGGAAAAATTAGTTTGTTTGTTTTTTTTACATGATACGGAATATATTCTTGAATTTATAACCCCCCACTGGTTCCATTGTTGCAGCCTGTTCACGTGACTCATACCTACACAGACCGATAACTGATCAGGCAGTACCATTTAGAAACTGGGAAAAACCTATGCTGACCGAAGGACACTTTTCGTTGGTTGTTGACAGTTTTTTAAACTAATCATGAACGATCTTCCACTGATGTGATCGAAAAAAATAGGACTACAAAAATTATCTCGATTAAGCAGGGTCCTTCAGACAACTGTCTTTTTCTTAACACCACAAATGAGAAGAGTGAGGTAAAGAAGGTAATTAACAAAGATAATGTGTTGTTTAGAAGGGTCCAAGAATCATTATTGACGAAATGACTGATTTCATCAAATGATTGAGGAAGAGATTCTCATCTTTAAATGGAATCAGAAAGTTACAAAGCATGATTTGCAAATGATCAGTATATATATATAATATATATATATATATATATATATATATATATATATATAATCATATCATAAGTTATCAAACTTGAAAGAGAATGAATGTTTATCAGATTGGAGAGTAAGTGTATCACGTCGTTACGCCTTCCAAGTTGAAATCTCATTAAGAGCCGAGCAACTTAACCTTATTATTTTATCGACTAATCCTGAAAGGTTCATATCGGTCTATTAACGATTCCTTTTGTAGGAAATGGCGAGTGGGTTCATAAAGGAAAATTGCAACATCATGAAGATTTTTGAAAAGAGAGAATGTAAGAAGGAATATATAAAGATATAGATATACAGAGAGAGATAGTCTCAATCTGCACCTGGCATCCCAACATTGAGACGGATAACCAATTAAGACTGGTAAAAATCCTGGTTGAAGACACTGCTGCTATTCCTGCAATAGCAGTTGTAAAAAGAGTCAAAAAGAGGCTACACTTCAGGGTTATTAAATGAACAACCACAGCATCAAAATTTGAAGTCAAGTAAAAAATAGAAGTCAATGAAGAATAAATATGGATAGAATAAATTCCTCTTGTAACATTACTGCCGTTTTTCACAGGAAAATATATAGAATAGAGAAAAACGTCTCGATTATGGAGAATGTAGATGCTGTTTCCTCTCGAAAATATATGAAATAGAGTGAAGAAGCATTTAAAAACAGTTGGAATCTAGATCTTATTTTCAAACCTGTCAAAATAAGCCCCCTGAAAGGTCAAAAAAGATCTTTAAAAAATCATTTGAAGTAGGTGATTAGTGGAGTACTGATACCCATTTCTAGCCAAAAAGGTATGCCTCCATGCACCGGATCACACAAATACACACACACACATATACATATAAAAACCATTAGCAAGGGTCTTCAAATGAGTGAGTGAAGTTTTATCAAATCATTTTATCATAAACTTTACAGCAAACTGCGTGAAGTGATTGACTACAGGTGTTGACTGGATACTATTTGAACATTACCCCCCCCCAACCATCGGAGACAAAAAGTTATCGAACAAAAATCGATAGAAAGAACCTACTCATTGATCACCCTGTTTTTAACTGATCATCCCAACACCAAAAAAAAATAAAGACATTGGTACCTGCATGGTTTCTTTAGAGTGACTAACTACACCTGTTTTTCTCCTAATGTCTAATCCGATATCCATTCACTACGACACAAGATCAGGGTGAGGCAGAATACAGGTGGATAGGGTGTGTAGCGTATAATTTCCAAGTAGAGAGGAACCAAATGAAATAAGGCGTTCGTCTCTTAAGAATCAACCGCCATTGGAGAAAGCGCCTGCTGGCCTAGAAGATCAGCTTTAGAACATCGATAACAGGTGTCAGTGAGAACTCAACAATTACTTCCACCGTCAGGCATGACACATCCTGATCTTTGATTTGATAGGCATTTTACTTTACTCTTATCAGATCTCTCGCTGCTACAATGATATCGTTTCTATTTATCTCAGCTCTCTTAATCGGATTAGGTAAAAACTAAAAAAAAAAAAAATACTGGAGTCGTCGATAAGAAACGGTAACTTTCAAAATGGTGGCTGCGAAAAAAAAAAAAACGAAACAAGATGACAAAGAGAGCCGGAACATTTCTAATTTGAAAAAGAAATGTGAATGGCGGCGGTGGTTACGACCGTTTTGAAAGTAAAGACACTTGCTTAAGGCAGCGACGAAAACTTCTCAATCGATGGTGTTATTCGCGATAGCCGCAAATATAACACGGAAAAGAAAATGGAAATAAAATTTGCAACTTTTCTGATATCCTGTAGTGTCTTACCAGTGATGTTTCTTCTGTCTGGGTAAACATGTAAATTTTTTACATATGTTCGTATGTACATCGATGGGGATTATATTTATCTTCGTAGATATAAACAGATTTTAACATATGTTTACGTGAATATATATATATATATATATATATATATATATATATATATATATATATATATATGTATATGTATAAATTGATGAGCAAAAATAGTATGGCCAGCAAATTGTAGCCAGAACGATAGCAATTTCTTTCTGACGACTGCGCACGGTTAAAAATATACAAGCAGGTGAAACACTCACAAGTACTAATTTTTTTGTGTTGAATTCTGCGATTAAAGGCGAAGAAGAAACAGTCGAGATACTTTGATAAAGAAAAAAAAATTGTTATGACCAGATGAATACTGTAAAGGAATTCCAAAACGGCGTTGCTTGTGGGGTGCCCACAGTCAGTTGGTGTGAGTACTTACCGGCTGTAGATTAGAAGGAAAGAATCTCTAACAGCAAAGTCATTGTGCGAGATGTAAAAAGTTAACCGAAGCATTCCCGTGAAGCACAAGCGGACCTATGGGCCGAAGTTGACAAATTGCATACAGCTTTAATCACGGTGAAGAAAGGAATGCGTCACATATCGGCCCTTGTGAAGCTGTGTAACTGCAGGCAAATTCCATGATAACCAAAGCCCATCGCCAAAAGCGCCTTCAGTGGCAGTGAACGTATAAGTATTGGAACTTGACAATGTCTTAAAAGGGTTACCTGGTGCGATTATTTATGCTTTTTTTTTTCAATAAGTCAGAAGGCACCGTTATCTTAGGGGAAGCACTAGTTTCTAGATGCACCGTAGGAGAGAAAAAACAAACCCTATATTTTGGCCAACGTTTCACTTGAAAGATAATTTGACGCCGACTTCCTACCTCAGTATCAACGAATACCAGGTGCACATATTCATGACAACAGTTTTACACTATAGCAGCGGTATATTTCAGCATACCAATGCTTCATGTCACGTTAGATTAGTTGCACATGAATGGTTTGAGGGACATTAAGTCATTACTGTGTTGCGCTAGCCAGAAAACTCCCAAGATATCAATCCCATTGAGTATTTATGGACTGTCTTTGACAAACGAGTTCTCTGAAGAATCTCAAAATCGTTATTTGCAAGCATTAAAAAACATACCAACATCCTTGTACCCAATGCTTGGAAAAACTTGTGCAGACGCCATAACTGATCGGGTGATAAGATTGGAGACTAATACATAATCAGATATTCATTATGCTTTGGCTCATTGGTATACGCTTACATTTAAGAGTGTACAGTGATGAAACGAAACACCTAAACTAAAAATGGATTATTTTTAGTTTAATGCGTATAACAAGGTTGCTGTAACAATATATCACTTTTCAAGCCTTCCCTTGACATAATATCCCAATGAAAATAACCAAAGGAAATTACAAATACAGTTAATGTATATATCTACATGGTTTATATTAACTTTAACTAGAAAACATTATTGATATCGTAATATAATTACGCAATATACTATATAGATATTTTTTTATTCACAGAAACACGCTCACACACACACATATATATACATATATATATATATATATATATATATATATATATATATATATATATATATATATATATATATATATTCATATAAACCCGCTCAAAAACTGAAGAAATTTATGTTAACCGTTTTTTGGCAGTTTTGGTTGACGCTTTCTAATATATAGATGTATATTCCCTGTCTGTTTCATCTCTCTGTCTGTCTCAGTCTGTCTCTCTGTCTCTCTTTCTGTCTCTCTCTGTCTCTCTCTTTATATATACATATATATATACATGTATATATGTATATACATATATATATATATATATAAATACATAAGTATATATATATGGAGAGAGAGAGAAAGAGAGAAAGAAAGAGAGAGAGAGATATCGTATACTATATCATAAGATAGAGAGAGAAAATATTTAAAACTAATTTTGCACTTTTGATCTACCATATATTTTCTAACTGAAATAATTGAAATAAATACTTGCTATTTTATCTTTATTCCAATGTTCCATCGGAAGTATTTTGGCTCTGCTTTCGTTTGATGCGTTGCTTTTCCCCCATTTTTAATTTCTGCTTCATGAATACTCAGCATTTCAAATACATAAAGACACATTACACACACACACACACACATACATGCACACACACACACACATATATATATATATATGTATTTCATGGCAGATGATCAAAGATGGATGTGTGTGTAAAATTGCTTTCATAGGAAGAATTCAAAATTCATATGAATGCTTTTTTCTATACTTTTTTCCTCCTGGGTTTCAAATATGTTTTCAGTTTTGGTTGAAGACCAAAGCAACAATCTAATTGCGACTGGCCAAATTCTCAGATGTAACAATTTTTTTTTTTTCGTTCTCTTTGCTATAAAGTAATTCAGCTTTGCCATAAACAGGCGGTCTAAATGTATATAATTTTCCTTTAAATAGTTATTCGTTAAAAAGTAGGAGTGGTTGGTGTTATTAATATCGTATTTACCGGACTATTCGACAAACGATTTATAAGACTATTTGGAGCACTACTGCTCACTCCAACTTATCCGAGTCTCATAACTGTTCATATCAAGCTTTTTTTTTCTTTTAATTATATGTCTGCCTTATGTACTTGCATAGACAGCAAACACCCTTGGCTATCATTAACTAACTTGATTAGCCTATTGCATTTGTTGCTATAGCCTTGTATCAAAAGGAATTATTCCTTCTACGGATTTTGTAAAATGAGTATTCCAATTTTGTGATATATATATATATATATATATATATATATATATATATATATATATATATATATATATATATTACAAATCAGGTTTGCAATATAGCATAAGAAAACGTAATATAAAGCTATGTCTGATTTGTGGCGGATTTATTTCATAGAGTGCTGGATACATTCAATTTTATACTCTGACAGTTAAATTGTTTTACAGTAGAGCTGGAAATATAGTAGAAGTGGATTCGCTACACAAATAAGTTTATGTTTCTGCCCTCTTTGCTCCTCTTCAGGAGAACGATTATAAGTGTTTTTAGATTCTTGTTTGAGGGATCTAGTGAGAGTCTTGTGAGTGCCCCTATGAGTGGGGGGAGTTTTTATTTATTCATTCTTTTTAATTGTTTTTATTAGTATTTGTGTTTTGCTGGTGGTTACATGTCAAAGAGTGTGTGCTCGTTGTGGGAGTTATCTGTAAGTGGATGCTGAATTGCGTTCTGAGGGATATCTTGATCTTAATCTTGATATTTGGCAATAAATTTATTGCCCATGCTGGTATCCCTTATGATCATAGTGGATTGTTCTCTATTTACTTGGACATGTAAGGGAATAAATAACGTCAATTCTTTTTTTAGATTATTGGTATGTGAGTAAACTAACGATGTTACCTTTGATCAGCTAATGTATAAATGGCTATATTATGTTTATTAATAAGAATTTTGAACGATATATATGTATATATACATATATATATATATATATATATATATATGTGTGTGTGTGTGTGTGTGTGTGTGTGTGTGTGTGTGTGTGTATCTATATATATATTCACACACACACATGTATACATATATATATATATATATGTACATATATATATATATATATATATATATATATATATATATATATATATATATATATATATATATATATTGTCTCTATCTGGTGTTTTATTGGCATTCTCTCTCTTTCTTTGTAGTCCCAAATTTCAACAGAATATAAAAAGAATTCTAATCTTAAAAAGGCATAACGTTTTTAAACGTTTATCTAATTGAAACAATGAAAATAATTAATGGGATTTATTTATATGGTACACCATTCTTCAATATCTCTTCTCTAACTGGAAATCTATTTACAGGATATATTTTAAAAACTAAATCTTCAACACTGTTTGATCTTTTTTTTAAATTCAGTGAAATATCTTTTTAAAAAGTTACCAAATCCTGTTAAAATACCAATAGTGGGCAATGTTTTGAAATTAAAGACATAGCTTGAAAAAAAATGTTTGGTATTCGTCTGATATGATTGTTGAAGGTATATGTTTGTAATCATGTACATGGAATATATTTTATGAATTATGTAATTATTTTGAAGGTGATGTGTAAATATTCTGTATGATTGGAGATGCCCATGAAGCATTATAAATGAATAAATTAGATTCATACGAACAAAACCATACAAGTATCTATCCTCTATTTACAGTACCTTTTCAAAAAATGAAACAGCCATCTTTTCTTGGTTTTCTGTCGATTTTTTCGATCAAATCTCTAGAAAACGAGGGATCACTTTTTCATAAATTTTAGCAGACATTTTTTTATGTTTCCTCTAATGATGATGAGAGCTAGGAATTCAACCTTAAAAGATAAGAAGATTCCATTGATGCTAAAAAGAGTGTACAACCAATGCATCCTCCTGATAGTCACATATGGACTTGAAACATGGAACTTGACCAAGAGACAGACTCAGAAACTGAGAAACATGCAATGCCTGTATGAGAGAATCAACCTTACACGGAGAGATCACAAGACGGCACAGTATATCAGGAAGAAAACAAGAGTCTGAAATATCATGAAATCCACCAGAAAACTCAAATATCGATGGTCATGTTGCGAGAATGAAAGACTACCGATGGACATCATGATTCACAAAATGGATCCCTAGGAAATCACATGCGAAACCAAGGCCGATAGAATACAAGATGGAGAGAAGTGGACAAATTCAGAATATACAGGCACTGCACCGCCAATGATGTAGAAACATGGCGGAACTTGGGAAGGTCTATGTTCAACGACGGACGATAAAAGACTGATGATGATAATGATGTTGTTTTGTAGAACCCCAACTAAATAGAATAGTTGATTTTTTATGTGAAAAATCGACTTTCCCTTGAGAGTAAATGTACGTTCGGACAACATACTCCACTTAGTTTCTCGTATCACCCTTGTTGAAATGTTTGAAAGCGGATGTTTGGTTTCAAGATTCCGATAATAGGAATTTTTTTCCATCCAAAACAATATTTTTTTACAGCTCATGATCTTGTTTATCGTTTTTCCAAACATGTTATTCACTCAAGTCAAAAGCTTTATTTAGATACGGTTTGTTTATATAATAAGTACTGCTCATTAGTATTTGAACAATAGAAAAAAATGTTTTCATTGCCTGATGTGATACGGTTCATTGAGTGATTTAGGCAGGGGATTCCAGATTGGGCGCTTTTTAACACTTTAAATAGCAATGTAGTTTCGCCTTTTCAATTTCATTGATCGACTCTGATGAAAACTTATGAAAGAACTCGATTTTATCATACATTTATTAATTCAACAATTATGTTTTATTTTGCCTAAATTTAGCATTCAGACCCACAAAACTTGATTGACTGCACATCTTTTTAGGTTGGTTGCAATTAAATTCTTTTTTTTTTTTTTTCTTGCGTGATGTACCTGTTCTTAGCTCCCCAAAAAAGAGATTAGAAATAAAATGACTGTTCAATCAAATGCTTATGATAAGTATGTATGTGCGTACTTTAGCCTGATTGGGATACTCACCTTGAAGACAAGTCTGAAATCAATTCCCATTTTGCACTTATATCCACGGACGGAAGATTTCAGTCTTCACTATAATATTTATCGTACCATATTTATCAAATTTAAATTGCAGTCATTTGTTGCAAATTTAGATAGATGTTACAGGCTCAGTCCGTTTGTTGTTCGGTTGGTAGGTCTGTCCCCATATTGTTTCTTAGTTGTTTCAAGTCAGATCTAATTGATTAAGAAAGATGTCCCTTGATTAAATGCTTCTTTCCAAAGAGAATCCTCCACTTTGGGTCACGTGATCGGGCTATAAAGTCTAAACTAGATGTTTTAAAATCGATTAAAATCGATTTACCCAACCGGTCCAAGTTAGATTTACTTGGACCATTAAGGAAAAGTGCCCCTTGATAAGATGACTCTTAATTATAAGCGTTGTCCACTCGGAATCACATGATCTGACAATAATGGCGTTTAAACCTTGTTTTTAAAATCAATTCTCTCATCTGTTTCGTGTCAGATTTACTTGAAACGAGATAGAAAGGTGTTTGTTAATAAGATGCCTTGTACCTGAAATTACCTTCTACTTGAGGTTACGTGGTCTAGCAATAATGGCTTTTAAACATTTTAGTGGAGAACTCATTGAACTTACGGCTCTTGTTTTGTGGTCTCTCTCTTATAAAGGCAATAGTTTTAGTCAGGAAATTCCATAATTTAAAGAAGGCTGTAATGGATGGTTCACATTGTACAATGACATCGTTTGTTCGATATGGACATGGGAACTGTACCAAAATCTCTGGTTACTTGAACTGCACCGCCTCTCTTCCAGTATGTCTTTCTAACAACGAAGAGATATTTTGAACCAGTTAATTAGCGAAACCTGTGGAAGTTCATGCTGTTTCCTAAATTAAATATTCATCTATTTGAGTAATGGTGGCAATAATTTTGCAAAAGTGATTCATTATCCATTTTAAAATTTTAATGACCCATTTTATCGCGTGTAAGTCATTTTGACTCTCCAATTGAATTTTAGTCTTTGTTTTAAATAAGTCATTTTTTTAATGTTCCTAAATTTCATAATTTTAACATCAATAAGCTTTTGACTTGTCTTAATTTTATGGCATTCTCAATCTTCAAGAACAATAAAATCCCATTAGTCATAAAAAAAACGAAGGGTCTACAACCAATGCATTCTCCCAAGAGTCACATATGGAGCTGAAACATGGAATAAAAGATCGACCCTCAAACTGAGAACTGTGCAACGTGTACATGTAATAATCATGCCCAACCTCACATGGATCACGAGACATATCAGTATATTAGATGAATAGCAGGAGTCAGAAATATTATAGACACTATTTTTTTTAAAAAGGCACCAGGTCGGTTATGTTGTAGGAATGTCAGACAATTTTGCTGGACCTCTCGGGTCCCTAGAGATCTTATGCGAAACAGCAGCCAACAGAAAATTACGGTTACACTGAGTCATAAAAATACTGCACCCACGACGCCGATGATAAAGAGGTCTCGTGAATCTCAGAGATGGTCTATAGCCAACGATGGACGGTATGTGATGATGATGATAATAATGAATAACTCTTTTTTCCACTAACTATTTTATGTGAATTGATACAAACACTGAATAACTATTTCGAGGCTACGAGCCATAACTTTATTTTTCCAGACAGCTGCTTAGTATTTTCAATACTAATATTTTTTCTAAAACTATCGACCATAACAATCTAAATAGGTTTCGTCTGTTTTCAATTGAGTCAGGCTGGCTATGTATGTGTTAAGCGTACAGCTCAATTCAGGCACTGACGACACTGATCCAATAATATGTGAAGGCAGTAGGTGATACCTCAAGAGCAGGGAGGGCACTCCCTACCCAACGATCCCACGCTTACACGGGCAATAAAAAAATATTTACATTTGGTTACTTTCCAACCACTTCTCACATCAAAGATTTTTGTAAAAGTTTATCAAAGCTACAAAATTAAGACGCGTTGAAATGGCTTATTGAGGTTAAAAGAGCAACAGAGAGTTTGAAAAAAGACTTGAAGGCGACAAAAGAAGTTGTTAGAATGTTAAAATGGATAATGAATCACTTTCACGAAATTATTGCCACCATTACTCAAATAAATGAATATTTTATTTAGAAAACAGCGTGAACTCTCCACTGGTTTCGTTAATTAATTGGTTCAAAATATCAACCCTGACAGCTCAAATTAAACTAACACACGTACCCCAGAGTAAACATAACTTCAAGATAAAATTCTTTCACCGGCTAATTTTTCCTAAAATGGAAAAAAAAAGCATTGGATAAACAAGTCTGGTTAGTCACTCAATAGACTCCTTCATGGGAGTGATATTTTCGACAGCATGCCGTATTGGGGTAATCAATTAAAACATTGGAAAATGAATAAATTGCTCTTCTTGCTTTTTGTTCAGGTGTGATCACTACATATGTCTCAATTTCCGAAGAACAAGCGTAGATGCTGCAAAGCAAAAATTAAGGAACCAATTTATCACAAACTAGCATTGTAAATTGAGACTTTCATATCGTTGGGTGGGGGAAATATTTTTTTCCAAGCATAATAAAGGGAACATGTTAAATTTTTCAACCCTCTAGCCCAATTGGTTCGGTCTGAACGCATGACCCACACATCTACAGTCAGCCAAACTCGCTTGAAAACTGAAAAAACCTATGTAGACCTATGTAGTTTTGGTTTATGGCTTTGGAGAATATAAGAACTGACAAATATTCGGCGGCTGCCGAGAAGAAAAAAAAACAATCGTAAGTTTTAGCTTGTGGCCATGAGAGAGTTATTCCGTGTTTGTACCAGGTTAAGTGGGTGACGCCATTTCGGGTGTTTCTAATTGCATTTAAGTCTCTCCTCAAATATTGCAAACCTCGAGGAAGGAACATCGAGGTCTAGCTTGAGACCTGGAAGAGAAAAAAAAAACCTTGTGTTTTGTGCTGCCTGGACCGGGACGGCTTTATCGTAGCCGACGTAACAAAAATATTTAAATTAATTTAAATCAATGTTTGACATGGTCATTCATCTTTCTTGATTTCCGTTAGCCGTGTCTGGCTTTGTAATTCTGGGACGACTATCAATTCAATGAGAAAAATGTTTAAGTCAGGGGTGTGGGGGCATACGGTGCATCATCATCATCATCATCATCATCATCCTCAGTCTTTTAACGTCGGTCGCTAGACATAGACCTTCCCCAGGATTCGCCGTACTTCTCTATCGTGGGCGTCGCAGAGCCAGTATTTTTCTAAATTTGTCCAGTTCATCTCTCCACCTTGTATTCTGTCGGCCTCAGTTTTGCATGGTGTCCATGTTTTGAGTCGTGAGGTCCATCGGTTGTCTGTCATTACTGCATGGCCTGCCCATTGCCATTTAAGTTTTCTGATAGATTCTATGATGTCTCTGACTCCCATTTTCTTCCTTATATGTTTTACCGTCTTGTGATCTCCCCCCCCCCTCCAATAAAAATGCAACACAAGGTCAGGGCTCAACGTGGGGAAAATAGGAGCAACCCACCAATCATAGCTCCAGTTGATGCAACTTTAGTTGCTGAACAACGTGGTTGCCGAAGCAGCTGCAGTCCCGAAAGCGTCAGGACGAGCCTGACCTGTCCCTCTAAGTGGAACGGTACAGTGCTGAACCGGGGCGGACAGATTCCCGGCAGCTGGGCCGAGTAATAATAAGGGAACCCAAGGACGAATCCAAAGGCGCTCAATGCGCGTAGCAATGTGCAGCCTCAGTATAACCTCATCAGCTGACGCATTGCACCCACACCACAACACAATCTCTGGCCCATTCGACAGGCAAGCGTAAATATCGGCACCTCAAGCTATACCAAGGAATAGATACTACGCTTCAATCAAAGCCAAGAGGCCAGAAAAATGTGTGCGCTACAATCAGTATCTCGCGTGCACGTTGTATCTTTCCGAGTTTACGAGTCTGTCTCTTGGTTAGGTTCCATTTTTCAGCTCTATAAGTGACTTGGGATTGGTTGAAACTCATCTTTTTAGGATTATTGGGATCGACTTGTTTTTGAAGGTCGAGCTTGATCTACCGAAGGATGGCTATTCTAGGGTGATTTTTCTCTTAATCTCTTCCTCTTTTGTGAGTTTCGTAGAGATTTGTTGTCCTGGGTAGATGTAGTGGTCTACTTTACAATGTATACCTACTTGACAAATTCTAGTCTTTTTTTCTGCTTTTTTAGTTTGTTTGTTTGTATGTTAAATATTTACTATAAGAGATATTGCCGTATATCTAGTGAGAAAACTTGGTGCTACTGTATGCCCAGTTTGGTAACTCAGCCTAACCTAACCATGTATCTGATTTCGTTAGTGAAGTCTAATGCGACCCGTCAAATTTATCTGACCCGGAAATGTCGTCAATACTGTTACAAAGGGGGTGGCAGGGCCAGTAATTTTAGAGCCTTTCATGTGCATCAAAGTACCGCCTTAACGCTTCTATGCATGTGCGAGTAATCGTTTATAAGAGTATGAAACAGGTCGGGGATTTGGACTAGGGTTGTCCTTTATCAAGCTTCTGTTTCAGTCTAAAGGGTAATCAAAAAGATAAACCGTTAAGTTTTGTGGATTGGTCAGTATCTATGATATATGTTTTGATAAACTGTGACAGACGGGGATTGGGTAGGCTGCTCCAAAAATGTTTCCGAACTTAAATGTGTGGGTGTGCGTGCGTGTGTTGGTGTGCGTGTTTGTGTGTGTGCGTATGTGTGTTACACAGATAGATATATGGATGAACATGTGTAAATGTGTTGGATACTCGCACTTCGAGAAAGAAAGGGACAGGCATTTTGGATAGACTGAGAGCTATGCAGAGGAGGGGAAGATGGAGTAACCAGTAAGAAGTTGATAGTATGAAGTATAGCAGTTTGTTGTAAGTCAGTTCACAGCCTGTCATTGTCCAGGCCGAGGGGTTGCTATCCTAGACTCTCAAAGAAGTTAACTAAGAATAGAATTTTGCATATCAATCGAACTTCCACCTTTTTACACCCTTTTTTTTTACCTACTATCGTTTACCAAAATATGTGAAATGGAGAATGTTGCATTCAGCTGCAACAGAATAAAATATGGATAAGATTTTCTTGAGTGGACTCTTAATTTTGATATGAAACAAAGTGCGTCTCTCCACGGGTGCTGTGTTTTTCCCTTACAGATTTGTCAACATATTCCCAGTGACCAATCTGAAAACAAAGGAATAATTGTACCATCGAGGAAATGCTTACACCGACACGTAGAGCACCGGTGCAGGTGAGATAAGCAGATGCCTGTAAAACAACATGGCTGACATTGAATCGATGGGTGCTTCTATAAGAAGAGCTGGGCGAAGCCACCCCACCGTTTTCCAACGATATGTCCTCAGCCTAAATGTAATTTGCTTCTCTTAGATTTTCTCAGCTGCAATGTTCTTGGTTGATGTATATCGAAGTAAAAAAGTAATGCAACATGTACCCTTTTTGGTGCCGTGTCCAGTCATACCGGATAACTCATTCCCAAAACCCATTTTGATCACTGTCAAGCTAACAGCAAAGAACAAGGACTCTGGCGATTGTTGATGATCCTTTTTCATGATAGTCACTTAACCCAGAAATTAGCCAACAGGGGGACGAATTAAAAGTAAAAAGGTTGCGGTAAAAAAATGATATTTGTGATAAAGTACCTAATCTCAAAAGCTATCTTATAGGCGGTCTGAAGTACGGCGTGGAATAGAGTTGAATGAAATAGTGGCAGAAGTCCATAGATGGATACCTAACCTAATCATGGTAAAGTTGGTAGCCTACAAATAATCATAACCTTCAGTGGCTGTAGATATTAGATATTTTATAGTATAATTGGTTCCGGCGTCGTCCACGAAGGACTGGCTCCAGGACAACGTGATGCAAATAAATCTAGTGGCTGAGAGATGATCAGGTACTTATGATTAGTTGGATAACTAATCACTGTAAGTAAGAAGCAGTATTCGTTTATATATATATATATATATATATATATATATATATATATATATATATATATATATATATATATATAGAGAGAGAGAGAGAGAGGGGGGGAATATGGCGTAGACATAGAGTTCAACATTTCATTGTAAGTTTTATGAGTTTTACGCTAGTCCGATTCTTCAGACCATGAAGTGTTTATTTAAAATAATTAAGATGGAAGTAGTTGGTAAAGGAAGGAAGAAAATCGGAAAAAAAACGGAGAAAGGGTAAAGGTTGCAGGAGAAGAAGGAGAAAGAGGAAAATGTGCAGATTGGGAGGAGTAGGAATTGATATGAAGAGGGAGAAACAGGGCTCAAAGTTGGGGAAAATGAAGAAGCGGAAGAACGATTAAAAATGAATGACATAAATGGATGAGAAGTAGGAAGAAAATTCAAGTCACTTACCCCCCCTCTATCCCCCATCATTGTAGAGGAGGAACCCCTCCCCTCAAGTCTCTACTAACGAAATTTCTGCCTACAGACCCAAAATAATACATTTGTCCACCTTCAGGGGACATTATACAATAACTAATCTCACGGTAGTGGGCCCCAAAATGTCCGCCTAAAATTGGGGTATAAAACGAAGGAAAGTAAGGTTGATTAGGAGAATGTGGGATAGGATTGGAAAAAAAGGAGAAATAGGAGCAGAGGGAGAAGACGTTGCAATGCTATAAGATTGGAAGAAGGAATAATAGACCGAATGAAAATGGTAGGAGGTATGAAATATGAAGGAAAAAGAGTTGGGATAGAAGAAGAAGAAGAAGAAGAAGAAGAAGAAGAAGAAGAAGAAGACGAAGAAGAAGAAGAAGAAGAAGAAGAAGAAGAAGGAGGAGGAGGAGAAGGGGGGGTAAAGAGACATAGGAGGAGGAGGAAATATATTTCCCTCAAGGTTACTAAAAACTGAACAGGAATCAGTTCATGAGCAGTAAAGATACAAAAGAGATTAGTGTGTATGATTCTATATTACACTTTTCGGACTGATGTCTAGATATATGAAAGAAAAGTGTCCCTTAATAGAGAAAAAATTCCAGGATTAACCACAAAATTCAATCCATAATTCTTTAAGCCACTACCCATTTTTTTATCAACCACCATTGAAATTTGAATCAGAGCTTTTGGAGATACGGTGAAAGAAAACAGACAAATATATACATAGATATGAGAATAGAAAAGAAAGAATATTAGTGAAAAAAAAAGAGAAGATTCCAAGATCCGTCCCAATTTTAATCAATTCTTCCTTCGCCCATGGTCCATACTTCCACCGAATTTCATTGAAATCAATTGAATGCTTACGGAGATATTGGGTGGGACAGAATGACCAACATGTATTGATGCATATACCTCTCCCAACTTCGATGGTTTGATTAAAAAATTGAATACAAAAGGGAAACGGGTCCAGATGGTCACTCAATAGAAACTGTCATTCGACCAATGTCTTTTGGTCGGTTGTTATGGTAGGAATGATCAATTTAGATATTTGGGAAAGGGCGGAAGGACGAAGAAAAATTTATTTCACTTGCCTTCTGTTAGATCAATTAAAGAATCTTAATTTCCTGGAACAAACATGAATGCAATCAAACTGTTGGATAATTTTAGCATAAACAGAAATTGTAAATTAGACCCTTTCTTTAGAAAAAAATTGTTTCGAGGGATATTTTCTGAAAACAAAAAAACTTTTTTTTTAATATAATAAGCTGTGGATATTCTACTTTCCTGTCCTGCAGTCTGTATGCACAACATACAGATAAATAAATAGATAGATAGATAGATAGATAGATGGATAGATAGATAGATAGATAGATAGATTGAGAGAGAGAGATAGATAGATAGCCAGAATCATTTAAAAATGTTGACTATGCTGGCAGTTTTGATTGACGGTTTCTGATAATTGCTGAATTCGGAAACAAAAGGACTGAATCGTTCACAAAATCTCCTTCCCTCCACCGAACTAAAGACCCATTCAATTTTTATTCGGTTGAACAACTAGTAAAGCCAGAGGGTTGGTGCCAACCAATAAAACACTAAACAAAGAAGCCTCATCTTTAGAATCAATTATTTTAATATTTCTTGATGAATTTTTGCTTTACCGTCTGTCTCCACTTAGACCCGCCATTTTGTTTTTCTTGTTTTTTGTTTTCTCATGTCGATTTTTTGATTGTTGTGAATATCCAACAACGAGTGGCGAATGTTTATTTTCTCATTTTTATTTTTATCATAACAAAAGTTAGTTTATTAAATCGGCCTCAAGCAATATTTTCTTAATAATTCTGCATTGATATTCCCTTTAGAAATTTCCAGTTGTTGAGAGATTATTTTTTCCATATTCTACATTTTTGAGGAGGTGAAATAAAATTATGAATAGTTTCTGAAACTTAATTTTTTTTTTATAATGGAATGCATTTTTTTCTTAGTTTAATTATAATTCAAACCAACTGCACCTTTGTAAGCAATGATTGGTCTTAAGATAAACCAGAAATAAATAGAACTTCGATTTTCATGAAATGCAGAAAATCTGATCAGTGCCACTGACGAGACGAAGGCCCCAAATCGAGGGGCCCCAAACATTTTTATGAATAGCAGTCCACTTACTGCATTTATATTAACATTATATAGAAAAATCCCCCTAAATGTTGGAGGGGTCCTTTACAGAGCCAAGACCCCCGCTCCAGCCTTGAAAAATCATTACAATGTAGTATGTCTCCTCAAAACTCCGGGATTCTCCACAATATTTTTGTCTATTGACGGAGTGCTGTCGTCTGATCATCCCAGCCTTTTCCCCAGATTCCAGGTTCTGCAAAACTTTTGGCTAGGATCTTGAGAACTGTTCCCAAAGTTTGGATTTCTATCAGCACTAATTTCACTTTCATACTTTCTCTAAATTTTTTCTTGCAAGGGCAAGATACTTATCTTATCATCCACTTTCATCTTCACCCGATGGTCTGCAGGGACAACGGAATCCACTAGCTGACACGTTCTTTCCCCTTTGCTCACAAAGTGTTGGTCTTCGGGCCTGGATTAGAGAACAACCGTAGCTACATAAGATAACAAAGGGTTTTATCCCTATTTCTCTGTCAGTGTGCATATGTGTATACGTTCCAGTGTTCCCGGCCGTACTGTCTTGTCTAAGCAGTTGAAGATTGGTTTATATACTCCACTAAATCCCTACAAATAATTACTTCTTGGGTTTTAAAAAAAAGTTGGTTTTTTTTTTGCTTTGTGGCCTTATAGCAGATTTATCAAAATTTATCTACATCCTCATTGGAAACAAATCTTTCAATGTGTTCTACTCAGCTTTTAGTGAAAATGACATAGATTATCTACAATCTGGAGTTTCTACATGCTTTTACTCCATTTTAGATGTTTTCCTCTTGAAAACGACAGCGATGTCACAAATGGAATTCAATCTATCCACTCTTTATTCTCCGATGGAATTAATTTTCATGACTACGAGTCTTGACGCTACGATGTGCAATTATTGACTGTAAAGATGAGGTATCATTATCATTATCATCATTATTATTATTAATATTAGTAGTAGTAGTATTAGTAGTAATGCTGCTGCTGATACTACAACTACTAGTCTTTATATTCGAAGAATGGCGGAGATTTCATTGCATTTGGGAAATTTCGAAAACATTATGTTGCACAACATTTTTTCCATGTTCAATATTTCCTGAACATTGAACTACAATGATGGTAGAATTAAGTAAAGATACGAAAAAATTGGAATAGTCCAATACAAAGGTATTGATGAATTGCCAATTGTCGCAATGCTTTGTGTGTGTGTGTGTGTGTGTGTGTGTGAATACTGAAAAGTTTCTAGTTTGACACAGTCAATGATGACGTCTCCCCCATCCCTATCTACTCTCGGCCTCCCCTTGTGAGACAGATCCAATTTAGTTTGACATCCTCGGCCTGTCCTCAGACAATCATCATCGGTTCACGACCCCGCTAATGGATTCTTAGGCCAAAATATAATGCACACAGCTTGCCACAGGCTGGACTGGCAATTCTGTCCCCATGAAGTGTGGGAGGGAGGGGGCCTTGAGTCGTCCTTTCACGCACAGCATTTGTTTCTGGCTGCTGTGCGCGTGGGCTCAAAATCCACACCCGCCTGGCAGACCAGGGAACGCCAGATTGAGAGTGATGTCGCACTGTTTGAGGATTGAATTTAACTGATCTTCCCACATTTTTTTTTACATAGGATCTGGTGTAGTAAACAATCTTCCGCAATCTTGGAGACATGACTAACCCATCTAACTGTTGACTGACAATCATGCCGTCAATGTTAGTCATATTAGCATTTGTGAGGGGATACTGTCACAGTACCATCAGGTAATACCACAGATGCTTTGTGGGCAACGGATGTGAAATAACCCCTACCGTATTTTTAGAGTGTCCATTTCTAGAGAAAACTAACTGGCAGACACCTACGTAAACTTTGACCTTTGTATTTATGGTCAAGAACCGATTCAGACAAAACACGATCCTTGAGGTCGCTTGGTGAATCTAGCCTTGTATTTTGCTTTTAGTATTGCAGGAGGAAACGAGGATGCTTCTGAAATATTAGAAGGAATCTTCTGTCCACAACCTATCGGTCTTCAGAGTGAAGGGCAGCTGTGTATCTCCAAATTTATTGGTAGACGTAAAGCAACAAGAGAGGATCTCTTTCTTACTGGAGTTGATACACAGACCTACAGCAGTGAAGACATTTTTTATGCAGTCTAACTCAACCTTTGGACAAAAGGGGATGGAGAAAGATACATTGCATCTTCAACATTCAAAGATCAAGGATATTTGGGTCTTTGTTTTGGCTTTAAGTCTTCGTTTTTCAATATTGAACACAGTTTGAGCTAGAAAACGACGCTTGTCAACACCTATAAAAACTACATAGGAATCTGATTCGAGGTTACCAGCACATACTCGTGCTGACATTACACGACACGACAAATCTTTCTAATGATGGCCATAAACTTCATATGGGAGCTGAACTTGAACATGACTTTCTAGAGCAGTCACGATTATGGTATCAAAATCTTCCGAAAGATCCACAGATATCCTGTTTTTGCCCAATCCACTTTTTACAGGAATTGTCTTGCCACAGATATCGTGTCTGTGGTTCTTCCGTTTTAATGAAAACACATTAGGATTCTGACATGATGGAGTCAACTAAACTGTTAAGTAATCCAGCAAAAAATCTTGCAAAGATTTCGCCAGCAGCAACTAGAAGATGGATTTTTCAGTAATTACTTTAGCCTGCTTTATTACATTTTCCTTGTAAATGATTACTATAATAGGATATTTGATGAAGACGGCTTTCCAGAAGACTTCAATCATCATGTGGAGAGAATGACTCACTGCATAATCACCATAGTTGGAAATCTCCCCAGGAATACCCTCAGGAATAGTTGCCTTATTGTTTTTCAGGGATTCACATTTTTCAAGAACTTCAAAATAGATTTGGGTGAAGTAGTGGTATTTGAGCGGTGGAATGATTGGTAGACAATCAACAAAATGTTAATCCGTGGGGTTGGCCCGATTGAGATCATCAAGCAGTTTAAGATCCCACGGTGATCCTCGATGAGGGTTACTGTATCAGTAGCTCTGAGAGATCATTTTGAAGATAGGAAGGTCGTAGGCGGTCTCAATTGCAAGGGTCTTAATGGTTGTTTTGACCTACATGTAGAATCTCTATGGATTTCGGGCTCCATCACCCATGCTGCATACCCCTTAAAGTGCGAGTTGTTTTCGCCCTGAGATCTTTGAAAATATAGCGGAAGAGTTTGGACTAATTATTACGGCTGCGTAGGCTTCGTTCTTTCATGAGAGTAAGTCATGGATATCTGCATGATTCCGGTCAAACGATTCCCAGTGTATCCTTATTGAAAAATCAAAGACGTCAACTGTAATGGTGTGTAAGGCGTTTTATCTGGGCATTTCCATTTTCACTATTGAGTGGGACAGAAAGCTGTTTAATAGCTCCAGAGAGTCTGCCACAAAGTTTCTTCAGTTTGGTGGAGTCATGAAAGCAAGTTGTATCAACTTTTTTTAATCAGTTGCACGGCAGAGCTCACTACCGATCAACCGAGGACCAGTCCAGCACCCAACTACACGGAGGTCCCTATTAATTTGAGATTCAGGCAGTTTTTTTTGTGTGTGTGTGTTGGATTATATAATCTTTTAGAGGGCAACTTTTGGGTCTAAAGTACATGCAAGTGGTTTTGCGTTTGTTACACAATTGAAAGGTTGTGTTAGTGATACCTAGGTCACAGGTCACATGATTCAGGAGACGAAGTCCATTGCATCTGCATTACCCACGTTATTTCTTCCCCTGATGCTTAGTCTGACAATGTAGTTTGATCTTACTCGGGCGTTAAAATCACCCATCAGGATGATCTTGTCGTTGTGTGTAGTCGCCGTTGAGACGTCATCCAGTTGTTCATAGAAGCGAACTTTGACCACTTGTGGGGAAGTGAGAGTGGAAGAATTGCAGCTAATCAAAGTGGCATGTTTATTCTTAACAAGAGGAATTCGCAAGGTCATAATTCATTTGTTGATGCGTATAGGTGCTTCAAGGAGCGTGCCTAATATGTTGGACTTGATAGTAAAACTTGCACCATGGATATGATGTTATGATTCTGGCAGTCCCTTCCAAAAATATGTAACCATCACCAATATCGATGAGAAAGTTTTTATTTGCCAAACGGATTTCAATCAGAGCTCAAACATAAAATTCCGTATCTTCCATATCTTTGCGATGACACAAACATCATACTTTGATAGTTGCAATTACCCACCAGGGGGCCTTTCATGAGTAGGCAGATCTTTGGCCACTTTTTCTATGTCTTTTCTTATATTGGGTGGGCAGTGCAGACCTTAAGGGCTTCCCGGGCGTGTAGAACATTGAAACGTATAGGACATTGCCTCAAACACACTTCCAAGAACAGCAGCCCAAGAATCATTGGAACCTTTCCAGTTCAGTTGTAGGGTAGGAGCTGAAGACTCGCAGCCACATCCTAGCCTGTCTCCTCCCCCTGCCATCTTCAACCACGTTGCAGCTGGATTTTGTAGAGACTTTCCGATTTAGGGGAAAGGACAATCAGGAATCCTGTTAAGAGAAAAGATTAAAGTACCAAAAAGGCTGAATAGATTGCAAGGAGCATTACCTTGGATCAAAGCCAGCAGAGTCTGGTGGTATAATAGTTGCAAGAGAGTGCAAGAATATATGTCTTCTGGCTATTGCAGCTCTCCAATGGCAGTTTGTCCAGGATTATCATTCGTCAGCTCCAAATTTACTCCAAAGAATTTTATTTTATCAGTCATCATGTGAGGATGCATAAAGTGTGTCAGACGACAAGTAAATAAATGAATATAGTGTTTTATCATACATAGGTATGGGTTTTCATTGTCGCATCTGTTCACACTTATTGAAGATCAACAAGTTTCAAAAAAACTCCACCATTCCCTTCAGTAATTTTGCTGATTTTTAATTCTTCTCCACATTTTCCGATTCTTCCAATCTTTTTGTTAGGGACTATGGATCCTTTCTAAGTGCTCCAATAACTATGGGTGCAATCGTCATTTTTGTATTATACAATTTATCAAGAATTTACCGGCAGGACCCGTGAAAATCCAACGCGTATTAACGACTAGAATATTTATAATTACTCTTGCATAAATATTTCTGTAATCAAAATGTTGACTCCTCGATTTCATAGCTAAGGAATTGATATAATTAGTGTAGAAAGATGCAAGGTAAATTAAACTGATGTATTTTTTGTTATCATTATTCATTATTCTTGCTATCTATTTTCCGACCATCTGCTATTACAATAACAAGTAGACTTGCGAGGAAGGAATCATGTGTGAATGTCATAGTTGAATAAAGATGAATATTTTTTGCTCCCATACAACCATAAGCACTTTTCTCCATTGTTTTGATTGGGAAAATAAATAGAGGGAAGGATAAAACCATGAGAAAAAATGATAATAATCAAAAAGCGTTACGATCATCCAAACGAGGGAGCTTATTAATTATTATAAAATTTGATCGCATCTTTTTATCTTTATTTCAATTTTATTATTTGCTTCTCATTGTAACGATACGCTGATTTAGCTTTGTCAGTGAGTAAACAACATCGATCAGGAGAAATAAGTGGTTGGTGGGATTTAAACCCACTCCATCACGGAAGCTAGGTGTCCGCTTGACTGCTCTATCAATTTGCCAGAAAAAAGAAGGTATATTATTTTCAAAATAATTATTTATAATACTTCATCTGATAAAAATGGATGAAACTACTAGCAGTAGTAGTAGTAGCATTTTCACATCACTTGCTTGGTGGTTACTGCTGGAGACTAAGTGACAGCAAGTCTTCTCAAGTCTCCAGCCCTCCTCTTCACACTGTCACAGTCAAGAGCTGTATTGTGGATTAAGATTCCTCATCAGTTGCCTGGTTGTCATCTCTGAAGGTTGAGTGACAGTAAGTCTTCTTGGATCTCCAGCCCTCTTTTCATATGGTCTTCACTTATTACAGTAGTACTATGGCTTGTAGCGTCTCCATCATGACTTTCTTTCTGGCCATTAAGCTTTATTTCTTTGACTTATATGTTCAACACCATCAGCTTCCATGCCAGGTTTTGCTATCTCCTTAGTTCTTCACACTCTTTCGTATTTACTCAGGGATCTGTAGGCATTGCCACTTCTATTATATGACAGATTATCCCTCCCTTGTTCACACCATTATTGGGTCTGGTCTTGTCGTTGGGATGAGAAGGTCATTTTGGATGTCAAAGCACCAGAGTCATTCATAGCCTCCATTATTATGGTCTTTCTCTGGTTTTTGCTGATACCATTTGTATGCATCTTTGAATCCTATTTGTTTGCTCAGTTCCAAGTGTATCCCTGTTCCCACCCTGTCGTGTCTTTGTTTTTGTGCTCTTTCTGGGCTATTTAACTACATTCACAGGTTATAAGGTTTACGGTCTCATCTCTTTACTCTACGTACGCAGCATTTGGTTTTTGTTTGCGTTTTGTCGATAGTCGCCTTTTGTATAATTTGTCCCAATGCATTTGCTTTGGGCAGCCATGATGAGCGACTCTGTTTCACTCTTCAGGTTTCCCTTGCGTAGCCATGTCCCTGATCTCATATCTGCGGTATTTTATACCTGTCTTTCGAATTCCTCGTATAGTTTTTTTCTGTTTCCATTTTTTCTTTGTTTGCTGTGCTGCTCCTTTGTTAGCCCTGTTTTTGTTCGTTTCACCGATTAAGTCATTATTATGATTTGCTTTCACATACTTTTTACCCTGATTCAGTGTTTTGTACACAGTGTTCTATGCTGATGAGTTGTCTTCCACTCTTTTCCATCTCCACATACAGTCTATCTGTGTCATCTCTGGCGTGTAAGGCCTTGTGCATTGTCATAAGCGGACCATTGAACAAAGTTCTTCCTTTATCCATCCAAGGAATGGCCCTGTGTATCATACTATCGATACTGCTCAAGCGTTCATTCCTTTCACCAGATTCCTGATATTCATTTTGGTCTCTGGTATTTATCTTATCCTCCTATGGTATTCTCTTGGATATTCCCCTATTATTATTATTATTATTATTATTATTATTACTATTATTATTATTATTATTATTATTATTATTATTATTATTATTATTATTTGTTAATCATTGTATTTACATCAATTTTATCTGGTGGCTCTCACTGGGGATCATGTGAATATGTTTCTCCCAAGCTCTAGCATTATCCTCAACATCCTGGCTAATATCATTGTTGTATGAACAGTAGTTGTTTTCTTTCCAATCTCTTCCTCATATTTCCAGTTTTCCCAGTTCTTTACATGGAACTTGACCACTAAATTACTACTATTACCGTGTCATCATTCCCGTCCTACGATAAAGAAATCATTTTGAATATGAAAATTACAGGCAAAACATCCCACCTTTGAAAAGGAATCTTAACTCGACCACGCTCCGAGTTTCCTGGTCTATATTTATGCATTTTTTTCTATTAAATCTGGAAGATATTCTTGGTACACATTGGAAATAGAGTTGCATGACACGCGTGCAAATCCATACGGAACAAAATGGGACAAATGTATAGCAAATTCCCTTTCGATCCTAAATACAACCCATCAATTTTGTGTAATACGGATTTATGACATTAATGTCGAATGTACATTGAAACACTGTGATGAATGAAAGTAATAAAAACCAGCTCGTCAATTCAAGTACATGATTTATTAAATATCTATTTATATAATGAGCAGGGTGATATTCATGGTTCCCCCGTCATTAGCTACGGACTCTTCCTTGTAAAAATATTTCACACAAAACATTTGAAACGATAGATTTTTCCACTGAGAGACCAGTGTTTTTTTTTTGTTTTGTTTTTTGTTTTGTTTTGTTTTTTTGTCTAACTCAGCTTCCCTGTACCAAAAGAGATATGCGTTTGAGCCTCACCAAGGGCTTTTTTTCCCAATCTGTGCTGTTTAGATCGACGGTCTGAGTTCAGTTGTCGTGGCATTTGAATTCATCGACAAAATCTTTTACGGACATTCACTAGTGTGTTAATAACCCACAAAAATGAGTAATAATATTGAGTTTGATGATGATGAAGAGCTTTGAAACGTGCAGGTTGCCGATTTCAAGAGAATCGATCGTTATGTTCTGAGATAATTTAGAGAACAAATAACAAACAAATGAGATGAAAAAAAGGAACGGTGAAAAGAAGAAGAACAAGAAGAACAAGAACAAGAACAAGAAGGAGAAGAAGACGACGAAAAGTAGAAAAAGGAAAGAAAAGACTGCAAAAGTAAGAAAAGAAGAGATCGAAAAAAGAAAGAAAAAGAAAAGACATAAAAAAACGAATGTAAACAATTAGAAAAACAAAATAAAGAAGATAGAAAAGAAGGATATCAAAGAAAAAGGAAAAATACAAAGAATAGCATACAAATAAGAATAAAAATAACTAAGATAGAAGGAAACAAAGGAGACACACGAAGAAAGAATTCAAACAAGAATTTTTAAAAAGCAAAGAAGGAAACATTGATAAAGATAGAACGCGAGAAAAAATGAAGGAAAATTCAAAGATTGTAGGAGATGAAGGAATAATCATGACCTGGCCGGATCCAAAATTAGTTGTAAGGGGTTGTCCAATTTTTTTTCCAAATTTTCACTCTATCTGTAATCAGACAATGGGTTTAAGTTTTTCCTCTTAAGGTTAATTCATGATTATTAGGGATTATCTGGGGTTTTATTTATAAAATTTCTTTTCAAAAAACATTTCTATTGTACTATTGAACGAACAGGGAGGGATCCAAACCTTCTAAACCCCCTGTCTTGAACTGAGCCTGCACGGTAAACTTTCTCTTCTCAAATGAACAAATACGATTCTGATAACGTAATCGTTCTCTGCATTTTCGTCTGGGCAATTCTTCCGGTGTTGTTATCGGGATTGGATCCAACAAGAAAACCTGGGAGAAAACCTTCAACATCACCTACAACCAAGTCATTTTGGCGCCCAATTTCATCTAATATTTTGTATGCATACAAGTCTATTTGCAAGATTTCCACTTGACGTCAAACAATTGGAAGAAGAGTCATTTTTTGTGTTGATAAAATTGTTTTATTTTTTTCTTAGCTCTCACACCGATCAGCGAGCAATCGGATACTGGAATAAACTTTCCAAAATCAATGTTTTGCTCAAACATTTTTGATTCTTCATAATGCCCCGCCAATATATACTATAAAGCAGAGCAAATAAGTAAATCATCCAATATCCTGACATATTGGTAAATACAGATTTCATCAACTTCTTGAAAGTAGAACGTTCCTGTGGAAACCTTTCAAAAGCTGAAACGGCGTAAAGTGAAAAAAATCATCACTATTGATTTATACGGGAAAAATGTAGCTTTCACAGACCTGCAAAAATGTCATGGCAGTATGTAAGTCGGGGTCGTCACAGGTTGAGATTATTGGGAGTACAGGACTCTGGGGGTCACAGGGATTTAATTAAGTAGTTTTTTTGTAAGTGTTCAAAAACAGGTTCCAATCTGAGTGATATATTTAATGAACATTGATATTTTTAGATGCTGATAACATTTTTCCAGGATCAGGTTTGAGTGAGCCTTACGTAAGTTAATGCAGGCTGCCAACCCTATCAACAGTGCAAAATTCAGCTTGGCCTTAATATCTTCCCAGATGATATATATTTCTAATCGACTGTATCTGTTTATCTACCATTTAATCCTCCTATATCCCTTCATTTTCTCCATCTATTCATCTTTTTGTCTCTCCTTATTTTAACCTGTTCTTCTTTTTTGCTTCTCTGTCTCATAGCAATATATATATATATATATATATATATATATATATATATATATATATAAACCGTCCGCCGAAAACCATCACCGAAACGATCAACCTCGATTTCTCCAGTTTTCAAGTGTGTTTGCCTGGCCAGCTGACTGGCTATGTATGTACCCCGTATACAGACCACATCAATGGAGGTAAAAGGTTGAAAATTATTGAAGAAATTTGTTGTTCGTTATGTCAGGGGAAAATTGTTTAAGCTGGGTGGAGTCAAACAATCCCTCCGGATAGATTTTTAGTATGGAGTTCTATCTACACTGAATATTTATGCTGAATTGGTGCCGAGTTTTTGCCCAGTTGCGTTTTTTTGTGATCCTAAAAAAAGGGAGAGAAGAGTGACTAATTCATTTATCTCCCTTTTTTCCATTTTTTATTAATCACTCCAAAACTACATTGGACAGGCGACGGTTTCTATCCAGTGACTAACCAGACCAGTGTCTCAGTTGTTTATTAGAGCTTATTTATATCGTTATGACCCAATTCTCAAATTATGCGCGAAGTCACTGTTGAAATGCCGATTAAACAGCGAGGAAATTTTTGATTTTTGTGCTTATCCATATTTTAAACAAAGCACATAGTCATGAGGACGATAATCAATATCTGATTGTTATCCTTACCTTCACGGAAGATTATCGCTACAAATCAATAAAATGCAAATCGTATCTAGTGTAGAATCCGCACCCCAAAACAAATTCAATTTTCAAATTACACTGTAATCATGATTCAATTCAATTTAATTCAACTTAATCAAAACAAGGATGGAAAGTAGAATTGAGACCCATTTAACGACAACAAAAATATTGTGAGGAATAATTGTCACGTTTCATCTTTAATTAGAGTAAAGAACCATGCACGAACGAGAATCATCCTCAAATTGTGGGAAAAAAACAAGAGAAAAACCAGGAGTCATAGGTATAGATACCACTAGGAAAATCAAATGGCTATGGGCTGATCAAGTTGCAAGGATTTCGGACAACCACTAGACACCATGACTCAGAACTTGGATCCCCAAAGATCATATGCGAAACTTTGGCCGGTAGAAAATAAATTTGCATGACGAAATAGACAGGTTCAGAAAAGATTAGTTTCTACGATACCCACGATCAAGAGTTCAAGTGAATCTTGTGGAAGGCCTAGGTCCACCGACTGACGCTAAAAGGATGATGATGATGATGATGATGATGATGATGATGATAATGATCATCATCATCATCATCATCATACATTTGAACCTTGGAAATCATCTCCTATTTTCCGTCTTCTTTTCCATCTGTTTGATCAGAAGGATCCCTGTTGAAGTCCTCACCAATATCCCTTTCCAACCGTTCCTAAGTACTGGACTTGATAGAGGAAGATTTAATTATGGCCCCGTCTTTGTTGTAAACACAGTGGCACTCGGTAATTAGTTCGCATCATTTCACGGGCAAAATTTGACCTCTGTTCGAAATTGTTTGATTGCCTGATGAAGCAAGCTTCTGAGGGTCGGAGGACGGCCGGTCAAAATCACTGATGTGTTGGAAATTCGCAACGACCTCATCAACCATGCAGACCGTAGATATTTAATTACCTTTGTATAGCATAGAGCACAATAAGTAGACGTGAATTAGTTGATGTGAAGATAAAAGTCCCTGCTATGAAAATGGTATCATCATTATCATCTTCACCCTTTTTCCTGGGAATTTGAAGAGTGTTCCCTAGACTCAATATATTTTGGTCATCAGACTTGAACTAGTTTGCATCACGTTGGAGTCGTATATTCGATAGTTGTATATCTTTTTCATTAGCTTTGATAGTATTTTTACGTCCTTTGTAAACACTATTTCTTCTGCATGGAAGAATTTTTCCAGTCTCATTATTTGCTTGATGTATTTTAGACGTTGCAATATCTAGAAATTGGAAATAGAGACGGTTTTGGTTATTTACCGTAATATTTCATTGGAGTGCATGAAACTCCAGCTCTCAGACTCTGTAATGATAAAATCTTCGGTTTTCAGCAGCGCTGTCTAATGTGTGCAGCTTTCTCTTGTCTGCGGCCTTCTTTGACTATTTTTCTTGGAAAGCCATGCCATATTGATTAGATTTTAGTAATTTCCTTCGCTGACAATGGACATGTGTGAATGGAGTTTAAGAGCCCAGCGCAAATACAAGCCTCGGAGAATTTCATTTTCGTCCTCATTTTGATGCAGCGATCCATCGAGATATCTTTTGAATTGCTGGTGAAATGCAGTGTCCTGAAAAGAACTCTGGGGTTTCTTCGCTTATTTATGATTCTCTGTCCCAGATATGTGAATTCGCTTACATTTGAAATGGGCTTTCCATCGATGGTCATAATGGATTCACTTGTCATAATACCATCCATTGCATTAAACACCATTGTCACGAGATAATCTTGTTAACAATAGCTTTATGGCGGACGCTTCTTATGTTATTAGTCACGATGCAAATGCGATATTTGTAAATCAGTTGATGGTCTATTTCGTTCTGTTCATATCTATCTATCTATTGGAAACCGTCAACCAAAACTGTCAACATAGCTTTTTCCATTTTCCAAGTTGGTCTGACTGTCTGGCTGGCTACCTAAGAAAGAAGCACGCTTACAGCGACCACCAATAGAGCTAGAGGGCTACAAATATCTGAAAAAATTTTTCCGACCACCCAATAGTCCTCAAATTCTTGTTTAGCGGGTAGGGGCTCAGTTAGCAATGTCGTTTTATGCTCTTTTTTTTTTCAGACTTTTTATGTTATTTCTAGACGACTAAAGGTGAGAGAAGTAACATACATTGATCACCTTTTTTATCCTATTTTTTAATTGATCAGCCACAACACAGAATTCTGTCAAAAGACGTGAGAGTTTCAATCTAGTGACTAACCAGACTTGTTTATCTATCTATCTATCTATCTATCTATCTCTGTCTCTCTCTCCCTCTCTCTCTCTCTTTCTCTCTCTCTCTCTCTCTCTCTATATATATATATATATATATATATATATATATATATGTATATTTATCTATGATACACCAGCAGCGTCCATGTTTGTATATCATTAGAAAGACTATAAGATAATCCCATGTTGACATGGTAAGAGAAAAATATTTTCCAATAATGGATTGGTACAAAAAAAAATACAAAGCACTCAGAGTGCATAACCCTATCTGCATAGACAAACAGAAGGAATGAAAGACGGGAAGAAAGAAAGATACTGGTGAAATGATGCGACCGAACACGTAAACCTCTTCAACTTCGATAAATATGGCCTGAGTCTTAAAGATAGTTTGATAGGGACGAGTTTTAAAGTAAAGAAATGATCTGTACTTCAGTAAGACCCGAAAGTTCTTCAGAGAAGACATTCCTTTATCGCCTTAAAGAAACTTTTGCATCTACTATTCGATCAATGATTGAATGCAGACTGGTGATCAGCAAAATCGATTATCACCGATCAGAAGATAGCGATTAGGAACATCACAAGATACGAGAAACAGAACGGAATATTTTACGTCAGATTTTCTAAAACCATTTTTGAACTACCGCCTCCTTTTCTAACATATATTTTATCAGCGCTCTAAACTTCAGTAAAATTAATCAAAGATGACACACTGAACATTAGATTTCAATGTATATTTGAAAGAGAAATCGAGTAAATTATTTCATAACCCAAAATGTAATTATACAAAACTAGTGTCAGAAAACCGCTGGACACCACAACTAAAATGTGCATCCCATGAGTTCTTATGCAAAACGACGACCAACAGAGAATGAGATGGCTTGACTAAGTACACCAGTTCAGAAAGTACTGGCTCCGTAACGACCATGATAGAGAGGTTTGGCAAATCCTTGGGAAGATGCATGTCTAATGATAGTCGCTAAAAGGCTGCTGATATTGATGATGTAAGAGTATTTGATAAATTGATACTTTGTCTCCCAACGCCCTTTACTATTCCAATTACAATATAGCAATTATGCAAACTTACATTTTTACTTTAAGTTTGTCAAAGTCAATCAGTGTTTATATCACTTTGGCAATATTCTTCAAGGAATATAAATCTTATCTGACAATGAAACTTGTTCTCCTTGGATTGAAAACATAAACATAACCTCTAACTCTGATACAAACCCAAACATCACGATTAAACATGGCTATAATCATAGGTGATTGCTATCATTCTCAAAGAGAGGGGCAAGAGAATATATTCCGGAGGAGACCAAAGAATAAACGGAATAAATCTTAGCATCAACTCTGTTACCAGCGGATAAAGATAGCATCTTTTTATATAGATACATTAAGTTGGGATATCAGAAAACAATTGCACGGCACTATCATTCTTTATCGACTGTAGAGTTCCCCTTTTCAAACCCTCACCGCCCTTGGTGAGAAGGCCTGATCCAGAGGGGAGCAAATGCCCCATTCTCCCCTCCTTTTAACGGATGCCAAAAGTGACCAAATAAATTCTCAGTTTTGAGACAAATTAATTTCAAGGCCTTTCAGGGGAGAAGTAGATCTGCCAGAGGATGTGCATTGGCCTGCATGAGTCTGCACGGGAGTGTGTGATGGCCCAACTGGTTGCAGTTTATGAGTACATCCCTCTCATTTGATTTTTTATAATCTTTACAACATATCTTTTATTATATCTATTATTATTTGGTTGTTTTTCATACAAAGTTTCGGCTGTTGTACTCTACGGCCTACATTAGGTATCATGTGGGGAAGTAACGAACCGAACCCTTTATTTAACCGACGGGGGTATATTGACCGCACTCTCCTCTTAGCATTATTAGTATTATCATTATCTCATCCTGGGATTGAACCTAGAACCTAGAACCATCAGATTACTTGCAGTAATTTTGTCTGATTCTGTAAGCACTACGTTATGCGTCCATGTGGTCAACCGGTGCTATTTTTTTAGGAGCCTTAAACCTCAGGTGGCAGTTTTTGGTATTTGACGTTACTGTTTACTCATCTTTTGCTTTCTGGTATTTTTAGATTTGGACTTTTTCTCCGTGCAACTCCGGGTTCCCAAGTCAGTCAGAGTACAAAGTGATTGATGAATTGACACGCTGGAATCCTGAACCAGTTGACGAACAGCCTATTTTCATTCGATTGTTTTTACAGGCGAGATTACGAATCCAGATTATTGATAAGATCTATCTCCTTCGCCTCATAGTAACGTCTCTTCACAGTAAACTGACATTCGTTCTCGGTTCAGCTTTAACTAATAACAGTCGAGCAGAAGGAATGTCCCTCGTAGCATTTTCGGGTCCTTGACGCTGCTTCTACCGATGTAATTTCCAGAACCGAGCGAAGTGAATTGAAGATCTTTCTCAGTAATCGAGTTAATTGCCGAAACCGAAACTGAATATCAAGAACCAGTGACCTTTCAATAAAGTTAACTAGCAACCAGGTCGGGTTGGTTAACCAATAAAAATCGTCATCAAACCAATGTCTTTTGGCAGCATGTTGGGGATGATCAATTAGGGAATTCAAAAAAATTGTGATTAAGAAAATAATTTACTCTCATAGGCTTTTGTTGGGAAGTGATCACTAAGAAAGTCAAGAAATTAATCGTGAATACTACCTGACGCAAATTAAGGGACCATTTTATCATAAACCCACAAATCTAACCCCCTTTAGAAAACTTATTTAGAGGGTACGGGATTTCAGAAAGCGAAACAATCGTTGTTTCTTGACCTAACGAGGTGAAAGTGTTTAAACCGTCATCCCTCAAGCTCTATTGATACGGTTTGCATGTGCGATGCATACATACACACATACAAAGTCAGCCAGCCAGACTAGCCCAGAAACTGAAGAGAGTTATGTTTACAGTTTTGGTGACAGTTTAGGTTGATGGTTTCTGATTATAGGCGAGCAGGAGAGGTTATATTAATATGGTTGGCTTGACATGTCTTCCTGCAAAGGAGAAAGGACAATATTAACTTTTGTGACCTCCCTGTCACTTCAGCCCACCGATAGAAATGAAGGCGTGTAGGGGTCAATTAAAAATTCGTTTCCTTTCCTTCTCCCTCACCTCTCTCTCTCTCTCTCTCTCTCTCTCTCTCTCTCTCTCTCTCTCTCTCTCTCTCTCATCTTGTTTCCTCCTCAGGCACTCTTACTCTCTCGCTCTCGCTACCTCTCACTTTTGTGTTCTCTTTTTCCCTTCTCTCTAACTCTCCCTTTTCTATTTCTCTTTCTCTCTCTCTCTCTCCTTCTCTCTCTGTCTCTCTCCTTATCTCTCTATTTTTCCACTTCCCTGTTGCTCGCTCTTGGGCATTTTCACTCTCTTACATTATTGTTCTTGCTCCCATCATCCCTCTTTTTGTGCCCCCCTCTTTCTCTCTCCCAGCTTACCTCTTCCCTCAGGCAGTCTCACTCTCACACTTTCTTGTTCACTCTCTTGCCTCCTCCTTTTTCGCCTACTCTCTCTCTCTCTCTCTCTCTCTCTCTCCCTCTCTCTTTAATATATACGGCATAATGACTGGAGCTGCGTATTCAATAATTTTTAATAGTCGCCGTGATTACTTTGCTAGACTTGATAACATACCGGAAGATAACATCAATTGCAGTTTAATTACTGAACAAGACAAGCCTGGTTAGTCACTCAATAGAAACTGTCAAGAGACCAATGTCTTTTGGCAGCAAGCTGAGTTGGGGTGATCGATTGGAATATTGAAAAGAAATGGGTTGATCAATGAATAAGTTACTTATTTTGGGTTGAAGAATGAATTCTAAAATTTCCAAAAAAAAATTTATTGAAATTTAATTTTCAATCCACCATTTCCCCCAATCTTCACAGAAGAGTTATATCCTCTAAAAGGAGCGGTAATTCAAAAGAGGTTCAGGGAACACTGTTTTCGGATATTGAAGGCACTGGGAAATAAAGAGATTGTAATTTCAGAGCTGTTAGTTAAACAAATGGGGATAGGATTATACACTGATTAGAACAATAGTTTGTGGTAATCAATTTACCGTAGCCCCATAAATGGCTCGCCATATGTGTACGTGTACACCACTGAACACCATTTGAAGAATTGTCTGTTATTTTGGGGGGTGGCTTTTAAAAAAATGCTTTTGAGAGTGTCTGTGGTCATTTTGAATCCAAAATGCGTAAATGTTAAGCTGGATTTTGTTTTTTAGATAATTTTAGATTTAATTTTTATAGATAAATAATCTCTCTTTAGATAATTCAAGATGAAAATCGTACCAATTTAGATCATTTTGGATTAGATGTTTATCTTTTTCAGTAATTGTAGATGAAAGATCTATCTCTTTAGATCATTTGAGATAAGAAATTTATCTTTTTAGATAATTTTAGGTTAACAGATCTCTTTTTCTCTTATTTTAGATTAAAGATTTATATTTTTAGATAATTATAGATAAAAGATCCATCCCAGTAGATATTTTTGAATAGATGATCTACATCATAGATAATTTTAGATATTTGCTTTACATAGTAAAGACGGGCAACAGTGATTCATTTATGCAAGGTACGGATATCAATTATATCTTTGTTTCGCTTCTCGTTAATTATGGTTAAGTTTGTTTTGTTTGTTTTTGAGGTTTTTGGTGGGTTTTTGTTACCTTTATACTGGAGTTTAGGGTGATTAATTAGATAATTCTTGTTAGGTTACGGTTACGATTCCATGAGAGGAATGGATCAGGGTTATAGATCATATCTTAGCATTGCTTCCCGTTGCTTCATTTCGCTTCCTGACACGAGAAGCACTGGGAATATAATTAAAGGAAAGCTTTCATAGGGAAAATTGTGGTGATTTACTAAATAATGCATGATCAGGGTTAGTGTTAGAGGTTGGGTTTAGGGTCATTCATTGGTTAAAGTAATTTCTCATCATTATCAACTGTAGCAGCCTTTGAGGGTCCGTCGTTGGACATAGACATTCCCCAAGATTCGTCCAAGTTCTCCTTTATGGGCGTTGCAGAGCCATTACTTTCTGAATTTATTCAGCTTGTAACGCCATATTACTTCCTCCTGGTCACGATTTTGCATATGATCTCTAGGGATCCATATTGCAAGTCCTGATGTCCAGCAATTGTCTGACATTCTTGCGATTGGTCCAGCACATTGCCATAAAGGTTTTCTAACAATTTCTATGATATCTCAGACTCATGTTTTTTCTCTAATATACAGTTCTGTCTTATGATCTCTCCACGTAAGGTTGAGCATGATTCTCTCATGTGCATGTTGCATGATTCTCTGTTTGAGGGTCAATTTTTTTTTAGGATTGTCTAGTTCTTAAGAGTTGAACTTGCTCTACCGAAAGCTTGCCAACCTCGTGTTATTTTTTGCTTTAGTTCTTTTACTGGTGATAAATTCCTGTTTTTATCACGACCCAAAACAATTAGATATGACCAATTCTTAGTCTCAGAGCGAACTTGGGGAAAACAAAAAAAAATATGAGGAACAGTGGAAAAAGAATGAGAAATATGGGAAACAAGAAGGTGGTAGGGAAGAGGAAGAAATTGTAACGGATAAAAAAGAGTAAGGGGAGGGAAAAAGAAAAGGGAGATGAAAAGAATGGGGAGAGAGAAAGAATATTAAATGTGTTCAAGGGATTCCAGTGAGGGGAAAGGTTTTCAAAGATATATTCAGTTTTTAGTAGTTTTTTCCTCTGAAACGCCCACGATAGAGAAGTGTGGCGAATCCCGTGGAAGGTCTGCGTCCAACGACGGATGTTAAAGACTGATGATGATGATGATGATGATGATGATGATGATGATGATGATGATGATGATGAGTTAAAGTACGCTGGTGATTTTTTGATACACTATAACGATATGCAATGGGTATTCAAATATATATATATATATATATATATATATATATATATATACATACATATATATATATATATATATATATATATATATATATATATATATGGTACAGATCAGGTTAGCAATATAGCATAATATATAGCAATTTCTGATGTGTGATGAATTTATTTCATAGAGTGCTCGATAAATTCAACTTTATACTTCGAAAATCAAATTATTTTAGAGTATAGTTTGAGATATGTAATACGATGTGGATTTGCTGCACAAGCAACTTTATGTTTCTGCTCACTCTTAGCCTCATCAGGCGAATGATGAAATGCGGACCATTTGCCTGATGAGGCCCAGAGAGGACAGAAACGTAAAATTGTTCATGTAGTGAATTCACATCCTATTATGTATTTATGTATGTATATATATGTTTATATATATGTGTGTGTGTGTGTGTGTGTGCATGTGTGTGTGTGCATGTGTGTGTGTGTATGCCCTCTGCCACTTGAAGAGAAACATCTATCAAATCATCAAATAGGTTACTACACGATTACGTCATAAGAATAGAATGTCATGTTCTGGTGACGTAGTAAACGTGTTTAATTTGAAGAATAATCAAAACAAGTCTCCTTAGTTATTAGTCACTCAAAAGAAACTGTTACTTGACCGACGTCTTTTTGGTTGCATGCTGTGTTGGGGGTGATCAAATAAAGAAAATGCAAAAAAGAAAAAAGTTGGGGACAACGAATTTATTACTTTTCCTGCTTTTTGTCAGTTAGAAAGATAAGTGTAGGCAAACTAAGGGATCAATTCAGCATAAATCTACATTGTAAACCGACTCCCATACTCACCATTGAATCTTATGTTGGAAGGTGATTGCAAAGGAAAAAAAACGTTTTAATTTCTATCCGAAGTAAACGTTTATATTTGTTCTATTAGTGCAGCTTGCACGCATGATATATACATACATATCCAGCTAGCCAGAACATCTTAAAAACTAGAAAAACCTATCTTGATAATTTTGATTGATGGTTTGAAATACATGAAATAATAATAAGTAAAAAAAAATGCTAAACATCCCTTTGTAGACAACTGATCGCTATTCTCAAATGCAAATCTCAATTATATCCGTGCATAAAAGGCGAAATCTAACGATATATTCTATATATGCCGTCATTTTTGACGGCGGGCGTAAACTAGTATAGAAATAATTCAAGAGGAATCTCATGGCAAAAGAAGTTGTAGCCGATGAAGGTAGAAGAAAGAAAGACTTCAGAGTGTCATAATTAGGGACAATGAATGTAAATGATGGAATGAGAGGGAAAGAACGCATATTCGATGTCAGCATCTGGCGTCGAAACGAGGGCTGAAAATCGGAGGGCGGGCCGGAGAAGTCATCGGCTGTCGAGAATGCACCGGCTTCCCAGAAAGTTAATTGCTGACGAGAGCAACATCAAAAGGGCGGATTCGAAAAGCGAGGGAAACTTTTGGCCTTGTGCCTCTTTTATTTCTTCCCCAATTTTTGCTTTCTGCGTTTTTGAACGTAGCCGATAGAAACATCAAACGGACATTGCCAGCACACAGAATTGCAAGGATGGCAATGCTACGAAATTGGAGATATCAAAATCATTACACACCTACATCCCCAACTGATATATATATATATATATATATATATATATATATATATATATAAGATTTTGAAGAGGAAACAGCCAACACGTGTTTTTTGGTTTATCAATATATCGAGAAGGAATTGATATTAGTTT
Organism: Thysanoteuthis rhombus; assembly: GCA_963457665.1. NCBI lineage: Eukaryota > Metazoa > Mollusca > Cephalopoda > Oegopsida > Thysanoteuthidae > Thysanoteuthis > Thysanoteuthis major. The sequence continues at coordinate 16,270,982 of OY735212.1, read as the reverse complement.
TAATCTAATTTCTTTTAAAATATCTGTAGTAGCGTAATATTTGATTTTATTGAATATATTAATCTATTTTAAAGCCACATTTTTAATATCATACATATATATATATATATATATATATATATATATATATATATATATATATATATATATTGTTTTTATTGTAGTTGCGTTTTAATATGCTCACTTTTTCTATGAATATAACGTATTTAAACAATTAGAAAGTTAAAGGTTTGGTTAATAAATATTAGAGGTTTTAGACAACAAACCAAGCTATTGAATGAAAAAACAAGAATCATGGCAAAGTGTAGGCACGAGAATAAGTTCCTTCAAAAGTAAGTAGACAACGAGAACTGAAACTTCAATAACTGAAAGAAAATGGACTGCTTGCATTATATGATAACGTCAAGGGAATGCCGATTTCGGAACTTGGAACAAGAAAGAGGGCAGATAAAAAAGTTACCTGTCGATTATGGATATATGAAACAGACTGCTGTAAGTGATAAGATGTCCATATTCATGATATCAGATTGCTCATATATATATATATATATATATATATATATATATATATATATATATATATATATATCTTCCCTGTTTGGCAAATAGCAAGCAAATAATTCGATTCATACTATATTTCAATTCAGAACATTTTAGAGAGGTTTGGGGGATGGCAAATCTTCCTCTTATCCTATCAATATAACAAGAACAGACTGAAAATTAATTATAGTAATATGAATAATTTTCATTAATTCATTACAAAAACACAACGATAGAGTAATAAGAAATAAAACGAGAAAATAGAATTAAAATAAACTATATTGCAATTCCAAAAACAGCAACAGATGCCTTTTGCAAAACATATATCTCGAATCGTATATTGTATACCCAGCTGAAATATCATCCCAAAAGAAACCTTTAGAAGTGAGATACTGAGTGGGAATATCTAAATCATCCTTTAAACTGAAATTAGCCAGCCATATTTCGTCATTCACAAATGGAAAGTACAAAAACATACAATACTGCCATTACGTTACTCGGGACTAAAAACAGCCATTTCAAACCCACAATGAAATGGAAAATATCAAAACAGATACACATACCCTGGAACATTGAAATCCCAAGTTACTTATGTCTAAATGAAAAATTTTAAATCTCACCTTTCCCGATAGAACGAAAAAAATAAAAAAGAATTATTGGATAGCAAAAATGACGTAGCGCTGAAATGCTGACATCGCTAAAATTTCTATCAAAAGCACAGTCTAACACCCCACATACAGGTATGCAAAAATTAACCTCGAGAACTAATGTGGTCCTTTTGTTATTATGAAGAATAATAGAAGCAGCATTACTTGAAGGCTAACAGTATTATTATGTCATACCCCCAGCCACTTAAAGAACAACCCAATCACCTTTCCATGATTTATCAGTTTCAGATATATAGAAACAATTTGACAAGGGAAAAAAGAGGAAAGATATACGAAAAGAATATGATGAAGGTTCTCCACCCAGAAAAATAGACATCCCCTAAACCGTCCTAAATACGGATCTAAAAAAATCGAATTAATTGCCCTAAGAAGCGTCAAAATGACAAAAACATGTTTGTATGGCATATCTTTTTATTTAATTACACATATACCTGTGCGTGTGTGTCGGTGTTTCAAATTATTATGGTCTGAAGACTAGGTCAGAGAATCTTTGACTCGGCGTAGCTTGTGGGGTTCTCATGTTCAGTTGGCAGTGGCCCAAAATGGGAAGATAGACAACCACTGTCAAGGAATTATATTTGTGAGAATATTGCACCTTTTTTCCATCTTCAAATTTGCTAATATTGCGAGGTACTGCAAGGGCACTTTTGGTTGGTAATAATGATGCTACAGCCCCCAAATCATGCCTGTGCATATATATATATATATATATATATATATATATATATATATATATATATATATATATATATAGATATATATATATATATATATATATATATATAGTGACAGGATTATTCCACTCATATACTCATGAAAACCTAATGGAAATTTATTATGCATTTGTTTCACTATCATTTTTGATAGTTCGTCACAAGATATCTGCATACACTGACAAGTATTTTGCTCCATTCTTCCTTGGCAATAGCTTCTAGTTCCACCTAAGTTCAAAGATTTCTATCCATTACAAATTTCTTCAAATAGGCCCATTAATTTTCAATCAGTTCAGGTCAAAACTTGGTGCAGGATAGGATATTACCTTAATAATGCTGTCATTCAAGTATTTTGTAACGATTCAAGCTGTATGTTCCAGGTGATTGTCATATTGATTTTCCAGTGACGCTTCAGACACTTTGTTTTATATTATTTTCAGAAAACCCAAATACTGCTCTTAATCCATGATACCCTGTACTCTCACAAGTTCCCCTACTCAAGAAGCAGCAAAACGTCCCCAAAGCATAATGCTTCCTCCACTTAATTGTAAGGAGGGTATTTTTTAGTTAGTGAGCTTTGTTCAATCCCCTCCATACATTCAGGAGTGTGTATGACCAAATAAATCTAGTTTGGTCCATTTGACCATAAAACGGTTCCAATATTCACTTCTAAGTTCTGGATGGCTTCTAGCATAAGCAAATCAGATTTTTAGGTGTTTAGCCTCAAGGAAGGGGGTTTTCTTTGAATAACAAGCTCGGAGTCCAGTTCAATTCAGGCTTCTAGTGCCTGCCCTCGTCAATATCTTCGATCCTATTATCTTTAAATCATTGACAAAGTCTTTTTTCGTTAAGTGAGGATTATTCTAAACATCTTTAATGATTTTCCTCTCCATTTCCCAGTCATCAACCGTTTTCTGCCAGTCTTTACCTTATTCTCAACAAAATAAGTCCCATTGTACTTCTTGAAAATGCTTTGAATTGTCGATCTAGGAATATTTGAACGCTTTGGAGGTCTGTATGTCCATTGCCTTGCTGATATGCATCAAACTTTCTAAGGACACTTGCATTAAATCTCAAACTGAGAAAAAAGACATCGAGCAATATTATTCAATAATTTCCACAAAGGGTGCAAATAGTCTTAGACTCCACCTATTTTCAAAAAAGTCTGTAGCTATGAATGTAATAGCTCAAACCAAGTTTTACAAATTATCAACAACTAAATACAGAATAAACAATCTATGTCACAATCAATATGTACTTCCAATTATTCGTTTTTCCTTACAAAATATACGAATATTCATTGGGGGCAAATGATTCTGATACCAACTATATATATATATATATATATATATATATATATATATATATACACACACATATATATATATATAGATAGATAGATAGAGAGAGAGAGAGAGAGAGAGAAAAGGACCAGATTTATCCTACATAGAAAATGAATTCCATTGACAATATGGAAACAAAATTTTAGAAACTACACTATTTATTTCCGTTACATGTTTCGAAAGAGTGTTGGCTCCTGTAGTCAAACATCAAATATGATTGTTATTTGCAAAATTCTATCATTCTGTCCTATATAATGTTGGACAATGAAAGCAGTATCTTTAAACCTGTAAAAAGGAATGATTTCCAGTTTCCCAATTTTCTTGTTTCCATATTGTCTCTCAAATTCATCATATCAACTAGAATCAGCTCAAAGAACAAGGCTATATTTCAATGTATTTTCAAATCATCTTCTCCGTGAATACGGATTACATATTGCTTGATATTATGTGCCTGCCCTGGGGCTGAAATAGTTGCGTATTTACCACCGCTTCAAGTGGGCGGGGTTCGGAGCATTGAAAAGGCTTGGCCCCCGATCGCTTATTGCTAACTGTATGTCGATCTTATCAAACACATTGGCAAAAGTCTCTGTTCATACCGTTTCCTTCCCAATCAAACTTGATGCACTGTCTCTTATTCATTTCTTTGACCTTCCTCTAGCTTAATCTACTGACGTAGAAAGATGTATTCCCGAACAACTCTCTTTCTCTATACTTACTTTTTGGTACTTTATAACTGAACATTATATTTATCTTTGTTCTGTTAATCTTAACCTTATCTTTTTGGTTTTCTCTTTTTATATCATTCAACATGTTTCGTAGATAATCTGTATTTCTCGAATTAATGCAATCTTATAACAGTACCCGGAAATATTCTCCGTCTATGTTTACTCCAATGTTTCCCAGTCGTGTTTTCCGTTTCATCTATATGATGGAATGAAGGCTTCTCTATACAAACACGTTTGAAAAAAGTTCTCCACCTTAAAAAGATAGACACCCTGCCTCCTAAAAAAGGTTTTATTAGAGATCTAAAATAAATCGAATGATTCGCATGACAGGGCAGAACATAGACGTGTGTATGTGCAGCAAATCGTTTATTTCATCATATTTTAAGCTTTACTCCAACCAAACTTAATGTTTAATGTTGAATATATCGCGCACTTTATGAAATAAACCCATCACTCATCAGATATTGCATTATATTTTATCATATTCCTGATTTTTATCGTGTGTGTGTATATATATGTGGGGGGGGGGCGCAGAGAGCAAACTTATTATAAATAGTATAAATATTGATTGAATATATGAGTTGCTATTTATACATAAATGTGTGTGTGTGTGTGTCTGTCTGTCTGTCTAGTTTAGAAAGCTGTACAGCTTTAAACCCTAAATACTGAAAAACGTTTTCAACGGATTTTTTGTGTCACATCAGTCACTCATTTCCCAATATCTGTCAATGAAATTTATGTAATTTTCCAAAAGTGTTTCTTTCCCTGTTTCCCTATTCTTATTGTGGTACAATGTAAAAGTTATCTCTTGTTGGAATCAGCAGCTGTTTACCATGTAACCGTTTCAGGGATCATATATATGGAAAAGAATGCCAACATTGATGGGTCCATATTTGAAAGCAGGTCTTCAATGAATAACACTGAAATAAGTACAACGTTCTGCTATTGATCTGTGATTAAAAGCTCCTGCATCGAGCAAATTGGCCAAATGAAGACATTAATTAAAATCTATGTAAATGAGTTGAGGTGACGTTGTACTCATTAATTTGTTTGGGGCCAAGATCCACTTTTTTATGCGCGTTATCGATCCGAAAGATCAATTTGTTGTGCAATAATTATTATGCGAATTGCTGCTATTTATACGCTCATATGAAATCACACGCATATACAAACACGTACGCAGACCGACATATCTGCACACAGGTATACGACACATATACACACACACGCATACATAAATAAATACATATGTCTGTTTCTATGTGTGTGTAATATGTGTATGTCTTGGTGTGTATGTGCGTGTAATATAGATGCATATATGCTGTGTATAGCAGTTTTTTGTTCTTGTTTTGTTTTGTTTTTTCATGCGTGAGAAAGAAAGAATAAACAGAATTGAAAGAAGGATGGCTGGTGAAAGAGAAAGAAAGAAAAACAAAGAAAGAAAAACAAAAGGAAATCGGCAAAAGTAGATAGAAAGACTACAAATGAAAGGAAAATGAGAGAAATGAAAAACAAACAAGCCTGTCTGCTGTAAGGTCAAATTCTACTCCTACTTCTATCCCGACTGGAGATGATTACTGCAACTTTTCTATTGTATATGTATTCCAAAGATTATACCCCATCATCATTAGCATTTTATAATCCGTCGTTGGACGTGGACCTTCCCCAGGATCCGCCAGACATCTCCGTTAGGGATGTCGTGGAGCTGATGATTTCCTATGAGTTTCGTCATGGTTTCTATGATGTCTCAGAATCCTATTTTTCTCCATGTGCATCTCGTGGTTTCTCCGTGATGTTGAGCATGATTTTTTTTTTATTCTTTCTTATGTCTGTTGCATGGTTCTGAGTTTGAGGGCCCGTCTCTTAGTAAATTTTCTTGTTTCAGCTCAAGAGGTGGCTATTGGTTAAGTACCCTTGTTTTTAGGGGAAATGGCATTTTTTGGTTTTTGGAAGTCGAAATTGCTCTACCAAAGGCTTGAAATCCGAGGGTGATTCTCAAAATGTTTGCTGTTCATGATATTTGTTTTACTGAAGCCCATGGGAAGGCCTACTTTCTGGCTTTCATCATTTAGTTCATTGAGCCTATTCGGAGATCATAAAGGTTCTCTGCAAATAGGATGATGTCGTCTACAAATCTAAGGTTAGTCATTTATTCACTGTTTATTCCGATTCCCTTATTTCTTCGTTGTAGGTTTCGAAAGATCATCTCGAGACAGGCTGTAAAGAGTTGGGTGTGCACTCTGTCTCACCCCTTCTCTCTCTCTCTCTCTCTCTCTCTCTCTCTCTCTCTCTCTCTCTCTCTCTCTCTCAACTAGTCCAGCAGGCTATTTTAAAACCAAGGATGAAAGTTACATCAGAAAGCAGGTTCTTAAGAACAATAAATCAGGTAAAGATTATTCTTGTTATTGCAGAAAAACAAAGTCAACTCCAGCTTCCGATTGGGACAGAAGAAGAAAAAGAAGGGGAAAAGACAGAAAGTAAACGAAAGAAAAATAGAGGAAATGTCTCAATTTTCCATTTGCTTCTTCGAAAATAAGAAGTAAGAAACGATTGCTGATGAATTTAAACCGGCCGGTGATGAAATGTTAGTTTTTTTGCATTCGTAAAATCAGTGACTCTTCGAAGTCACAAGTAGGGATGCTTCTGCTCTAACCACACAGCTTGAAGGGTCCTCAATAGCCAGCTGCGTTCAAAGGGAAATAGAGTTTCCCCAACTGTATGAATCGAACCTGGAACCTCAATCGTTTGAAGCTGGCGTGTTAACCATTAAACTATCTGCGTGGACTCTTGCTTTTTCTGCTGAGGAACAATTTTACTGCTTGTTATTACCCACGCATAATCGTCTCTTATTTCTTCTGTTTCTCTTCCTTTTCTCCTTATTACTTCCAAGGAATGTCGACGGGTCTATAAAAACCCAAATAACTTCCTTCAGTCAAAACTGAAAGGGTTGAAAGTGTTCATGAAAAAAGAAAGTAAGAGTGGGCGAAGAAAGAGGATTTTATTACGTGACACTACGTCGTATTATTAGTGTTTAATGAATTCTCAAAATAAAAAAAATTTGGACATACGAAAGCGTTCGTAATTTAAGAAAGCACGACGAATGTTAACATACCATTTCGTAGACGTAAGGTTATGTGCAACAGAAAGATATAAACACTCGGATACAATTGAAATGTTACAAAGTCCGAGTTTATCTAAACAGAGTCCTTTTTTTTAATATCCTGAAAGTTTTACATTATTTTTTTTTTTTCAATTGGAGAGACATTGTTTTATTACAGGAACAAATACGTATAAATGTCGCAGAATATTGTCAGAAATATTGTTGATTTGGTAAACAACGTCTCGTATTCATAACAAGTTGGTACTTCTTATTCAACCATCGATCGACCAAAAACCGTCACCAAAAATGTTAGCATATGTTCATTTTTCTAGCTGGACTGGCTGGCTTGCTTGCTGACTATCTATCTATATATATATATATATATATATATATATATATATATATATATATATATATATATATATATATATATATATATATATATATATATATATATATATTACTTGTGCAGGGCGTACCAGTAGAGAACAATTACTCTTTATTATGTTTTTTTTTAAATATGCCCCCTGAATGGGTTTCAAGTATGGTTTTTACTTTGCAATGTAAGTTAACGCTTAACTACACCCTTAGCTTGTATCTGGCAGCATCTACGATAGTTTTTAATCATCGAAAGGTGAGTGAAGTAGCTAAATCATTGATCAACCATTTTTCCAATCGGTATTTGATCATCCCCTACACAGCATGCTACCAAAAGACGTCAATCACATCACAGTTTCTACTGAGCGACCAAGAGTGTCTTCATCCGTCTCTTTCAGCTTCCATTTTGTATTCTCGCGGTGCATCTTTTATAGCAATCATTTTCTTCAACACGCTGTTGTTATGAGTTTTTAACCCCCTGACATTTCTCACATTGTCCTTCATTTATTTTTCATTCTCCCAAGTGCGCCGGTTTCCAAATTCTCCATGATTCCCGCCTAATCCAAAAATAAATGCTGAGCGCTCACATGGAACTAAGGAAAGTCTTTTCCTTACGGACCTATTGTGTCTCAACCAGTTATTCGAAAGTATTAAATACAATCTCCAAATGCAAATGGCGATTATGCAATAAATGAAATGCTTGCAAAAACTCGAGCACCGGACAATAGAAAAAAAACAAGCAATAAAAAGAAGCAAAGAATGATATCTATTCAAGGTATATTGCTTGCACGAGTTACGTCAATCTAGATGAAAAGATAGCAAATATATTCGCCCAAAAGGAGTTCTGGTTGTTTTTCTCTTTGTTGTTCTGCGAATGCAGTGAATATTAGAAAATATTCTTATGTAATGATTTACATTAGGGATCTAAATGGACGTAGTGTTCCCGACAAGAATTTCATTATAGCTGACATATTAGCTTTGATAATGGAAAACGCAATTCTGATGCATGATGGGAAGGAATCAAAAACATCGCCCAAGAGATTTTTCTACGTCTTTATTATATATCTATACATCTATTTATATAGATATTTATCTAATATATATATATATATATATATATATATATATATATATATATATATATATATATATTAGATAAATATCTATCCATCTATGTATCTATGTATCTATGTATATATATATATATATATATATATATATATATATATATATATATATATATATATATATATATATATATATATATTATGGATTTATTCATTTATTTGCCATCATAATGATGTTAGTATGTGGCCAACGAGCACGCGCTTTGAAAACAATGTTAGGCTGGAAGATGTAATCATGCCAAAAAAGTCGTCTCAGGAATTAACTTGAGGCAGAAAGCTTAAGTGCAAAACAAAACGGAATAAAAGATGACTCTAATATAAATAAGGTAAATAACATTGATACAAGAATGAAAATGCTTAACTCGGGTACGAATAAAGAGCTTAATGTAAGAAATCCATGAATGTATCATCAAAAAAAATATGACACGGTCAGTAATTGAACAACTGTTGCATCAAGGCATGAATTCGAAGTCATGTAATAATACATAAATTCTGTTCATGACACCATCGACGTTTTCCACAGGAAAATATCTGAATTGAGGTATTTTATAAAAATGGGGAAGACTAAAAATTAACTAAATTTAAGAGATTCTAGATTCCATCGAAAAAAAAATGGCAAAACCAGACCCCCAAAATTTAGGAAAGAACATTATCAGCTCTTCAAAAAGGCAAATATTGATGCCAATTTTCAAGTTTGTAGACAAAACCGTGGGGCTAAGAATACCAGAACACAAACACACACGCACATACACACACACGCATACACACACACACACACACACACACACAAACGGATAGAACCTTTGGCCACTTTTGGTGACCACATGTAAACAAACACATACACATATAAAAAAATAGAATATGACCTTCTGTCATCTTTGATGGCTACAATTGTTCAATTCTTGTAGATACATAGTCGATTTATATCAACAAATTACTGATTTTTTAGTTCAGTTATTCAAGAAAGCAATGACTAGATACTGTATCATCCTATTATGTCTTTTGTATGCAATATAAAATGACAACACTGTGCAAGTTGTTTGTTTTTTCACTTTTTTTTTCTGTGCAACGAGTTTTGTCTGACTGCCACCGATCAAAATGGCACTTCTGTCTAAAAAAAAATAGAAAGTGACAATTATTCCCTTAAAACTGTGTTCTTGCGTCCGGGACATAGAAAAATTTTAATCAGCTTGTTTTCAACTGGATGACTGACGAATTCGTACATTTCTAATCACATAATGTAGAAAAAAAAACAATAGCATATGAATATAACCATCCCTGTCACGAAAAAGGAAATATTATAAAGGGATAATAATCTTTTCCTGTACTTTTAAATGTGAGATTAACACTCGAGACAAAAATCGCTTAGCAAATTTTAGTCGTGAGAATATAATCTAAAATCCACCAAGGACACTGATTTAAACTAGGCACAAAGGAAGACACATTCTGCACTGATGTACATATATATATATATATATATATATATATATATATATATATATATATATATATATATATATATATATATATATATATATATATATAGATAGATATAGATAGATATAGAATATACTCATGTACACATTTTTGTCACGTTGTGGTAGAAAGCAAGGAGATGTAATTACTCAAGTTCTACTTGTCGATAATCTTGAAAACTTTTTAGCAGACCTTTTACACATTCCTATCTTGCGTGTTTTTCAAATGGCACCTAATTGATCACCCCTCGCATTCCCCTGAAATAATGACTGGCCGTGACGAAAGCTAACCCCACATTCTACCCCTCATTCGAGAAATGCTTGATCCTAACCACCCCGAGAGAAATACAAGAAAATTGAGCTGCGAGCGATGCAATCATATTGCGTCATATTACCGTGAACTGAAAAAATCGGTATTTTTAACAACAATTTCACGTTTGGCTGCGATATGAATCGATGTGAACCCCTTTTTTTTCTTTTTTTCTTTTTTTTTTTTTTTTTTGAAGCTGAATTATAATAGAGACAGGTCAGGTTAGTTTCTCAATAGAAAAAAAAACGTCATGCGACCAATGTCTTTTGGCTCCATTCTGTGCTGAGGTTGATCAAATAAAAAATCAGATAACGGGTTTATCAAAGGGTAAGTTACTCATCACGCCTTTTTATCGTAGACTGATAACTAAAAAATCCTTATTTAAAAAGAAAATGATTGTGAACGCCGATGGACACAAAATGAGGGATCAATTTAACATACACTTGACTTTAGCCTCCACTAAAAAATCATTGGGGGGGTCGGAAATATTTTCTGGGCATAATGAGGAATGAATATTTGAATTTTCAGCCTTGCAGCCCCATTGGTCCGGCATGATACATACATTCATACAAACGTAGACATACAGAGAGAAAACTTTTTTTTTAAAATGAAAAAACCTATGTTGACTCATTTGATAACACTTTTGGTTGGCAGTTTCTCGCATTATTCTAACGAAAATATGCATGAAGTGAACTCTCTCTCTCTTTCGCTGATCTTCGTCTTTTATATTCTTATACAGAGATTGATAGTACATAGTTGTCAACTCTACAATTATTTACTAGTAAAATTACGCGATGCCAGTGGCGTAACCGCTGCTGTGCTAACAAAGGAATCGGTGAGCCAAGTTTGAACTCCAGCGGAGGTTGCTTACATTAACTTCGTACGAATTCTCTTGGGGTATAGATAAAGCAACAATTCAGATCTGGCTCACTTAGGAAGCAACCAGTCAAGGTAGGAGGGGTGACAACTTTGAATTATAAACCAAACCGTCGAATCCCCTGGGCAGTTCGTAGTAGTCTTCTCCTTCTGGCAACTCATGCAACGACACTAGTACCAAATTGTATTGACCCACCCTCTTCCCTTGGACAACATTCTGAGCGGTGAGTCCTTGCCTAAGCCTGCGGCCTGGAGATACGGAAAAACAAGACTTTCCATACTTGAAAGATTGACCGGTGTCACCACTGATAAATCACCTTGTCTTCAAGCAAACCGAATGCTATATCTAGAAAAAGGCATATAAGGCGTCTCGCCTTGATTCAGTTGTTAATAAACTTGTATATTAAACCGTTACTTTCATAGTGAGTCTGATTCTCACTGAGAACCTCACTTTTGTGGCCTGCATCGGGCTAAGCTGAACTTAACATAAAGGGATCCCTGCCATGGATTAATACGCTGGGGTTAGTCACAGGGGAATCACTCTTTTCACAAGACAACCGTTCTTCTATCACATGCTCAAACAATATGGCGGCACAAAAAGGAAATCTGAAATGGAGGCCGTTTTCGAACGTACAACTTTTGGGACCTGAGTGGTAATGAGATAAAAAAAACGTTTACATTATTAGGCAATTATTTGAGTTCTTAATTCCTGTTCTGAGAGATTGTTTCCTATTTTCTCGGGAATCATTTAACGTAATATCCTCAATTTGCACGCTTTGTAATTAGTGCAAATATATTTTTTCTTCCTCTGTTATTCATCAGAGAGGCTGTATTTTGAGTAATTGGCTAGTTATCATCTAGACTAACTTGCCAATGAATACGTCAATGGATTTTTATCCAATAAATATATACTCTCACTCTAACATATACACACACGCGCACGGGCGCGCACACACACACACACACATTTATATATTGAAAATAATGGATGGATGTGAGAAGACTGAAAGACATAAATGGATACATAGACATTAACAGATCGAAAAGGTGTATGAACAGATTTAGATAGATAGATAGATAGATAGATTGATAAATGTTCCATATTTGTCGTCCTATCAAATTTGATGTGACATATTGGCTAGATTATATCGGATTAATGAGTAAATCCTATTAAAGTAAGGTACACGTCTATCTGGATCATACGACCTGAGTTATGTCAGAGGTTTAAAGAGATAATATCTTTATCTTCGCTAACTTCTGACTAGATCAGTGTTCCACAAGCTTTTTCGGGCCAAACCTCCTCCTTTATAAGAGAATATACCTTTGCACAACGGAAATCAATGATCTAGATAACTGCCAAAAATGTTGACTCTCTTGTCATAGAAAGTTCATACGCAAAGAGAAATTACAAGAGTTTTATAGTAGAGTGCGATATCAGGGGTGTGTGAACGTTGAACATGCGGATCAAAATTAGCTGGGACGACCATTTTAACTCTTTGGAGCCTTTTCGTGATGTTTGCCGCTTCGTAATCCTTGTTCTAATAGGTGTAAAATAATTGTTCTTGAAAATATTATACAAAGATTCTAAATGGAAATTAATGGCCTCCTATCCTTATTTCTGTGTTTATATCTCATCAATATAGTTAAACTCTTTGGGGTCTTTGTATAACTTTTAGAGGCCTTTGTATTCTGTCTTTAACTATCATATTTAAGACAATTTTCGCTCAATAGCTAGCATTTTACCAACATTCCAAAGTACAGAAATATGTAGTTTGCTCCAAAAGTGGGAGAAAGAAAATAATAATCAATACAATAAAACAAATTCAGACGGAGTCTGTTTAGAACTCAATCACTCAATATTTGACGGCTGATAAAATTGAAAGCAAAATGAATAATCACCAAATATTTTGTACACGTGTGTGTATGGGTGTGCATGTATGCTGTGTCTGAAATCTGTAAAGACATATGTGTGCCCTTTTTCTGTGTTTGTGTTTTGGAGTCTATGCTCATGACTTTAACCATATATTTACGTATATATATATATATATATATATATATATATATATATATATATATATATATATGTATTATTGTGTCATCCACGAACATCTGTTTCGTTGTATTACAACACTTCAGTGTGGCTATAGACGATCCATTAACCCATCGAGTACCACGAGGTAGGATCGAGACCTTAACTTCAGATTCAGAGGCTGGTATCCTTCTGTATTCCACAGAACTGGATGGTCAGTTAAGTTGAATTTAAGCAATATATTTATTTACGCATATATATATTCCCTGTCCACCAGAGTGCTCCATTCTATGTTGGTAGAGCATTGCATAAGCTTACAATGAACGAGTTACCTCACTTAAAGAGTACTCAACCCTGAATAGGTGAGCGTATATATATATATATATATATATATATATATATATATATATATATGTGTGTGTGTGTGTGTGTGTGTGTGTGTGTATATATATTTTAGAATTATTAAAGTATAAATAAAAGCAAAGTGTATCTCCCTGGCCCGCTACCTTGAGTGTAGTATCTGACAACTCTGCATAAGTATGGCACTTATGTGTACTACCTCACACAAAGGATTTAATCACTGACCAATCAACACAATCAACATCGTCAACATGTTTTTTTTCAGTTTTTAGATGATTTTGCATAGCTAGCTAGCCGACTCGGCACCAGTGGATTTATAAAGTGGAAAATTCATATAGTTACACCATATCATGTCTAGAAAAGATCTTAAGGACTCGAATTGAAATCATGAAAAGGAGTTCCTCATTTTGCGTCATGCAGAAAAATTGACCCCGTTCACTTCTACATCAGACATTTTCCTGAAGAACCAGTGAAAGATTCCACTTACGTCCTTGTCTCTTGGATCCTAGTAGACGAATGATGGGTAGGGGGCTCTGCTCCAAGAGGGACCACCTCCAACATTTATTGAGATTTGTTACTGTATAATGTTATTAGAGATGCAGTATTTTCAGTGAATGTAAAACTTTCAACCCCACTCCATTGACAGGCCAGGGACGATTTGAAAAGCGTCTGAAACCATTCTTTTCCCGCTACGTCTCTACTAGATAGAATTGTGCAAATACTGACATCAAAACTGCAAACAGCTTCTTAGTTGGTCTGGCTGGCTATGTATTTTTCATGCATAGAGGCCGCACCATTGAAGAGTGAAGATTGAAAAATTAAACATTTGCTCCTTATTACGATTAGAGAGGAAGAAATATTTTTCGAAATTGCTCCTCCCCAAAATACTCTTTAGAGAGCGGTTAAGTTCGCAGAATAGGTTTATGCTAAGTTGAACACGTGGTCTAGGCTCACTTGTTTTTGTTTTGTTTTTTTGTTTTTTTTGGGGGGGGGATTTGTTTTTTTTCCTTTTTTGAATATTCAGACTTCGTTAGTGATTACTACCCAACAAAAGGTGAGAGAAGTAACATTAATTGAATAACCCCTTTTCCATGTTTTTAATTGATTACTTTCAACACGTTATGCTGCCAAAAAGATGCCGGTTGCGTGACAGTTTTTATTGAGTGACTAATCAGACCTGTCTCTCAACATTACGCAAATGTCTTTGAGCAATGCAGAATTCTTATACAGAACTGTCAAAGCAACAAAAAGAATGATGTGTTCTCAGCTGCGCTAGAATTTCTATCGCCAATTGTTGTTACCGACTGACACACTGGAATGTAAGTTACTACCCTTGCTTAGTGTTACCAGTTTTCATCCAAATCTAGATGTTTTTACTTGTGTTTGTATTCAAAACTGCTATTCAAATATATTTTAAGGCAAAATCTTAAGAATTTAATGTTAGACTTATAACATGTAAGAGAAAAAACAATAACCCTAATCTGACCCTAAATCAAACATATCAATAAAACATGGGCACAAGAGATCCCTATAAAATAGCATTTGCTCATCAGTTTTGTCAGGTTTCGAGATTTTCCTTTGGCAACGCAAGGTATACCAGCTAGTCTTACAATTTAGTACATTTTTGAAATGAAAACAAGGTTCATTTCATTAATAATATATAATGTATCTCCAAGATTTCATATATATATATATATATATATATATATATATATATATATATATATATATTCATACATAATCCCATTTTTACCTTCTTCTTGCCACTGTCATATATTAGTGGACTTGTACAGATTTTTCCTCTGTTTTATCATCACGCATTTCACACTATATATATGTGTGTGTGTGTGTTTGTGTGTGCGCGTGTGTGTGTGTATATAGATAGATAGATAGATAGATTGATAGATAGATAGATAGATGAAGAATCTACTTGTTTCTAGGTGGTTTTGATTCGATTTTAGTGGTAAACTTTGAAATGAAATTTGCAATACTGTCCTTGCTTGATCTTCAAACCAGAGGAGAGGTAGCGCATCTGTGGACTGTCTAACAGACATATTTCCTTTTTGTTAAACATTTACTATTTCATTTTGATCACAATTCTTTCTTCTCACCTTTACGGTCACTTACAAAATATTTGACATAAATGATCAAGGAACAGAACAAAAGTATTATGATAGTCGGTGTTCGCTTTTTCTTCGAAGAAAAACTTCACTTGATTACCAATAATTCTTTTGGGGAAACATTTCATGATTTAGCCAAAGAAAGCTTAGTTCGAGTGCACGGAAATTTTATATTTTAGTCAGTTTTTGCGAGCATGTTATACCATAGATTTTTTCTTTAAATGTCAGTGTACAGTATCGTTCAAAATGAGAGAACGGTTTATTTAAATGTAGTTTTCAACAATAGTAAGTACCACTTGATCTTGACCTTTATAGAAATTGCTGCTCTTGGTAAATACTTTATAAATGAAAAAGCTTTTATAGAAAATGATTAAGGAAAAAAAGTATTAAAGAAAAAAATTGCCGGGGACAAAAGAAGAGAACAGGTATACATTATCATTTCTACGGTGAACTCAACGGAATTAAAATGGAATTTTTGTAAGTGATCTAAACAATCACTATGCTGTATAGAGACTTCTTTTAGCAATGACTCTGAAACTCTGACGCCCAAAAAGACATCTTTCAGCTTCTCCCATAACCAGTAACAAAACTTGGGTTTATTTCCTCAACTATGTTTTCTGTTATATCCCACAAATACTCGACTTTTTGGGGACTTCGAGCCGGTCATCCCATGTTGTTTTCATCTTCAAAGAAAATCTTTCACTTGTTTCGCAATGTCACAGGAGTGTTGTCCTGCATAAAAAGGTTGCCTGGTTTGGACGTGCTTGTATAGCAGTAATGACATCTTACTTCACCAAGTTTAAATACACATTAGAATTCACTGTCCATTAATTCTCACAATAGATCCGACACCATCAGAGGATACCATCCCCCACAGCATGACACCTCTTCCTCCAAATTTAGCAGACTTTTCAATTCATTTCGGTCTGTCGCCGACACGAAGCCACACAAATTCTGCTGTCAAATCTAACTGAATTGAATTTACTTTCATCACTGGAATGAACTTTAGTACACTATTTATCCCCCAAGCAACATGTTCTTCTGTATATTTGTCTATTCTTTTACTCTTTTTTCTTTTGATTTAGCAACTGGAGAACAAGATTTCAATCAAAATTTTCTCAATTGCTCGGAGACGGTATGGAAGGCCATCTTCTTGTTCAGATCAGCTTAGATTCGCCATGAAACCCCTGCTGCAGTGTTGGAGAGAAAATTTAAGCCATGTCTTTTAATTTCTCTGTTCTACATAAATTGTGTCTGACGTGGTAGTACAGTTTCTCTTGGTGAAACGAAAGATTTTATTTCATCAAATAATTTTACAAACTTTCGAAATAGCATTCTTGGACCGGTCCTGCTCTCTTGAAACTGAAGAGTGAGACATGTAATCAGTCTTCATCTTGACGATGTATTGTTGAAGAGCAGCATTTACGTTGATGTGTTTTTCCATGTCAGGTAATTGATGTGATACTGAAAACATTGCTCGTTCATAAAGGAAAATATGACCGTGTGCAGGTTAGAATCTTTTAGAATTTGACCAAGAACAGTTATTTTACTTTGTCTACTGCAGCTTTTTCAAGAAAAAAAATTCACGAATATTTCATTTTACATATCTGCTTGCAATAAAGGTTTTTTCCATACATGAATTACATATCAATAACTACGATCCCTATGAACTCATAGATCAGGTGACAATAATAACAACGATTGACTATATTCACAATGATGTTGAAACAGATAGCCAGATATTTAAGGGTCTTGGATGCTTAGCCGCTCAAAATGCTCCTTCCAACAATTAGCGAAATTCGATTGGATTGGAAGATTTGCAATAAATAAAAATGTTCTTAATTTGTGAAAAAATTAGCCTATACGCTGGATTATTTTGGTGCAATTCATGTAAGTACAAATATATATATATATATATATATATATATATATATATATATATATATATATATATATATATATATATATATATATATATATATATATATATATATATATATATATATATATATATTCCTTTAATGTATAATTTCAGTTGAAATACAGTGGGTAAACTACGATCCGTGTAGTTTCTTTGGGATTCCCCGGCCTTTGGAACCTGTTAGGAAATTCAAAATAACCAACCTCGACTTTCCTAGGCGGTCGTTGGAGTTCAAAAGAGTATAATGCATTATAATAACTCTAGGATGGGTACGTACTAAGAACTGCAGGCATCGTCAATCGTGTAAAAACTGCGGATTTGAACAGATAAACAAATACATTAGTAATGTTTGTTTTTTCATAGAGATATTGCGACCCAAATAACTAAAATGCATTACAAGTATACAAAATTTCAGAATTTAAAAACATTTAAATCACTTTGATGACTTGACGCTTCAGAATGAAAAGCTGATGCAGCGTCTGATATTCTGTATCGGGGGTCACGAGTAGAGGAGAATAGCACAATATTTTTTCCTAATTCAATTACTGAAAAGTTTCTGTTTAATCTATTTCATATTGGTTTGGTACTGTTAAATTGCTGGTGTAAGTCATATATATTTTTTATGGTTTGGGTGGGAGTTATGACATCTTTGTCATCAAATGGGCTTACGGTTTACTAAAATAGCGCTCAGACCGAAATATCGTCCTTACCAGTCCAGAGGAAAATTCTGTTTTCTAATCGTGTTTTTCTGAACGTCTTGGCAATAATATAGGTAAAAATGCTGGTGTCCACCTATAACGAACTGCGTTATGACGTGGGTTACCTGATTAACTCAGTGAGTTGGCCAGGAAGTGAGCGTGCAAAACAGAAACTTTGAGTTTTCGGGCAGCCAATTCGTTTCATTATTGCTCGTGTTGGCCTCGTGGAAGGAAAATAGCGATTCCTGATGGTGAAAAGATGTCTGCCTTAATCCAGTTTATCGTGTTCTTTGCTGAATAACTAAATAAATCCTGCGTCTCATATCAGCTTAGTGCCACAGATCATTTTATAATCTTCAATATATTCCCCCTCCGATACAATCAATGCATGGATATAATGTCAATTTGCTATACATACTTATATATTATTTCTAGTGTTATCTGAGCTTTGGTTGGAATGGAAGGTCAGTCATAGTGAAAAGAGCAAAAAATCCCACCCTCTTAAAAGTTTGTATTGCACCAATCTTCCTAATAGAGGAAACTAGTTTTGCTTGTGAGTTGACATCCAGAATCTGTAAAATAAGCAGTTATTGCAGCAATAATGCAAGTCACACCACACACACAATATATATATATATATATATATATATATATATATATATATATATATATATATATATATATATATATATATATATATATATATATATATGTGTGTGTGTATATATATATTAATGCTCCTCTATTCAGGGTTGAACACTCTTTAGGTGAGGTAACTCATCCATTGTAAGCTAATGCAATGCTCTTCCATAGGAATAGAGCACTCTGGTAGATGAGGAGTTTCTGCATAAATGAATATATCGCTTAAATTCAGCCTTACTGACCACTCAGTTCCGTAGTCCAGAGCTAGGATATCGGCCTCCGGGTTTGATGCGAGGGTTTCAATTCAATTCGCGGTACTGGATGGGATAAAAAGTCTATAGTCACACTGAAGAGATGTAATACATCGAAACAGCTGTCTCTGGATGACACAATAATACATATATATATATATAATGCAAATATGTCATAATATAGACAGGGTGGTCCTCTATGAACATAGGAATTTTATGTATTGTCAATGTACAAATGTGGAATTGTAAGTGTTAAGTTAGTACGTATGTATGTATGTATGATGGTAGACATCAATAAGTGCCTGTTTCTCTATGTGCTGATGTGTATGAGTGTTCTTTTCCCACTCACAGATTAAGAAGACACATAAAGGTCAAGTGTCTGACCTTTCAGGTGATATCAGTTTCTCTCGGCCATTTATTCTAGACTCATTATCTGCGAGTTCAACTGTTTAAAAGTTTAATGCCTGCGGACCTGAAAATATCTGCATCAGGTACCTTAATTAATGAAGACATTGGGCAGAGATATAAAAACAAGTACATTAGTTAGTCGAACCACCGAGTCTGTGTATGTATACAGACACTACCTTCTGAGTAGTATGCATGTATACGTGTGTACCGATGTCGTAACCTGTAACATTAGCTAACAATTGAAGTTTTGGTTCCTCGAATTCTTTCTCATGAGTTAGACGGAAGCAGCGGTTGCCTGCGTGACGTTAAGGGTGAGCAAAAGACTGATGTCAACTCTGTGGTTTCAACTTGCAACACATTTTAGCTTCAAGCAGTCTCATTATCCTTTTAAACTTACAGGATCGATCACTCGCGCAGTTTGAGTAAAAAGGACAATAAACCTTATACTTATTCCATAAACAAACTTTGTTCTTTGTCAGCAAAATAGAACCATTATCTCTTAACAGTTTTGAAGTCTAACTCCCTCTTCAAAGAATTCGTAAAACCTTTATTACCCGAAAGCATCGTTAGTGGGTTCCAGAGGATCTGTAATTCGTTTTCTCTTGGATTTTTTTGTTGTTGTTGTTGTTGAATGATCATCCACTGACGATGTCCTCGAGTCTGTACCTGTTATTCAACGTGTTAATTGGTACTGTTCCTAAAAGAGAGAGAGAGGGGGGGATAATATCTATATCTAGATACTGATTATTTACATATGTATCCGTCATATAGCTGATTTTTCACTTTCAAATGATTTACCGTGGGAAGTATATCTACGAGGAAAACTTTCTCTTGATTTGGGATATGAATTTATTTAGCTTATTTTATTCTTTATTAAATAAGTACTGAAAATTTGACAATCTTTTGTTGAAAAAAATCTCGTGCGTTTTCAGTTTTAACGAAAAGCTCTGCTTGTCTCATAGCTGGGAGAATGCATATTTTGACTAGTGTTTAATCCTAAGTCAACATTCTGAATGCTGAGTTTCAAGATTGAACCTCTCCACTTGGAAGATTGGCACAACAAAATCTTCTTACCCTTAACTGACTATGTTGTACTAAGCTAAGCTAAGTTTGGCAGATATAATACTCAGTATACACTTGGTGATTTATCTGGAATATGTTGAAGTGAAATTTGGCACAATGGCACTCTAGTACCTGTTAATTGGCAATAATTTGATGAAATACTCTGAAACTTTGTGATGTCTACAATAATTATCCCAAACTGCAAATCATTGGTAATATTTGCTATGGGTGATCATACATGCACATCTCTTCTATTTTTGAGAGATCTTTTTTGTAAGACACCATGTATTAATATTGAAAGCATACGAGTTATATCGGAAACTGGAATATTTATTTATCTTATTTTTATTTAACAAATATTTTAATAACCAAACGAATGTATTAAATCTAAACTATCCTAATTACTTTTATATGTGTATCTTTATATCAATGTTATCCATGAATCAAATAGGTAACTAATGGAATTATTAAGTTGTCCTGGGTGTGATTTCTCATAACTTTATAAATGTATTTCGATAAAACGTTTTAATACACGGATTATCTAAATATTCATTCATTTCTATATTTTTCTCACTCCTCAAATCTTAATTAAAGAATTCAAAAACATGCTTGATTAGTGGGATATATTTAATTTTTTTTTCGAAATCTTGAAAAAGTTATTTTTTTATACATTATTTTAAAGATCTTCTAAAGTCAATAAATTTTTCTTCTTCTCTGTGTTATATTGGCGTAATGGTTACCTGACAACACAATCACAAAATTGCTTGGTCAGATCACGTTATACATACATATATATATATATATATATATATATATATATATATATATATATATATATATATATATGTGTGTGTGTGTGTGTGTGTGTGTGTGTGTGTGTGTGTGTGTCGACAATATATTTTTTCTGTGAATCAAAATGATATTCATACGTGAGGAACATACACTCACATTCATAGATATAATTATCAACTTTTTGTCGCCTACTTTATTAATCGGTTCGGTTCAGCCTTACTCTAAGCCTGATCAGGCAAACAAACAAATTCTATTGGTATCTAAATGATATATATATATATATATATATATATATATATATATATATATATATATATATATATATATATATATATATATATATATATATATATATATGGGGGCGTGTGTGTGTGTGTGTGTGTGATGTTTTTATTGTCTCCCCCGAAACTATGCGAATGCGAAATTATATTCACTCATAAGGAATTCAAATCTACATAATTCCTTAAATTGAATAAATTTTAACATTGGCATAGATTCGTGAGATTGATAAATAGTCAACATATTAGTGGGCGAGGATTCTCTACTGAAGATTAAAACTTGTAAATCTGCAGTGTGTTTTGGCAAAATTGAAGATTAGTAGAAACCTCCTTAGAATACTTCACTTTTATTATGCTGGGTAGTCGAAAGTGAGTGCCTTTTTTCAGATACACCAGCATTTTTTACTGGCATACCAAAATGTGAGCTCTTTCTCCACGGTGTTAATAACTTTATAAATTGCCAAGATACATCCCGTGCTCATCGTTACCTATTCAGACGTTTTCCATCAAAATCTGAAGGGTTTTGGTTGCATCATCATTATCATCATCATCATCATCATCATCATCATCATCATCATCATACTTTTAAGGTTTGTCGTTGGACATGGACCTTCCGCAAGATTCGCCACAATTCTCTATCATGGTCGTCGCGGAGCCAGTATTTCCTGAATCTGTCCAGTTCATCTCCCCATCTTGCGTTCCGTTGGCCTCAGTTGTCTTTCATTCTTGCAACATGGCCTGCCCATTGTCATTTGAGTTTTTCTAATAGTTTCAATGATGTCACGGACACTCGTTTCCCTCTTTATATACTGTGCTGTCTTGTGATTTCTCCATGTAAAGTTGAGCATGATTCTCTCGTGTACACGTTGCACACTTCTCAGTTTGTAGGTCTGTCTCTTGGTTCGGTTCCATGTTTCAGCTCCATATGTGACTATTGGGAGAATGCATTGGTTCTATACTCCTCTTTTCAGGGTTATTGGGATCATCTGATTTTTGATAGTTGAGCTTGCTCTGCCGAAGGCTTGCCATCCCAAAGTGATTCTTTGCTTGATTTTCTCCTCTTTTGAGGGCCTCGTGGAGATTCGTTGTCCTAGGTAGATGTAGTGGTCTACCCCGCCGAGTTTTGCATTTTCTGCTATTTACTGGAATTGTTTTAGAAAATGAAAAATATTTTCGCTTATTTTGTAGGAATAAAATGAATAACGTTTTCAATAAATGAAGTAACATTTGAATAAAACGAATGTTGAAGATTAAACCCAAATTCAATTTATCAATATTAATGTAATATATTTCCTAGATTATATATATATAAATATATATATTTGTTATTATTATTATTATTATTATTATTATTATTATTATTATTATTATTATTATTATTATTATTATTATTATTATTATTATTATTAAATTGAATGTTCTTCCAACTCTGGAATAGAGTACTTTGGTAAATGGGGCATGATGCATAGGTAAATATACATTGGTTTGGTCGGTCGTACTGACCGTCCACTCCTGCGTAGGGCAGGGATAAAATGTCTTTCCCTGGGTCTGGGGCGAAGTTACCTCGTTGTGCTAGATGTTGGATAGTCCATAACCACACTGAAAAGTTGTAATACAACGAAAAAGCTGTCCGTGGATGACACTATATATATATCCGGAGAATATAGATATTTTATGTTTCGAACTTGATATTAAATGTAATCTATTAAGGTAGGCAACACTGCCTGTGCTAGATCTCCACTCAAGAAAAGAAGTACTGAATCAGACATTCAATCACGTTTCAAATATATTTTATTGAGAAATGAAACAAAACTGATCAATACTCGCCATAGCAGTCAATAATTGAACAACCGTAGAGTCAAAATCTGGAGTCATGAAAAAATCCATCAAAAAATAAATATGATCAGACCAAATTCTATTAATGATGTCACTTATCCATTGTAAATAAAAATAACATAGATAGATTCTGGATAATCAGTCTTTTATCATCCGTCGATGGAAATAAAACTTCCTAGGATTACCAAAACCTCTCTATCGTGGGTGTTGTGGCGCCAATTGTTTTATGAACTTGTTTAGTTCGTCTCTCTATCTTGTATTCTGCTGGCCTCAGTTTCGCATATGATTTGTGAGGATACATGCCGTGAGCCGTGGTGTCTATTTTGGCAACCTGACTAGTCCCTTGCCATTCAAGTTTTCTGATGGAGTCTATGATGTGTTGGGTTCCTGTTTTCTCTTAAATATATTGTGCTGTCTTTTAATCCGTCTATGTAAGGTGATTATCTCAGGTGCACATTGTACGCTTTTCAGTTTGTGGGTCAGTCTCTTTGTTAGGTCCCATGTTTCAGCTCCCAAGGTGACTATCAGGGGGATGAATTAGTTGTATACCTTTCTTTTCAGGACTGATGGGATTTTCTTGTTCTTGAAGGTTGATCTTCATTTGCTAGAGGCCTGTAATTCCTAGAGTGATTCTTCACTTGAGTTCGTCTTCTTTCGAGGATTTCAGGGAGATTCGTTGTCTTAGGTAGATGTAGTGGTCTACCTTCTCCAGTTTTGCGTTTCCGATTTCAATCATTGAGCGTTTATTTTCGACATGTTTGTTGCACACGATATTCGTTCTGCTTAAGTTCATGTCAAGGCCAACTTTCTTGCTTTCTTTATTCTGTTCGCCTAGAATTAGTTGGTGATCATGAAGGTTCCCTGCAAAAAGGACGATGTCCTCTGGAAATCTGAGGTTGCTTAGCTAATGTCCGTCTATTTTGATTCCTTTTTCCCCAGTTTAGGTTTTGGAGGATCATCTCAAAGTAGGATGTGAAGAGTGAGCTGGCATCTCCTGACTATGGCTCTTCATAATTCTGGATACGTCGGAAATGAAGAAAGAAAGCACGGTTCTATTCAAAGATGCAAAATTTCAAATTCTTTCCAGTCAAGTCTCATCCAATTCACCAACTGATTTGTAAACTTTACAAATTTTCCACGTAGAGAAAAATAATATCGTTAAAAATGAATTGAAATAACTGTCAACAATGGTTTAACTAACATGAAATATTTAATAAGATGATATTACTTCAGAATACAACCAGGGTGAAAAAATATGAATCGAGGACAGAGAGATCAAGCTAGAATGAAGGATTCTTGTAGCTCAGTCGCTAAGAACAGATGTTACGGATAGTTATGCTTTCCTAAGCCAAGAGAAAATTTGAGTTCGACTCTCATCTAAAGCTTTTTCCTCTCCAAAGAGCATTTCTCACTTACTAGTATAAACCGACGGCTTGAGCTACTTGCGATAAAAAGCAACAAAAAAGAGTAAAGTAAGAATTAGTTATAAATTAGTAAAAATGAATGAAGACTGCTTTGGTTAGTCATTCAATAGAAAATGTCATGAAAACAACATATTTTGGCATTATGCTGTGGGATGATAAATTGGAAAAGGGAATTGTCAATGAATAAATTACTTCCTTTGCCTTTTGTCGCATTATTAAAAGTCCTGTTTTTTCAAGTGTGAACCCTGACACGAATTTAGCAGAGAATTACTTTGCAAGTTGAAGCCTCGTCTAAAATTCAACAGAGTAAATTAAAAATATCAATAATGCTTTTATAAACATGATAAGGAGTGAATATTAAAATCAGCCCTCTAGCCCCATCAGTACGGCTATTCGCACAACATGTACATAGCTAGACAGCCAGTCATACCTAGAGACTAAACATACGTTGAGATTGATTATGTTAATATTGACAATTTCGGTTAAGGGTTTCTAATTACCATTGATGAGCGGCTCTGAAGACATACTTGTGACTCATCATATTCAACAATGGCCATTTTGTATCATGTATGTGCAGAATGATGTGACGATTACCAGCTCGAAAAAGGGAATCAGCGCACCAAGTTCAAGTTTCAGTCGATGCTGATCACGTTCACTTTGCATTAATGCCTTTGAGAAAGGCCCCAATCCACATCTTCCTTATGCTACGAATTCAAATTACCAAATGTACATCTATTCATCTATCAATCATTTTTTGTTGAATCTCTTCATGGATCCTCCGATCGCTGAGTTTTCAAAACAATATTGTAGATATACATTTATATTATTTCATTATATCATATAATACATCGTGGCGTAAAGTAAAATAATTGGGAGGTAAGAAATAAACAGCCAGCCAATGAAAACTAATTTGGTGATCTCTACAATTGGTTTGCAGGCTGAGACTTTCCGAAGGAGAAAAACATTTGGTCGGTCCAATTTATGTTTGTTTTAATATTTTTATCATTGTCACAATAATACGTGTTTTTAGTGCCTTGTATAATTACAGATTGATCCCAATTTCAGATTTCTGATCTCTGATGAGTATAATAGCCGGTTAGACCTGTAAGGCAATGTATCTGAGAGAGAAAAAAATTACAGCTTAGCAGTCACGAGCCCGAATAAAGGATGAAGGTTGGATGTGCCCTGAAACGTACTTGTTACTGAAACCGCTGCGTTTTAGTTTTGGTCCTGAGTTCCACAAAAATTCTAAGGGAATGCACGACTATTTTCCATTCCTTTTTTTTTTCACCTAAGCGTTAGTTTTAACGGATTCGCAAGTATTGACGCTTAAATCCTTATGACTACCCAATGGTTTAATGTAATCTGTTTTGCCAAGGGCTATTATTGGTCGGTTGCGGCAATAGATTTGTTTGGCAGTTAAGAGCAACGAGACTTTTGTAGTATTCAGTTTCCCATTTTCGCTTTTGTTCAATGTTCGTCTTGCTTCTAGGGAATTTTGGTTTGTTTTGAGACCAATGAATAAATTTGGAACCATCTAAGACTTCTTGCACGTTGGTACTCCTCTCCCTCAGTCTCTCTCTCTCTCTCTCTCTCTCTCTCTCTCTCTCTTTCACGCACATACACCCTCTCGCTCTCTCATCCAATCACATTCATAATCTGTCTCTTTCTTTCTTCCCTCTCTTTCCACTACATTCGATTTTCTGACTTTTTTTCTATCTCGACTCTCCTATACTGCTGCCAAAGTTTGGAGATGTATATATCCACAAATGACTGTCAGTTTTTCTTTCTGTCTGTCTGTCTGTTCATCCACTCAATAAATCCAGAAGTTCTCAATGAAATTCAAATGCAATTTCGTGGTTGGGCCTTATGTAGGAGGAGAAATGATAAAATTTTAGAGCAGAAACAGAAATTTCTTTTTCGATTGAAAGATTTTTTTAAAATAAATTTTCTTCGTTATAATAATGTATTCACTCACGATTGTACACACAGAATTTTCAAAAAATTAAACTTTGTATAAGGTTGGGGCCTAGGCTAAGTAAGGACAGAATAGATTTAAGGGCAGGTCAAGGTAATTGTTTGCGATCTAGGCACGTGCCTCATAAATTAAGAAAGGATTTTTTAATAAACAATATATCGATGTATGGAAAATGCGAACAGTTACTCAGCTTTGATCCGATTTTCATTCAGTTTATTATGTGTTGTTAGCAGATGTATGCGCTCTCTGGATACTTTCAAGTTCCATTCTGTCAGTCTGTTTGTCATGAATAATTCGTGTTCTCTTTATCAGGACGTCTTTCAACCTCTCTTTTCTCCCTCCTGCAGATATACCTTGGTTGAAAGAAATGTTGTCATTCCGTCTTAATACTTAGCAGTTGCGAGTTCAATCCTTGAGCGACTAAATACGAGATGAAGAGGAAGATTGACGCCATAAAGAAAAAATATATAGTTGAAAGTCCAGAAATTGCCAGCAAAGAGGCCAAAAGATGCGAATTCTGTGCACCTGAGGTCCTGTTAAAAATGCAAAGCACACCAAGAAAAAACCCAATCTGAAGCTTAATTAATATGATAACAGTTAGTGATTAGCGGTTATTCTTGGTCCCGCTAGCTTTTAGCGGTTTATCAATTTGGAGTTTTCGTTAGCTGTGCCCATTACTGCAAATAGTCATATCTTGATACTTCTATGTGTCTAATTCGATAGCAAAGATCTACGCCAATTGACTGCAGTAGTTGTTGTTTTTTTCTAATTTTCAACCCTCTAGCTACATAGATAGATAGATAGATTGATACATATGAATAGATAGATGGATAGATATAGATAGATAGATAGATAGATAGATAGATAGATAGATAGATAGATGGATTAAAATTTGAATGAGGGGAAGAGAGAGAAAAGGACAGAAATACACATACTGTGTTATACGAATCAATAGATACATGCTTTTTACAGTCTGATTTATGATGAATACGTTGATGAGAAACAAACCAAAAAGGAGAATGAATGGGGAATGAATTTGCTTGTTCAACACACAATGCAAGATACGCAAAAGGGAAGACGTTCCGTCTACAATATCCTGATGCGTTCAGTATTTGGATAATGACATCCTTCAAAAATGAGATTAATTGTTGACAATGTGGAAAGGAACACAAATGTATCAACATGTTTTGCTAGTTACAGCTTCTTTAGAAGAAGACGATTAGAGTCTTATTTTCTGTTTCCGTCCTATTGAAGATAAACCTGCAAATCCCGAAAAAAAACACGTTAACAAATTGTTGATTTGGCAAACAATTTGTGTTCTCCTCCATATCGTCAGCTATTAATATCAGTTCTTGATATACATCCCACCAAACCAAAAGGTAGACTTCGAATATTCTTTTCTCTTAAGACTCTCTCACCTGGTGTGAAATGTGTTGTCTTTTTCCACGTAGGAATCTGATAAAAGGCTTAGTCGCGTAGAAAACATTGCTGGCGACAAACTTAATCATATTGTGGCCTTCACAGAATATTTGGAGACGGCCTTTTTCCAGCAACGTTATTTTCCTGGGTCGATACATTTGTTCCCTTTGTTTTCAATGTCTTTTTCTTTAGTTTTTACAACCAGAATATTTTGCATTCCACGTCTGCTATCACAGTGAGCGCATTTTCATTTTGCTGCGGACGTGATTTTTCTCTATGTCTTATCGATGGGGAACGGACGATTAAATGCGGCCAACTTAATGCAGTTCAGGTTGATGTGGTCGACTCAACTCCTGAGCGATTCGATGCAACATTTGTTACACATTCATTAAATGGCAATCAAAGAAGGTCATTCAATGAAAGAATAATGAATAGACATTACCTTGACAGTGAAATTGATTTATCTAGAATTATAATCTATTATGTGTATATATTCCAGAGGAGTCCTTCCTTTAACTTTCAGGCTGCCGCTAGATTTTGCCGTGCTGTATGCGGTAAGTAAATAAACGCACATATTCATATATATATATATATATATATGTTTCTTGTGTTATTGCGGAGAGTAAGGGTTAGCTAAAATATGCGAGAAATTTCATGTAATTAAACTGTATAGAGCCGGAGATATAAACATTTTTTTAAGATTGTTCACGCTACAAAGCACAGTTTATGCATAAATCTACAATGGCTTTCGGTTCTCTTGTGAGGCAAGTTATGTAGTTTGCATAAATAATTTCTATATTTAAATGTTTCTCCAGTCTTCTCTCTGTTACCACAGTTTCTTTTTGGGATAACATCAATATTTCAGGAGGTTCGTGCTTTCTATTTACGAACACGTCGTCGATTTATTTTCACATCGAGCTGGCCACAACGAATTGTACTCGACCTTTCTCTATGCAAAGATTTACGTTCAATACAATGAGATCTTTGTTCAAAATTGCAGGAAAATATAATCAAAATTACAGGTACAACCCTCGCATGCAACGTGCTATAAACTGTTGTCAAAATCCGTACCAAGTGGGAGTTTCGAGTTGACTTTTTGTCCACTGCAACAACAGGAACAATAACAATCTTCACATAATTTAAGGAGAGTAAACTCTTCATTCTTTGTCGGTGCCGTCAAGTTAACCAAAACTGATTTATGAAAAAAAAAGAATTCCGTTACTATGTTTTTAAATTAGGATTAAATGGTTGGTAGGCAACTCTCTCACCGATTTGAACAAACTGAGAAGTCTTAGATGTCTATGTAAATGTATTTACCATGCAACAGTTGCTGTAATTATTTTCAGTTGGAATAGAGGAAGGTAGCAGGATTATTTTACTCTGCTGCAAACAGGTTTATTGAAATACATTGACATTTTACCCCCCGAGAAAAACTGAAATCATTATGTTGGCTATTGTGATAATTTAAAGCAGCAAGTTCTGTGCTCAAAAAATAAAAGGGGTATCGAAACAGAATTTGATACCTGGTCATCTAAACTTTCATGTATTTTGTAATCGAATTTATTTACCATCCGTCGGAGAAAATCTTGTGTTTATTATTACGAATGGTACTTTGACCGGACAAATGGTAAGTTCAACGTCGGAGTAAATGTAAGCCCAACATCTGAATTTAATGTTCGAGCACAGAAGATATAATTCCCCACCGCAAAAAATACAGAATTTTATGGAATGCTCCCACTATATATATATATATATTGTCTGTGTGGCTGTCCCTTTCTATAACAACTGTTAAGATCTACATAGACAAGTGACCAAGTTATGCAAAAGAGAACAGAAGAGGAAAATTTCTTGCTAATGCTAAATACTAATTGATAGCTCAGTTGTTTATTTGTGAATTGTAAAGAAGCAAACATAGATAGATGGATATAATTGGATGATCATCGTCACCTTTTTTTACCTACCCTTTTCCAGAGCCAATCAACCAATCAAATGCACTAACCTGATCAAATTTGTTTATTGGATGATTATCGAGAAATGCTATTGAATTTCACTCATTTCTCTAATATTGACAGTCATATTTCAAACAGTTTTAATTGCAAACTCTGTTCCCCATCCAATGTTCAATATATTCAGCACCAATATATTGAATGTTAATTATCATTACTCTCCAAGAAGACAAAAAGAATTTCAACCTATTTTTGGTATATGAAGCTAAAGATTAACTGGTACTAGACATGTGAACTTGTCATTGTTACCTTCAAGAAGATAGTTTAGAAGAAGTTTGGTTTACAACAGATGCATCCTCCCAATGGTCACCTATGGGGCTGAAACATAGTGCCTTACCAAAAGATTGACTCTCAAACTAAGAACTATGCAACGTGCACAAGCGAGACTCAGAGATTTCGGGATATCTATCAGAAAAAACACAAATGGCAATGGGCAAGCTAGGATGCTAGAAAGTCCGATTACCGCTACTTGCATGAGAAATCGGATTGTGTTCTGCAGATAATGGCGTGACAATTTTGACAAGTTCAGAAAATATTGGTGCTATAACGCTCACGATCTAGACATTTGGAGAATTTGGTGAAGTCTACACGTCCAACAAGGGATGTTAATAGGCTGCTGCTGATGATGATGATGATGATGATGATGATGATGATGATGATGATGACATCCAACGACAGACCCTAAAAGGTTGAGGATGATGATGATGATGATGATGAGATCCAACAAACGTTAATAGGCTGATGATGATGAATGGACATTTGTAGCATGTTGCAACACGTATTTAAATCTAAGAATTTCATAAACGTATCATTCGAATTTGATTTAATTGAAAGTTTCACAAATGTATCTGATCAATAATAAAATATAATTCAAAATTTACAAAATACAATACAGTCAAAATTATAGATCATTTCTTTTCTGTAAATGAGTTTTGCTTAGCCTTCAATCTACGATAATACAATCAGTTGAGTACTTTCATGAAGAATGAAAAGTTTCAAGTATGAAAAATACAAGACTGCTTTATGGTTTCATAAAGTACACATGTATTTATGTAACTGCATTACAGCTCATTATGAAATTCACGGTCGTTTTACTGGAGATAGTCTTACTACTTAAACCCTATTTACTTAAAGTAAATTACGAACTGTTTTCAGTCACTGATCTCTGAAAACACTGATTTAATGAGATCTCGTGGGTTGTATGCTAAATTGTATTCCGGTTGTTTCTTATTTGTGAATAAATTTCACAAAACATATACACTTTATTTCCTCTGGCAGTAAAGAATATAAGTGTGCTATCAAGTCATGGTTTTGTTAAATTTATACATAAATATGAATCCATCAAAAGATTAGTTAAGTATGTCTTGCTTAATTTTCACGAATAGATTCAAGATTCACTGAAATTTCCGAAAAAATTGATTTAAACCATACTCCAATGCATGCCTCTGAACGAAAATGTAGAAATTGTTTGTTGTTTTATCAATAGGCCTGATGTTTCCTGTGTTCTTTTATCGTGCGCCGAGTTACCCTTGCACCTAACAATCTTGTGCTAGGCAGTCGGCTCTCAGATATCGGCAGTAAGAAGACATGACCTGTTAAAACGGTGAACCAGTTGCGAGGTCTTAACGTAACTTGGCAATCAATCAAACGGGATGTCCCTGCGCATTTACGAACGGGTGCTCTCAATTGGGGTTACTCAGTCGGCTGTGGGTCTGCATTGTATTACTGTCTAATTCAGAAAAATCGAACCTGCCCAATCTCAATGTCTCAGGTCCTTGATATTTGAGACTTGCTGCCACTTGATCTCCAGCGACAAACATTAGAAAACTGGTAGCTAAATGCTAATGCATAAATTGTAATTATGAACAATGGCTGCTATAGGGTCAAACATAACTCCTTGCTTCGTACATATGTAGGATTTGTCAGTTTGGCTCAGTTTGTAATAGAGCTGCCCGCCGATCATTTGGTCGTGACTTCAAATCACGGTAGTTGATAGTTATATGTATCAGTTTGGTTTACTGTGGTAAGATGGACAAGAAGAATTTACTCCCATATCAGGCGAGGAGTGTTGTTATTGTTGTTATCGAGTTAACCCAGCCTCCGTCCTTAATTGGAGTTTGGCAATTATTTACCTTTTCATAATAGGTTACTGATGATTATAAATACGATTAGCTTCGAATCTTCTACCCTATTAATCCTTTATTGAACCACTTAGTTTTCTTTTATCTCATCTTTCTTCCTACCTTTTCGGTAAACTACCCGAAATACGTTTTACCAATCTCTCTTCCTACCATATCATTTAACCACTAAACATTCCTTCCATACCCCAGTAAACACAGTAACTTTTTTCTCTCCCTCCCACTCTCTTCCTACCCTCTTATTATAATTTAATTGGGACCAGCAGGATACCTTTATAAATGTTTTGTCCTATCAACATTTTTCTTTCAAAGAAATGATGGATCTACGTAGTCTTTTGATGCCATGATTAATCATTCAATTTCAAAGATTCAATAATTGACAAAGTTCAGTATTATACATACTCTGATATATGCTTGCAGAGTTGTAGCTGAGTGTAGGATGAGGTGATTTTGAATCTTTCCTCGGACCCTATTCGAGGGAAGCCCCCTAAAAGTTTATGAATAGTAGTTCATCTAAAGGGTTTTTACTAAAATTATATAAGAACAAATCTTAATGAATATTGGAGGGGATCCTGTGAAGAGGTCAAGGCTACCCCACTGGTCTGGGACCTCAAATCAGTAACTAGGTCACAGATTTAGTAGGACTGCCTGATCAAGAAGCTAACGGACTCCAAGCTTTCCGAAAGTCTTCCCATGGGCAACTAGTAATACTTTTGTGGACCGTTAGGAATCTGCGATACCCAGGTTGGGAACCACTGCACTAAATGTTGGAGGGAGGTGCCCTTTCAAAAAGCCAAGCACCTGAATCAATTCCTAGCTACGCCCCTGTTTTCTTGTTTTCAGAATGGAACTCTCTCTCTCTCCCTCTCTCTCTCCCTCTCTCTCCCTCTCTCTCTCCCTCTCTCTCTCTCTCTTTCTCTCTCTCTCTCATCGTATTTCTGTGGAAAATGGATTTTTAATTACTAGACTTACCTCCTGTTTAGAAAAGCAATGCACACCAAAAAGACATTGAGAAGACATTGGAATCAATATCAGTATATTTGATCTGGGAAAAAACCAATAGGCCAAGAAGACAGTACCGGTGCCAGTTCGATACACAAAGCTGAGTAGTCTTCAAAATCGATTCGTCATTCTCAAATCCAATTAATCGAATTGACGTGACTTTTTCTGTCCTGTGCCTTTTCATCCGATCGGAAAAAATTGTTTAGAAAAATGAACTCCGTTAAGTAAATCGATAACAAATCATTGAACAAAAGTCGCAACTGGAGCGAGCATAGCTCCATGGCAAAGCAGAGGACTTAAGGGCACATTGCTTCTTGTTTTATCAGCGACTCAAATTGTTTAATTTTTTTAAAACTGTTTTTTCTGTTACCTAGGTAGTAAGTATTATTTTCTAATTGATTGTACCTTAAACGTAAAGAGAATGTCAATCATCCCCTTTAAGCTTCGTTTTTATGACCAAGACAGTGATAATCTGAAACTTGAACAGCAATTACATATTAAAACTGGTCACAAGAGCAAAGTCTGAAGGAAATAATAGCTATTTCCATACCTTTCAGACATAAGTAATTAGAAAATTACGTTCCTTACCCAGGAACGATAATGTCGTTGCACATTGTTATCACTGTGAAAATCACGATCTTAAAAATCGTAATGGCTCCTTAGCAATACAGCCAGCCAGTTATCCGAAAAATTCAAGACATTGAGAAAAAAAAGGAAACATAGAATTATTTGAATGTTTAATGAATAAAAACCCCATTTGGAGACACTTTCAGGGTTCATAAATATTCATAGCTTAACATTTAATACAGTACATTTGATTTCCTTTGAAAGCAGTGTGCATCTTAATATACTTTTTAGTAAAATCGTTATTCGTTCGTCACTGGTATCAGCAACCTGTCCTCTTTGAGTCTACTTTAAAATTCATGTATGAAATATGTTTGTATCCTGTAAACTTGTGCAGGGTTGTTGAGGCAGTGATAAGCCGTAAAATCACAACCCCTTAAGTCATGGCATTAAATTCACAACGTATATAACACGCTGCATTACCTATGTTTCGTAACCTGTCATAAAGTTACAGCGAACGAGCAATCGAGAATCTTACATTCCATTCCAAGCAAAACAAAACAAAATAAATAAATGGATCACAAAACCTCCTTCATTCATTCACATTTCCAGGTGAAAAACAATATAAAACTTACTTAGTAAAGAATAATTAAAATATTACATATTTTACTGAAACACGATTTGATTTTTATCGAATCAGTTTGCAAGTATATTGCTTTTCTTTTAAACAAAAACAAAACGAAATAAAGTATTGGAAGTCAATCACAAAACAATTTTATTTATTCAAACTTAACAATTAAAGCATCACATTAAACATGGAACCTAACCAAGAGACAGATCTGCAAATTGAGAGCCATGCAACGTGCACATGGAAAAATTATGCTGGGCCTCACATGGAGAGACCACAAGACAACACAGTACATCTGGGAGAAGACAAAAGTCACAGACATAATAGAATCCATTAAAAATCTCAAATGGCAGTGGGCTGGCTTGCTGCAAGAATGGTGAAAACTGATGGACATTGCGAGTAACGACATGGATCCCCTGAAATCACAAGTAAAACCGAGGCCGGCAGAAGATTAGATGGAAAGGCAAGCTGGACAAATTCAGAAAATACTGGCTCCACGACGCCCATGATAGAGAAGTGTGGTGAATCCTTGGGAAGGTCACTGTCCAACGACGTTAAAAGTTAAAAAGATGATGATAATGATGATGATGGAATATTACTTATTTTATTCAAAATAAACTTTACCGGTCAGTGAACTGAAGTGCTTTGACTAAATGGTCAGTTACGTTTCGTAGCTTTAGCAGTGTATCACCTACAGAGTTACTTCATAGTCGTGACTCTAGAACTGGAATTCGTTCGAGTACCACAAATGATTTCATTATGGGTGTGTCAAGGGCGAAATAGCCTGTTGGAACCCATCCCAATTCAGGTTTACTCAGATTCAGAGCTAGATTCAGAATTGCCTTTCCCGTATACTAGTTCCAAGCTATAGCAAGAGAGTTTAATCTGCTTACTACCATAGATGGGAGAGAGAAGATATGCAGACATTCAATTCTGAAAGGCGTCGGTGCAAAAAGTGTACACTTGCTTTTTATTCAATTTTTAGTCGCTTTTTTATCGAGCTCAGATAACCAAGAACCATGCAACGTGCATGGAGGAGGGTCTTACTCGGTGTTATCTGGGGGAATCACAAGACAACGCAGTGTATTAGAGGGAAAACAGGAGTTTTATCATGGAATCAATTAGAAAACTCAAATGGCAACGAGTTGTTCATGTTGCAAAAATGTCGGACAACTGCTGTTCATCACGACTCACAAGCAACATTACCACAGATCATATGTGTCACTCTGGCCGAGAGAAAATCAGATGGTGCCGCAATTTAGACAGGTTCAGGAGATACTGGTGCCGCGACGCTCAGGATAGAGTGGTATGGCCAATATTGGGGCAGGTCTGTTAGAGGGATGTGACGAGATAACGGGGAAGGATCAAGAGAAAGTTTGAAGGTTAGATTTTATCTTCTGCAAGCCCAAAGAGTTCCGGTGCTCAATCTGATTGAGCAGTGACATGCACGGGTAGATACCCTTATTAAAAAGGGTGCAAATTCGAGTCCTACCCAAAAGCTTATTCTTTATTTCAGATCCGTGCTGTTTAAACGCTTTTGTAGATTGATCGTCTGAGTATGTTGCTATAAAAAGTAATTGAAAATTCAAGCCAATCGTGAATAAATGAATGAATGAAGCGGACAGTACAAAACAAAATTGCAAAATAATGAATATACTTCAGACAACATTTCACTGATGATCACTTTTACTCTACAAAAACAAACGATAACATCATCTATTTTTTGGGGGGTGGGGTCGAAATCAATTACCCCCCCCCCTTTTTACATTGTTTTTGTTGTTGTCCACACATCCCTGACATACACTTTTCGGTTGATTAGTCAGTTCCAGGTATCTTGAGCAACAAAAGGAGGAAGAAAGTCTTCTTCCTGTTCAATTTTCAAGCTGTTATGAGGTCATAAGCGGTGTGATGTCACCAGTAAGTGACGCATAAAGCGTTTTTGACATCGTTGCAAGGTATTTTTTGTTATTAACAACGAAAACTTCAGGAAGTACTGGCTCCGCCACGCCCATGTTAGAGAAGTGTGGGGAAGGTCCATGTCCAACGACGGACGTTGAAAGACGGATGATGATGATGATGATGATGATGATGATGATGAT
>OY735212.1:16051572-16229072 GCA_963457665.1 Thysanoteuthis rhombus | reverse complement strand
GTGATATATGCGGTAACTCTCTTTTGTGGTAGTGCTTGTGAATGTGTTGGTGTACTTGAGATGGTTGCAACATGGACTGTTTCTTATGCTGCAAGGTGTGCAAAATTTAATTGTTCTAGGTGTATTTTTGTGTACGACTTTATTGTTAACGATATTATTGCTACTGATCATGTCTCTGATGTTTTTGGGTCTGCGGTAGGAGATGACACATGGGTCTGTGAATGTTTCTCTTAGATCTGTTTTGATCGTGAGAATGTTCCATCTATTATTGATGATGTGTGCTAAGGGTGGGAGTGTGTTGTTGAAGGTTGTTATAAGGGGTATGCGGTTGGGTTTGTTATTGTGGGACAGTATAAGGGTTTCATCTCTGGGTATTCCAGTCGCTTTTTTTATTTGGTTTTTAGTGTCATCTAGCGGATAACCTCGTTGGGTGAAGTATTGTATTAGGTTATGTTTGTGTCTGTTAAGTTCACTATTAGTAGAGCAGATTCTTTTAATTCTAAGAGCTTGTGAAAATGGTAGGCTTCTTTTTAAGAGTTGGGGATGGAGTGGAGGTAATTGTGGGTGTCCGTGGGTTTAGTGTAGAGGGTAGTTTGGAGGTTTCTGTTGTCATCTATATATATGCGTGTGCCTAAGAAGGCTATGGAGTCAGTGGGTGTTGTGAAGTCAAACTTAATAGAGTCATGTGCTGAGTTTAGATGTATAAAGAAATTATCTAGTTTGTTTTTTCGCCTGTATATATGAAAAAATGTCGTTTATGTATCTACCATAAAAGATGCAGTCATTATATATCTTTGGGTAAATGTAGGTTTCTTCAAATTTACCCATGAAGATATTAGCATAGGATGGGGCCGCTACTGTGCCCATGGCGCAGCCTTTCACCCGGAGGAAGTGTCTATCATTGAAGTTGAAGCTATTTAGAGTTAGAATGTGGTGCATAAGAGTGGTAATTGTACTTGTGCTGGGTTCTTTATATATATATATATATATATATATATATATATAGAGAGAGAGAGAGAGAGAGAGAGAGGGGGGGAGTTTAGAAATCTTCAGAGCTTTAAGCGATGAATAAATCAGATTTGTTTTTAAATTAGGTAATTCAAGTAGTTTTTCCATTTGGTTCTATGTTTGAACAGAATTAGATATTTTGATGTTATGTCAATTTCCTTGTTTGGGAGTTTTAGATATTTAAAAACAAAACAGCTGTATTACTGATCAAACATCATCCCCTACACCTCAAGCTTTGATTTCAATCTATAGCTTTATTTTTGGGACCAGTTCATAATACATGAGCATATATATATATATATATATGGGCGGGGCATACCTTTAGAGTTTCACACACTTGTCTATTTGATGCTTGAAACAGAACATGAATAAAAACAACTTAACAATTCAATTCATTTAAAGCAATAACAATCTGTTTCTCTTTCAAGGGGAGATAGTTCCTTTGTTAATTTCAATGCTAGTTGGAGTTACTCACGTAAGTTAGGGATCTACCTGCTAACTGCTTCCTTAGTTTCATTTCTGGGCGTGCTGTGACTTTTCATACACTCCAGTGGTTATTTATTATACTCTCTGCAAACCAGATATTGTTCGCAGGAGTTCCGTCTAATCTGTTTCCAAAGATTTATGTTGCGGACAGTTAGGCTCCCCTAAAAGCTAAATCTTCTGATGGGTTCCTCGGTTGAGGCATTCAGTTGCTGTTTTAATGCCGCAACC
This sequence comes from Thysanoteuthis rhombus, assembly GCA_963457665.1. Classification (NCBI taxonomy): domain Eukaryota; kingdom Metazoa; phylum Mollusca; class Cephalopoda; order Oegopsida; family Thysanoteuthidae; genus Thysanoteuthis; species Thysanoteuthis major. The sequence continues at coordinate 16,227,350 of OY735212.1, read as the reverse complement.
ATTTGCTAATCCTTTACAAACGCCTTGTATATGCTCAACGGAGTAATCCTTTTATTATCGTTTGGGTTCAATGGTGAAAGTGATGATCATTTATATTGCCTGATGCAATTGCTTCTCCGTGAAATGCAACCCGTGCACATCCACCGGGTTATTTTATTAACCGTTAAAGTTGTTTGCTAATACTCTCTCTCTCACTCTCTCTCTCTCTCTATCTATCTATCTATCTATCTATATATATATATATATGTGTGTGTGTGTATGTGTGTGTGTGTGTATGTGTGTGTGTGTGTGTATCCCTGTTAATCCATATCCACCTATTTATGTACATCAGTTTTCCCCGTATCTATGTATCTGCCCCAGTTTCTTCATATCTATCCATCAATATATATATATATATATATATATATATATATATATATATATATATATATATATATATATATAATCAGTTTCTTGTCGATCTGTTAATCTCGGTTCTTCATATCTATCTATCCATCCATCTTATTTAAGTTACTTTACATAAATCTATCCCAGTATTCATCCAACTATTTGTCTCAGTTTCTTCATAGCTATCTATCAATCTATCTATCTATCGGTCTCAGTTTCTCTGTATCTATGTATGTATCAATCTATCTATCCCTCTCAGTTTATTCATATCAATCCCTCTACCCATCTATCTATGTATCTATCTATCTATCCATGTGTCTAGCTTTTTTTTCCAGTATACTACCTATCTATCTATCTATCTATCTCTCAGCTCTTTTATATCTATCTAACTATCTATCTATCTCAGTTCTTCGTATCTATTTTTCTATCTATCCCATTTCAGTTTCTTTGGTTTTTTTGCATAAATTAATATCAGTTTTTCACACCTATATTTCTACCTATGTATCAATCAATCATTTCAACCCTCTATCTATCTCAGTATCTTCATTATCTATCTGCCTATGTATCAATATCTGAAATTCTGTTCAATACACACTGACAGGGTTTAATCTTTTATTTTATCAAAAATTCAACCGATTTCTTTTTGCTTGAACTTGGTTTATCTCTTACATCTAAAGAGAAACTCCTTTGGTTCCAAATTCTATGACCCTGAAAATCTCACTAGCTGCCATGTCCCCGAAAACTGATGTACGTCCACGACAGTGTTAGGGTCAGCTTACTAATCTTGCAAGCTTGATATGCTGGATTTCTTCCCGTGGGTACTGCCCTCTACATTTTACAATTCACAAGTGTTCAACTTGTCTAGTGAGCGACATTTTTTATTGCTTATGTGTAAAAGTATAGAAAATGCTTATTACCGAAAAACTGTGAACCCTCATATTGCCCGCCTAATAATCTATTATTATTTGGAAAAAAAATTAACTTAATAATGATATTTCTTCATCTGGTAATTTGCCTCCTCAGAAGAGGTCGGGACTCCTTGAATCCCCCTAGATCTGCGCCTTTGCTAACGATGCCAAAAGACAGAACTTGTCAAATTCATTCCGACATCCTTTACAGAATTTTCCCCGAAACTTACTGATAATCATAGGAAAGCTGAGCCTGACATGAAATTGCATACTTTTGAATTCAAAAAGCAAATCAATTGGACGCAGGGTTATTCTTGGAATGAATCAATTCTCTCCAGAAAATTATCCGGAAATAATTTTGGCTTTCAAGACATGGGGGCATCATATTTATAATGATAAGTCTTGTTCTTTTCACAACTGGACTCAATGGCTTTGACAGTCAAGCACTTCGGAGCGTTGAAGGCATCCACTGGTCCTACCAGTTCACCAATGAAGAGCTTCGAGGACAAACCCAACAACAACTCACCTCACGTCTTGCGGCACAACGATCCACCCGCTGGTGCAATCACATCTTATGCATACACATGTGTACATCTCGTATACCTGGGCTCTGTTGTCATGTTAATAACTGTCAACCAAAACTGTCACGCAACAGTCAACATTGTTTTCTTCAGTTTTCAAGTTGGTCTGGCTGGCTGGCTGGCCGGCTGACTGGCTGGATATCTGAATACGTATCGGGTTTACAAGCTGTGCCACTGGAGCTAGGAGGCGGAACTTAAAAACATTCATTGTTCGTTATCCCTAGAGAAAAATATTGTCCTGTCTTTTGAACCCCCCAATATGTTTTTAGGGCGGGAGGGTAATTTGCAATGTAAGTGTACGCTAAATCACTTCGATTGTGTTCAATGGCATAAACATTTTGTTTTTGAAGATTTAGATTTTTAGTGATCACTGCCCAACAAAAGGCCAGTGAATTAATTTATTCATCAACCACCCCTTTTGTTTTAATGTTCACCCGTTTTAATTGATCACCCGTGCTGCCAAAATGCATGGGTCACGTGACGGTTTCTATTGATTGACTAACCAGCTCTATTTCTAAAATAATTCTGACAGGAAGGATTGGCAGTAGGGAGCCCACCGAACCGGGTGAAATACACTTTCTCCAAACTGCCTAAAGTGCTTCAAATAGTGTCTGTATTGATTTTATTGAACCTTCCACTTAATATTTGGTATTTTATGATGTTTTATTATGTAGAGAAGAATCAGTTTGTGTTGTTATGTGCAGCTTTGAGCTTCTCACTGAAACGACACAATGTATTTTGCTACGAACCCAAAGAAGTAATAAATACGATCGACACTTTCTGTACTTCACATGATAAAGAGCTCCAGTGATCACCACCAGGCAATTTCAATAACATATTGAGCTTCTTCTAAAGCCAATATTGGAACTACTGGCTCCTGCAGACACAACGACGAAGGTTTCCGTTATTTTCTTTTCTAGCTTTTGGCAGTTTCTTTATTGAAAAAGAGATGCAAAACAGGAAGAAAAAAAAAGCTAAAAAGAAAGGGTTCCTTCTCAATGCCAACGTTTTTTGGGGGGTCGGGGAGGAATACTGGATTGATTTGAAGTAACTTTTAGAAACAGCTGCAATGTCAGCGTGACATTATTGAGGTTCCGTGGGAAAAAAATCAAAGGTGCGGTTGTGTTATCGGGGACCCAAATTTGACTTGCTTAAAAAGTTATTTTTCATCCGACCCCGTCCCTTATGTCACATTATTGTTTTGGATAAATTCAAATTTGCATACTTATTTATTTATCTATTTTGTCGAGAAGAACGTAGGGTACGATGAAAAGAACGCAGCCCCGATTGTAAAATTACAGTTTCATTTTTTTAAATCGAGTGAGCGAATGTGTGAAACTTCACAATCAGGACCATCTTCCATACATTGTGCCAAAAGAGAAAGAATTTCTCTATAGAATATAGAATTGATTAGTAATAGATATTGTCATCATGACGTAAATCGAAACCGAACAGAAGGCGAACGATGCAGTGGAATCTTCTCAAGCGAGTCCCCGCAGTACAATTTCTCTGTGCACTCAGAAGCTAATTGAGTACATTCTAAGCTTGGTGATTAGGGTGGAGATACCACTTTGGTAGATTAGTATCCTGTCAAGATTGGAGACATAAAATAATGGTAGGTACAAAGGCTTGGTCTCAACCAGACTTAAGACTTGCAACGATCGCTAAGCTGATGCATGCAATAGTCTCTATACTCCATTGGGGGTTGTCTTTCACCTTTGATGAGAAGTTGGCTGACATAAGAAGCAATTTGTGTTATCCGCTTTGCCAGACGATGATGTAAGAGAAATAAATAGGTTGAATATGAAAAGAGGAAAGAAAGAAACAAAGACACGAATATAACAAAGGGGGACAGAGCAAAAGAAGACAGAAAGACAGAGAATCAAGGTAGAATTAGAGATGGGAAAAGAGAAGAAGAAACGAACAAATACTCAAACGAAGATGGGAAAGAAAAGAAGAAGGAATAACCGAGAAGAAAAAACGTGAAAAGACAGAAAGGAAAACAACCAAAAAGACATAGATAATCGAGGGAAATAGATACCGAGAACTACAGAATAAGTGATTGAAAAAAAGAAGCAAGAACAACTGATTAAAGACAGAAAATCCATCAAAGGAAAAGCAAGCGTTTATATAAACTAAAATAAAAGAAGAAAAAGAGCAATAAAGATGCTCCTCTTTCATTTTCCGCGTGACGATCGATAAAAGTTATCAAGTTCAAATGACACTGAACACTTTTCTTTGAACTCAAAGCCATTCATAAATATTTCTTTGCGCGAAGTTCCCATTGACTAATTATCAGCACGAAAGCTTTAGACGCCGGAATAAATGGTGAGAACAATGAACGGTAGGGAACATAGTCCAAAGGTCTACGTTTTTTTGTAAAAGCCAACTGACGTTTACCAGACTGATCCAATGCAAACCACTGCCTGAAATCGGCCATAGCCTCCCCCATTCCACAAAAAAAAACTAGAATATAAAATAAACAGGTTTGATTAGTTACTCAATTTAAACTTTCACGTGACCAACGTCTTTTTTTTCAACGTGCAATGTTGGGGATAATCAGTTAAAAGATTAGAAAACGGAGTGATCAATGAATTATTTTGGACGTAATCACAAAAAATGTCTGAATTTCAACTCCTAAAATAAGCGAGAAAGCTGCCAGACAAAAAGTAAGCAATCCATTTGACATTAAAAAAAAATAGAACCCTCCACTAAAAATATTTCGGTAGTATTTTCAAAACAATATAAGAAAAGTCTCCACTACCGAGCTGTAAGCAAGATAGCTGTTGGTCACGCTATTTGAAGCTTTATAACTCGGAAATTAATGAAGATGGACACATGGGGTGTTCACTGATCGGTAGCCTATCATATCAAGAATTTTCATGCATTATGTCAATTTTTTTTTTTTTTTTGAATTGTTTGAGAATAATGATGTTTTCTTTCTAAGGCATTTTTGGTTGCTGAAAACAGCATACAAACAACGTTATTTCACATGAGGTATTCTTTCTGATCTACTCAACATATCTAAAATTGAATTATACGCGCCTGGAAACCCTTGAATTCTAAACTATACGTAAAAAAAACAAGACTTACCATTTAATAGCGTAAATTTCAAGTTTACTTACACTTAGTAATTGAAATACAACATATTTTCTCTTTTTTTAAGTATATAAAAATTCTTTAAAATTTGTTTTATTTTCAATTTTAGTTGCTTTTCATCCATTACACCTTTGAAACAACCCGAAAATAAGTTTTGAGAAATAATTTTTCATGGCTTTTCGAAGGTTACTCTTTACAATGTAACTATGGTGCTAAATTTAGTACTTATATTCTGCTATTTTTGTAGATATAAGGACGGGATTATGGTTTACACGTTCCTATGCTAAAGATGGCGGAGGTTGCATGATATCCAAGAAATTAAAAGAAATAAGATAATCGATACAAAAATAAAATCAGATCAAAGGTATTATAATTCATATTAGCTGTTCTCCCGTCCATCATCATCATCATCATCATCATCATTCTTTTAACGTCCGTTTTTGGATATAGAACTTCCTCAGGATTCACCACAATTCTCTATCATGAGCGTTGCGGAGCCAGTATTTCCTGAATTTGTCTAGTTCATATCTCCATCCTCCCGTCTATACTTCTGTAAAAATGACAAAATAAGAACAAAGTTTTGTATTTATTTTATTACATTTAGTTACATAGTAAATAGGACCTTCCCATCGTAAACCCGTCGAAACATTTTCTAAAAAATGATAGATTTCGAGGGTATATAACAACCAAGATGAGGGCATTAGTCCGAGTAAATCATTGCATGAGTGCATCGAGATACTTTCATATAATCCATACATATAATAATTGGCAATGTGCATTTGTCGTCCGTCATCCTAACGTCATCAATGACGCCTTGTGACGTCATGGAATTGATTTTTTCTTTGTCACATCAAACTTGATAAATTGTACCTTCACTTGATATTAACTAGTTCGATATTTAGGAAATATTGAATACACACAAAAAAAATTATAGTCAACATAATATCGTGGATATAGTGTAACGACAATGCAATCGAAAAATTACTCGATCATAGTTGTCATTTTTTGGCAGTAACGGTATACTAATAATTTATATAATGATGATAATCCATCATTTCAGAAATTCAGACAAAAATAATGAGCAGCTATCAATTCAGTATTAGTTGGTCTACGGACCTATCAGTGAATCTTTGAAAAGAGCAGCTTTCGTCAACTGAAAACGGAACGTATATGTGTGAATTAGTTCATGTGCGTGTGTCCCGCCATTATTCGATAAGCTATTTTGATTTCATTCCTAAATCTATCGGAGATCAACCGATTGTCCATAAGTCAGTTATCATCCCGTCCTCAGTCATCTGTCGACCTAACGTCACCGTTCCTCCCTCAGTCTGTAAGACACGCAAACTTCCTGAAAACCTTCATTGGAAAAGCGATTGCATAATAACTGTTATTATGAGACCAAAAAAGGAAAGAGCTTTCCACAAGATCGAGTAACCCAAGTATTTGAGAGTTATGAAATTGCTACGGCGTAAGAGGAAAGCTAGACTAAAAATGCAAGGAAGGAGATATTTTGGTTTGTCTGGCGTATGAGGAGATTGGACAGTTAGCAAAGGAGATTATAGGTGCCCTGTTTAAGTTGAAAGCTCGGGAGGCAACGCGGACGAGCAGATAGACGAAAAATCATCCAGTCCGTTTTTAGATTGTCCCTTACCGATAGGATATTAATGTGATCTGATCTGGACGGCAATTCTGAAAATACTAGTGTATCGTTGCTGTCAAAAAATGACGGCATATCAATTATATTATTTTACAACGGTCGATTTTGGGTCGGATCACTTCTGTTTTGAACTTGTGTCTTTACCCACTGTCAAAAAAAACGAGGAGTAACCGGAATACTTCAAAGCCATGGTCTCGTACAACTGATAGAAAATTATTTCACATAATCAATTATGAAAGCAAACTTCACACACTATAAATTTTGACCACTTTGGAACAGGTATTGCCCATAAAAATGGATGTGATAAAATTTGATACAACCCGACCTTTTCAACTGCTGGACAAATGACTGATCTCATACATTATATTTTTCAAATTACGATGGTCAGTTTTCGGTTGAACGATTTTTTTTAACTTTTCACTCTACTCTCCGTCTATAACGGATTTGGTAGACCCCTTTCCAGCAAAAAAAAGGAAGGTTGTATATATGTGCAAAATGAATTGATGGTTTCCACTATGTTGGGATGTTCATGAATTCGTTAGTTCGATTTTAGATATATGTGATATTACGTACAATTGTATTTCTGAGAGTTTCCCAAAAAATTTCGATTTTTAGATATTTTTTGCCTCAATTTTGTACCAGAAAAATAAAACAAGTTGGCAACCATGGTTTTGTTTGATGGTACCATCTAAAAGCCAATAGATATTTAGTATTTGTCTGTAATTCCATTTAATTCAATGTTATCTTTTTAATGTGACAATTCTCATAACATTCATTATTGACAGTCTTGCACAAAAAATTACTAATTGTAGAATAAAACTCACGATTCCACAAGGCTAAATAGTCTGAATATCTAAAAGAATCAATCTTCTGGATCAATCAGAAGGACTCAAAATTCTGGAAGCGATTGAAGGAAACTAAAGTGTCTTTCTCTTAAGAACCAACTCTGCATGGAGTATATTGAGTCCATTGCTGATGTCACAGTTTTTATTGCATTTTGTGTCAGTCTAGTGATCCTTCCAAGTCTCAAATTGGTAGAGACCAAGTCCAACAGGTTTCTCTGACCACCCCGTTTTGGAAAGATGTAACCCTACAAAAGAGATATCCCCACCTTAATCACAATTAACTGCTGAGAATGATATTTGTGCAAATGAGGAAACGTCTACCCTCTTTGCAGGAAATCGAACCCAGGTCCTTCTGCTTGTGAGTCAGTCGTGTTCACAATTTGAAGAGGTAAGCAAGAAGTAAAATCTCATGGAAGCCTGGGGATCCTTTTTTATCGATTCCTACACTGACATACTTTGACCCGACAAATAATTTGGAACTTATTGTTTTCATTTCTCCATTGTTTTGAAATCCAAATCAATTTTCTGTCTTGATCTTTTTTTCTTTGGAAAAAAAACAATGATTCATCAAATCACATCGAAAAGAACGATCAGGAATAAAAACAGGTCTGGGTAGTCACTCAATAAAAACTGTTACGTATTTTTTGACAGCAAGTAGTGTCGGGAAAATAATTGTAAGGGGGGGGGTCACAATGAATAAGTTACTTATCTTGCCTATAGTTGATCGTTACTCTCTAAAAGATTCCAAATTTTGAAATAAAAAAGAGTGAACGCTGCCAGATAGAGATATCAGCAAAATACTACATAGTTAAAAGAAATCGACTCTCCTACTAAAAACCTTCTTGGGGGAAAGGGAATTGTTTTTTGTTGTTTTTTTCCTAGACATAACAGGGATTATATATTTGAAGTTCCAGACACCTAGCTCCAATGATTTAGCCTGTAAGCAAAATACACAGCAAGATAGATAGATAGATAGATAGATAGATAGATAGATAGATAGATAGATAGATAGATAGATAGATAGATATCCAAATCACCCAAAAACTATGTTGATCTATGTTGACAGTTTGGGTTGACAGTTTCTTAGTGCACGCATTTTCTGGGGTGCTAATATTTCTCTCTCAAACTGGAATGGGAGTTAACACTTCAAAGCACGACACAACTTTCATCGTAAGACCAGATTTCAATAGGTTAACAGCGTTCGTAAATGATGTACTGACATTAACAGAGAGTGGTTACTGAAAGAGAGATAGCGTTCTTAACCATCAAAGGAACTTGGTATCTTATTAAATAGAGAGGAATGATAGACAGAAAGGAAAATAAATTATTTCTTTTCAACCCTCATAGTTTGTCATATTATTTCCCTTTTGAAAAAATCAATTGTTAGATAAGAAAAAATTATAATACAAGAAAGAAAAAAGTCAAAGTCTTATGTTTTTGATACCGTGATTATTTAATTTTGTTCCAGATGTTTAAAAAGGGAATCTCCAAAAAATTCAATAAGAATCAAATGTATTTTAATGTTATCAATGCTCTCATTAGAGCCGGAAATGTTGCCTCATTCTATCAAAAACAGTATATTCAACGTCACAAATGTTAAAAAAAATCTGCTCGTTTTTTTGTTTATTCTGACTTTTCTTCAATCTGATGATGGATTGAACTTTCAGATCCTAGGGAAATGTATGAACAAAAAAAAACGAAAAATAGATATAAATATATCTCATTCAAATTTGAATGCCTGGATCCACCCCAAATTTAATCAGCCTTTCCGTACCATAGGTGTTACCTTTCTATTCAATCTCATTGACATTCATGGGGGAAAAGGATGAAAGTACTGAAATATCTCTTAATCGAAAACGGTTTCCTGGATCCGTCTCAACATTTAATCACATCTCTCTTGATGAGCGCTTCGCCACTTCTCAAAAAAAAAAACATTACAGTTGAGAACTTCTTGAGATATTGTTATGACAGACAGAGACGATTACAGAGATTTATGAAAAAATCACAAAAGAGATTTCTCAATCAGAAGCTTTTACCTGGATCCACTGCAAAATTGAATCACTTCTTCGTCACAATATGGCTGATCAATCTGCAAATTTTTCTTGAAGACCATTGGGAACTTTTGGAGATATCCTGTAGACAAAGATCATCCAATATAGAAATGTCATCAGCAACAGCCTTTTAGCGCCTGTCGCCTGACATAAACCTTCCCCAAGATTTGCCTGACTACTCCATTGTGGGTGTCGCAGGGCCAAGACTTACTGAACTTGACTGAGTTGTCTCGCCATCTTAGATTCTGACGACCTTGGTTTTAGCATTTGATCTCTAGGGATCCGTGTTGTGAGTCGTGATGGTTGTCTTCCATTCTTGCGACATGACCAATTTCCTAATGGATTCTATGATGTCTCAGACTTCTGTTTTTCCCTGATATATTGTGCTGTCTTGTAATCTCTCCACGTGATGTTTAGCATGGCTCTCTTCTGTGTCTGTTGCATGATTCTCAGTTTAAGGGTCAGTCTTTTGGTTAGATTGCTAGTTTCAGCTCTATAGGTAGCTAATGGGAAGATTGATTGCATACCCTTCTTTTTAGGACTAATGCTAGTTTCATGTGTTTGGTGTTGTAGCTGGTTCTACCGAAAGCTTACCAACCAAGAGTAATTATTTGAAGATATCACGTAGATTCGTTGTCCTGGGTAGATGAAGTGGTTTACTTTGTACAGTTCCTAATTTTCTATTTCAGTCCATATTTGTTGTACATGAAATGTTTTACTGAAAAATTTCTTCCAATCAAAGACGGTTTCCTGGATCCACCCAAAAGTGGTTACTCCTTTCTCACCCAGTGCCTTAACCTTCCATGGTATTTCATTGAAATTCATTGAGAACTTTCAGAGATATAGCGTATAGAGACGGTATGAATACAGAAATATATCAAGTATTTGAACGGAAAAATATATCTTGATCGAAAGCGCATTTCTGGATGCGCCTGAAAATTCAGTTAATTCTTCTTTGCCTTATGCTTAACACTTCAAGGGAATTTCATCGGAAGGTTTTGTAGAAAATGTTGTACTTATCATACGGACAGCCAGGAGCGAAAAAATGAATCTATTCAGAATGAATTTCGTTTTTCCTTCATACATCTCTGTATTTGATCATGTCTATTCACTCAATATCCCCAAAAGGTCTTAATGAATTCCAATCAAATTTAGAGGAGAAATGAGAATAAACAATGAGATACATGAGATCAAATTTTAGACCTGACCTAAGAATTCTTCAATATGCTGCTATCTGCTGTATGGAAACATAAATAATTCATTGAGCATAAACATAATAACGCCTTTGAAAATTATACCTTTCAAACTTTAGTGTATCATTGAAAACACCTACGGAAAACCGAAGTGAAACATTTTTTGAGATTTTTGGTGGGTAGTGAGTAGCCAACTTGTATAATAATCAATAGGAAGCCATCTTAAAATCTTTGAATACCTTATCTGGGGTAAATAATGACTGGATAATTGCACTATAAGTCATTGCCGGTCATCTTGGATGCCAACTTGAAAATTATATACACCGGATCATAGAAAAAAATTAGCGAAACGATGCTTTAAAGTAAGTATAACGAAGATTAAAAAAAAAAAAAAACATTACTCTATGCATCTAATAAAAAGTCCCCACGGGACCCCAAAAAAATATCATTCCAGCCTACATTAACATGGAATGTCTATTCGTTATGTCATTAAGCTACTATCCTGAAGTAAAGGACCAATTCTGCCTGGAACAAAGGACATAAAAATGTTTCCTTTTAGCTTGAAATTATATGATAAATCAACTCCCACCTAACAATTTATTTCGGGGGTTGATTTCCAAAAACATAATTTTATCAGTGGGTCACATCGGTGCACACAGAAATGTTCGGAAGATTATGTTGTGTGGTTTTTGTGGCAGGTTGTGACCGACAGACAAACGTTCAGACTTTTGGTGAATCATAAGATCTGATATGTGAATCGTGTTAATCTGCAATCGGTCGTTTGATCGATTTGTTTCTTCATCTTTTTTTCTGTCAGTCCTTCTCTCACTATATATATATATATATATATGTATATGTATATATATATATATATATATATATATATATATATATATATATATATATATATATATGTATGTATGTATATGCATATACATAACTTACTTTACTTCGAGGAGATTTTGTCGTGTCAATTTCCTAAGTGAGAACTACATCATTCCTCGAAAATCAGTTGTAATTAGAGCCTTTTACACTGGCTAAAGCTACAGCCGTCACAGCTTCAGGTCCAAACATCGAATTACTACTTACTTGGTGCGTTTGCGATCTGAAAAATAGACATGAAATAGACTCGACATTGCACTGCCTTTTGTGCTGATTAATATATCAAATTTATCTGGTTATTTTGTACAATGACTAGTTGTCGAGTAATCGCAGTGCAAACTTATGCACAATATTTCAATTGTATTTGTATTTCAATCCAGACTAGTCTCTTAGAACATGTGCTTGTTTCAAACATTAAATTTTGTCTAAATTACAGAAATGAGGAATTGCTATTAATATATAAAGATTTACTTAGTTTAATGTCCTGAGTTCGGTCTTTACAGTCACAATGTTTCGATTTTTCTTGTGACCCCAGGCCTCTTCAGATGTGTCATGGTAGGTAAGCATCTGTGAATTTCGGACTGAAACGTTTATTCAATTCGGGGGCAGGGTTAAATTGTTCGAAACTGTTAATTGAATCTGTCACCAAAACTATCAACATAGGTTTCTTCAGTTGGTCTATCTGCCTGTCTCAGTGGTTAGCTATGAATGGTGTGAAGATCGCACCAATGGAGATAAAAAAAATCGGTAGAAGAAGCTTTTTATGTCTACCTTGCGGGGGGGGGGGTCAATTTGCAATAAATATTTACACTGAATCAATTTTTAATTTGTATTCGGTAGCATTCACGCTTATTTGGGGCTTTTTTTTCTCGCTTCAAACTTCTTTAGAAATCATCAACTGATAAAATACAAGGGAAGTAACTCATTCATTGATCATCCTTTTTTCCCAATTTTTAAACTGATCACCCTCAACACGACATGCTGCCCCTCCAACTGAACCAGAAAGTATAACATTTTTTTTATTCCACCCGTTCTAGTGATTGAACTCGGGATATCAAGGAGCAAACAGTAGAAACGTTATTAACAGCCTAGATGAGGGAACCAGTCAAAGTAAATCAGTGTATAATAGTTCAATGATGCTTCTACCTTCTTTTATTTTTTTTCTTTTCAACAAATTTCCCAATTCGAATTGCTGACGATTTTTTCTCTCTTGTTATTGGAATGAATAAAATTTAATTGCAAACCCAAGTGAGATTTAATGAGAAAAAGGAAAAGGAGACAACAAGGATTTAGCATTCACTTCGAGATTTTTATCACTCTGTTCAAGGGATTGCTTTTTGTTTTGTCTTTACGACCAGCTGACATTCCGATTGAATTATCTTCAGTTTGACGTTTTACACGCGAGGAAAACGTGGAAGGCTTGAATAAATCTTGCACAGAGATGAAAACACGAACAACAACAACGAACAATACGATAATGACATCAAGGAGAAAGGAAAACACAGACTGAACAAAGAAGGCAAGCATCTAAAACAGAATCGGGAACCATTGGAAATAGAGTCGGAAAAGATCTTTGTTCAAAACCTGGCGAATTACAAATAACATGCATAAAGAGAGGCAATCACATTCAGCCTCAAAGAACTACAAAATCAAGCCCAGATTGTCGAATTGCAAATACATGTCTTTCCAATAAGGTTCAGGGACATCTAATTATTTAATTCTAACAAGCCTGAAACTGGGTGATGAATCATCTTAAACCACTTACAACCATCTAGACTCTCTCTTTCTCTCTCTCTCTCTCTCTCTCTCTCTCTATATATATATATATATATATATATATATATATATATATATATATATCGTCTAGAAAGCTTTACAACTTTAAATACTAAACAATGAAAAAACTTTCAAAAGATTTCTTGTCACCTCAGTCACCTATTTCCCAATATCTGTCAATGCAATTTATGTAATTTTTCTTCAGTGTTTTTTCCCTGGTTCACATGAACTTGGTTACTATGTTACAATGTATAAACTTATTTTTGGGATCATCAGTTGTTTACCAAGTAACTGGCCCGCGGGTTTTAAAAACGGAACAGTTCTACTAACATAGCACTCCAGAAGTGTTGATAAAAAATCACCTCCCTTTCTCATATATAACGTTATATGTGCATTGTACATAGGAATTATTTTATTCTATACATTCATTTTTTGAAACAGGGCTTAATATATATATATATATATATATATATATATATATATATATATATATATATATATATATATATATATATAAGCGAATACATTACATATCAATGAATTGAATGTGACTCTACTCTCTAATATTTATTCTATCAAAAAATCATTATACATTTACATGATTTTCTAGATTTATTACCGATTTTAGATGGAGAACAGATTAAGTGTCAACACTGAACCAGCAGTGTTGATCGGCAACATCTAAATTGGCAACTGAGAAAGGGACGTCACTAACATTTCAATAAGTCAGACAGCGATGGCAATCGATGCTAGAGATGCTAGTACATTCAAAAGTAGACATAATGTACATATTCATTAAGTTTAGTCTGGTCTGTTTGATAATGGAGGGCTTCACCCAATCTTTCTAAAAGAGGCCACTCACCATTTGCATGTCGGCTAGGTTGTTTTCTGAAGTGTGGGCATTTCTCACGGACCAACAGCTGCGTATGTTGTGATTTCGGACTAGTCACTGGAAATTTTGCAACGGATCAATAAAGGAAGACACTGCCCCTATAAAGAAAAGCAACTTCCATCGTATATTCAAAACGATGAGTCTATTCATTTCAAATAAAACATGATTTATTTTAATTCTATCTTCATGATGATGAAATATTTCAAAGACCAGAGCGTGATGTTGATTCTTGCAGCGTGAAAATGCATCTCCATGCTGCAAACTCAATACTAAAACAAACGATACATACTGATTCAATCGTCGAGAATCTCTGAGGATCAAGGATACCAAGACCCTTAGAAATAAACCATACCAGGCTGTGAACTGCTTCTTACTGCGATCAGATCTCTTAATCGCCACTCTATCAATCTTTTACTCAATCTAATATCTTTTTTGTCCCTATCCTTTCCTAAATGTGCGTTCTTCAACACCCATACACACGCTGAATCATATAGCTGTGTGTCATCTAAATCACACACATAAATGCACACATCTAAGTTCATACATAGCGTGTATGATAATACACCGGAACTCACACCTATCCATACATCGCCAAGCATGTGAGTTAATCAGCTGGGCCAAAGGTCCGTACTAATTAAGATATCCCGGCACGATCTTCCATAGGTCTTCGCACTTGACTCATCGCAGTTTTTTCTCTGAACAGCTATCTTCAGGGATGAGGTCAGCTTACTTGACCTTTCCTTTCTCCTTTCAGCACCAAAAAGAAGATCAAAAACATATACATATATATCTCCGAGGCGGAAAACTGAGTTGAGCAATGCATTGTTGAGTGCCAAAAGCATAGTATGGCAGAGTACCATGATCACCCAAAGCCTCCCTATTTACTATCCTATGTTTTGTCATTGGACCCAGGCAAGAAAATAGTATCTGATTAATATCTATCATAATTCACCGAGCGTTATTTTTTTCTATCTTCCTGTTATCGCTATAGCCTCCAAATTCTCTCTTGTTACGAATGGAACCCGGGAGGATGTTTTAACTTATTGAACACCGCTACCCACACAAGTTTTTATATTGGGTTTAAATCATTCATATGTTTGGACTTTTTATATATATATATATATATATATATATATATATATATATATATATATATGTTCCCGGACTTAGCCCAGCCCTAACCGCACAAAGTAGAAACTTGTGGATAAAGTCCCCTCAGTGGGTTGGGAAAATATAATTCCCCTTTCATTTAAGGTTCTAGTTGGGGGCGTCAATTTCGAATGTAATTTTATGCTAAATTGTTCCCTTAGATTATGCCCACCAGTATTTTTTTGTCTTCTTTTAATTTCGATATTTCAGTGCCTATAAAGGCATTGGTCATTTTTTCCATTTTTTATTGATCACTCAAACGCAACATACTGCCAAAAGTCATTTGTCACCAGGGAGTTGAGATAAAAACACCTTTTCACATATATCCTATCTTTTATACATTTAACTGTGAATGTTGTTGCTATCATTAATTCCCATTACCTGCAACAAACTGATTCAAGTCATGTGTTCTGACTATCTATGTAGCTATATATCTGGACCACGCCCAGCTCTAAGCATTGAAGGTAGAAAAATCTGAATTCTGCACACACGCACATTTTCTTCAATGAGTACTGAAATTGTTTTATTTCCATTTTTTTTTTTTTCAAATATCACCTCGTAGATTTTCAGTGGAGGATTCAATTTACAATATATGTTTATGCTAAATTTGCGTGATAAAAATGAGCATATAGAGTTGGCAGTAATTCATAATTTCCTTTGGAATGCGAGATTTGTTTGGGTTTTTTTCCCAAAGTTTTTAGTGACGATTTTTATTTTCAATGAAAATATAATGATAAATTGACCCTCCTTTTTTTGCCCGTAACAACCTAACTTCTCGCTTGCTGCATAGTCTACTGCAAACCGTAATCGAATAGTAAAGTCGGGAAGTATTACTTGCCTTCACAAAAGCGTATATTATCGAATATATTCACAATAAATTGGAATCTGATGTCGCTACAGTATGTAATGTACCATCGATTGTGTTTAGCTGTATAAAATAGACATCAAGCTGAAAGGGCGTTGGGTAAGTTTTCAGCTGGTCTGATCAATCGAGCACTGTTTCGTACGGCTGAACAGGAAAGATGTTATTGCCAGCCAATCTTTCGGGTGGCCAAAGACAAGAAAACATCAGGAAAAAGAGAGACAAACTCGCTGATCAAATGAATTCGAAAGGCAGAAAGAGTGTTGAAAGGAAGAGATCAGTGAAGGCCTTCTTTTGATGAGAGAATGCATCTCAGAATACACTATGCAACGCAACTTTAGTTCCAGGATAGTGAGTCCTACTTTATGATTGTTTGTATGAAAAAAAATATAGTATTAGTCTTTTGAAATTTTGCTTTTGTAACCAGTACAGTAATATTCGTACGCAATTATTCACTTTATTCGTTTGTTCGATTGAAACTAAGTAGATTACAAATCATCACTGTTCCGGTCCTAAAAGCAAAGTTTGTAAGGAATAATTGATATTTTCTATACTTTTTAGATATAATCAATTAGGAAATAACACATTACTCAGGAACAAAATCAGGCCTAGATATAATCTCTCACATAATTCTATTCTATCATGAATATAAATGATTTGAAAACGGTGGGCGTTTGAGTACACGCGTGTCTTCATCGTGGGGAAGCCATGTCACCAGGATACGTCGTGTGAGAATTATAACCTATGGATGTAGTGATGGTTTTGGTAAAGTTCTTTTGGAGATCGTGGGATCATATCATTCATGTGGATGATACTCGTTTGCGTACGACCTGCCTCTGCATCATTTGAGACCAGGTAAAACAATCCATGGCAACAGCCTTCTACGATATCACTGCCATCTTCTGGCAAGATATAGTGTCCTCCGATACTGCATGAGTTTTACGGAAATAGGCTCAAAAACATGAAGAGGGTTCACTGTGGTGCCTTGGACAATCAACTCCCCGGATCTCAATCTCAATGTGTTCGACCAGCAAGTTTAATCTGCAAAAACCCAATCAGGTTGTAAAATTCGAAAGACTTGCTGTGAACATCCAAGCCCCAGATTACAGGGGAGACTATCTAAGGTTTTGTAGAATCTATACCTTATCTGGTAAGGACTGTTTTGTGAGCCTGTGGAAGACTAGCAACTTATAAGGGCGGATGGTAATAACTTTTGGGATTATCAGTGTATATGTATAAGGCGCCCAATCAGGATGATAGCAGAAATATTGCACTCTGTCTCCTGCGACGGGGGACTGTTGCCTGTACAAATTACACTGTTTTCACTGCATTTTTCAGAATACCATCAACATCAGTCTTTTAGCGTCTGTAGTTGGACATGGACCTTCCCCAAGATGTCCAGCGGTTGTCTAACATGGTCACAACATGACCAACCGATTGCCATTTAGGAGTTCTTATGGATTCTATGATATCTAGAACTCTTGTTTTCCCTGTAATATACTTCACTCTCTTCCAATTTTTCCATATTATGTTGAGCATGTTTTTCTCTTGTGCACATCTTCTGGATAGGTTCAAAGTTTCTGCTTCATGAGTATCGGGAGGGTGCATTGGTTGTGAACCCTTCTTTTTGGCACGAGCAGGATTTACTCGCCCTTGAATGTTGAGCTTACCCTACCGAAGTCTTGCCAACAAACCAAAAAAGCTGTCCTGAATTAACTATTCTAACCTTAGTCCGTCTCTTTCGTGACCCAAATACCCTTTATCGATGTTTGCATTCCTTTCCATTTCACATTTACTCTTCGGACACCAAAGCTATTATCCAGAGATATATACAATCATGATGACATACAAATGGAAACTGAATTAGGAATGAATAGAATTTACTCATAGAATGAATAGTGTGATTTTCTTGGTCCTCAGTTCGTAAATATGAACCCTCTTGCTTTGAAGTATTAAGTTTGCAGATAGAAATAATCCAATCGACCATTTGAAACAATAGACTCTTCCACTGATGATACTTTAGTGGGGTTTTTTTTCATCACCTGCCTAACCAAGCTCCCATGTGTTAGAGAAACATGAGCCTGAGTCTCACCGAAAGTTTATTCTTTATCCCAGATTCGGGCCGTAGATTGACGGCTCCGAGCAAGGTGTGTTTGTAAAGAAAGTAATAAAAAAACAACAAATCATAAGATTCTAGCAGTTTTACGTTTCTTGAATATATGACTGCAATGTAGGGGGTATTTCTGAAAAATGTCCTTGAAATCCATCGGTAACTTTCGTAGATATTTTGTGAACAGATAAATAATGGCAATATTTTGTCGTTTTTTTTTTTTGCCTATAACTGCTACGCACGGGGAGGTAATTGTCATGGATCGGTTCCAAAATCATATTGTTCTCCCATAGCCTATAGTCCATCCTTGCTCAGACTTTTGTTGAAATTCATTGAGGAGTTTTTGAGATATTGTGTGGACAGTCATGACCGTACACATAAATGTAATTTAAAAAAAACAGAACGTTGAATCTAAATTGGAAACAAAACTGGATCTTATACAAAAGTTGACCATCTGTTTCTTGCCACAATGATCACCTCTCGACGAGATTCAATTGAAATAGATAAAGTAATTTCAGAGATATCGTGTGGACGGTCGAACAAACAGAAAAAGAAGTGCGACCAATACATATACCTCTTTTCAACCACGTCAATGGAGGTGAATTAAGATTAAGGAAAATCGTAGAAGAAAAATCTATGATGCCTCGCCGTTACAGTCAGTAATTGAACAATTGCAGCATCCAAATTTGAAGTCATGTAAGGAAAATTCCATCGAAGAACAAATATGATTAGAATAAATTCTATTTATCACATCAATGGCGTTCTCCTAGGGGAAAAAAAGAATATAAAACACCTTAAAACATGTAGATTCTGGAGTATCGAGGTGTTAATAAAAAACCTGTCAAAAATACGGCTCAACGGGTGAAAAAAAAGCTTCTTTTTTGTCCAAGGATTAAAAAAGATTTTTTTGAAGGGATCTGATGCCAATTTTCAAGTCTGTAGGTAAGAAGTTGCAGCCAGGGGTGTCAAAACACAAAATACAAAGACACCTAAAAAAGGAATAGAACCATTCTCCATGTTTGGTGACGACTATTTCGATAGTTCATTAGTTGTAGAAAATAAACATATCCGTGAATTTTTTATCAGGAATTGACCAGTATATAAGATAATATAACCCCATTCTTCGACTAGATAATTTGCAGGGTAGCTGTCGAGACGAGACCATACTTGTATCGACGATAGAACATTTAGATTTCTGATCAACAAGGAGAGGCAATTCAGTCCAAACCTGGAACTGACTTTGTTTTTCTGCCATAACAAGAATAAGAATAAGAAAATCTTCACCAAATTTAGGGGAGTTATAATCAAAATTCCCCTACCACGACCCGAAGTTACGACTAACTCATTGGTAGTAGTCTGTCTTACTGACTGGGCTAAATTCACAGTTTATCGACTTGTTTATGCATGTATCTATGGCCTTTTCTGTTCATCTATCAAGTTAGCATATCAGCTGACGATTTATATAGGTACGTTCACATCTATCAATATGTTTACATCTTCTCAACGAAGTAAATCTGTTTAAAACAGATTGTATATATTTCTGGGAGACTCAAAAGGAAATGATGTGAACAGAGATGCATATATACATACACAAATGTATGGGAAATATAGATAAATGGACGGATAGGCAAACACATTCGTACATACATTTATGGATACATACGCATGAATAAGGTGAGAAATACATAAATAGATACATATATATACATAGATGTTAACTGACGGACATAGACAGATAGATACGTATGATAATACTGAGCTAGATGGGTTGATACACAGACAAACAGACGGATACATATGTGTATTCAAACATAAGTATAGCATGATAGAGGGATATGAACAGGACAGTTAGTGGCACCATCTTCTATTCCGTCGGCCATAGTTTTGTATATGATCCCTTGATATCAAAATGTGACTCATGGTACTCAGGTGTTGTCTGATATTCTTGCAACATTACCCGCCCAATGCCATTTTAGTCATGCAGTGGATTATATATATATCTCCGACTCCTGTTTTTCCTCAAATATACTGTGCTGTTTTGTGATTTCTTCTTGTAATGTTAAGCATCATCTTCTCCTGAAGGTGTTGCATAGTTCTCAGATTGAGGGTCATTCTAATGGTCAGGTTTTTTGTTATAGCTTCCACATGTAACTATCGAGATTAGACCTTTTTTTTTTTTTTACAACTAGCGGGATTCTTTTGTTCTTTCTCTATCGGAATCCTGCGAATTTGGTGCGATTTTCCGCTTGATCCATTCTTCTTTTGACGATTTCGTGGGGATCCGTTGTCCTAGGCAGATGTAATTGTTGATTTTGTTCAGCTATGCGTTGTCGATTATCGTTGATCATCGTGTCTTTGTCCCCAACATGTTTGTTCCACGCGACGTTCGTTCTGCTGAGGGTTCACGTGGAGGTCAACTCTCTTGCTTGATTCATCCAGTTCGTCAAGCCTAATTTGAGATCTACACGTACGCACAAATAAATACGTGTGTCGGTCTCTACGAGTGTGTGTGTATGTGTAATAGTTTGTGCTTGTGTATATTAGATGATGCTAAACCTTCCAGCATTTAGAGACGCGAAAAAAGCATTGTGTTTAGGACTCCTTTTCAAACGTAGAAAATGCCTCAACCGGAACGTTGTCAGAGAAACATATAGATAAGGATACTTATCTTTTCAATACATAGGATAATGAAATTTCTAGCAATTTTTGTTTTTTTTCTGGGAACAGAGGACAGTAGAGCCATTCATCAAATAAAACTCCGATGACTGGCTTTTAAAACTGCATTCCAGACGACTATATACCAAGAAATGCGACATATATATATATATATATATATATATATATATATATATATATATATATATATATATATATATATAAAGGCTCCAAATAGTATAAATATGCAATGTATTGATCAGAGATTAACTCAATGGAAATAAAAGTCCTTCAGCTATCTTGAAATTAAATCTAGTTCACATAAGCCATTTTTAACGACAGTCACTGACAAATCTACCCGCATCCAGCTATTAAAAAATAGTGTCTGGCCCCGTCAAACAAAAAGTTTACCAAATTTCTTAATCTAAAAACATCAAACATTTAATGCACTTTGTTTACATTAACAAAAACGGATAACTGATTCGACGGTTGTGACCAGAGAATGCAGTCAAGTAGAAATCGATCACATTTGGACTGCAGTCAGCATGAAACGAAACAATAGCCAAAATAATGGGAACAGCGCCAAAAGATGGCAAATCTGAAATAAAACCTACTAATTATTTTCTCATTAGAGCAAACTAATGTCGGAGGATTCTCACTATTTATTGGAGTTATGATTTCAGGTTTCAAAAACAATTATTCATCTCAGATTAGGAATAATCCAACGTAGACAGCAATTTGCATTTTATTGTCCAAATTAAATAATGTCATATGACCACGGCTCGGGAGGATAGGGGTACAAATGGGTTCAAATGGGCCAGTTGGCATGGGCCTACGATTTCGAGAGGGGGGGGGCTACTTTTTGCAGTGACCTTTTTATAAATTGTCCCAATTTTTTTTTTATGCTCGTTCGCCATCACATAAGCAATATGAATATGTATATACGCACACGTAAATCTTGTATATTTAACACCGATTCTAAAAATATTTGATAGGCTGTTTTAAACAGGGCCTGCATTTCCTATCTAGGCCTGGGCCTATAACCTGGTCCGATTCTCTGGGTTATTTTCCTACAACGATTCCAAGCATATTTTACTTTACACAGACTTCATTCAAGTGCTCACAAGCTTCAACTGAGTTTCACTTTATTTGATAACAATTTGCCTCCACTAAACATTTCCGCTCGGAACGGACCTGAAGGTAATATTTTATCAAGGTGTATTTGGGAGCTGAACGTTTTCTAAGACTAAAAGTATTCATTGTTCTACGCATATTTCGTAGGAACATGTATTTGGAAAGAAGGGAGAACACCGGTCCCTTTTGAATGAGATCAAAATAACAGAACAGTCCCATGATGAAAAGTGTATGCAGCAAGGGACGCATCACATGAGAGAATTTCAAGCTTATAAGGCGGCATACTTAGCATATTCCTAAAAGATCATGGAACACACATCCATTCTTATGGGTACTGCACACCATGATTCGTTTCTTTGCTGACGGTTGTAAAAAGTATACCGCAACTACCTCGGTTGATGGCTGCTACAGATTGTATAATTGTAATAGAAATGGTGAAAAGACGTTGAGAAAAAAACTCAGGTAGTTTAATACGAAGATAGGATGAAAGAGTTGGAAATGATGTAATTTAATAAGAAAGTCTGGAAAGTAAGAAGGTGAGCTGATGGCTGCTACTGATACAGTTGTGGATATATATATATATATATATATATATATATATATATATATATATATATATATATATATATATATATATATATATATATATATAATAATTAATAATCGAGTCAACCATTTCGTTGTATTACAACTCATCAGTGTGGCTATAAACTATCCATTATCCCATCCAGTACCACGAGGATATATATAGATAGAAAATTCAGTCTTACTGACCCTATATATATATATATATATATATATATATATATATATATATATATATATATATATATATATATATATATATGCAAAACTAGTGTGCCCAGTTGTTTTGTCGAAAAACGTTCTGACGGCACACTAAGCTGACCGCTGATTCGTGATACGGACGCACTATCTCACACCAGTGCTAAAATGATGTTCCGATTACTGACGTTCTGTCGAAAGCCTTCTTTTCCTGTCGGAAGGATATTATTACGGGCTTCTTTTACTTATGTATGTTTACTGTGTCAAAATATAAATATCTTATATTGCAAAAAAGAAATGAATAAACCAGCATTCCAGAGAAAATCATAAATCACCACCACCTATCTGTGCAGTGTTTGGGGTGATCATTTGAAATTTAGAAAAAGGGATGAGCAATGAATAGGTTACTCTTCTCACCTTTAGTCGGGTTGTGATAACTAAAAAAACTTAGAATTTTCAACAAAAAAAAACAACAAGCGGACACAAAATAGTGACCACTTCAGCATACCCTTATATTGCATATAGAACCTTGACTGAAAGACTATTTCAGAGAAGGATTTCCCAGAACAAAAAATATTTTCTTACTAATTCAAAAAGATTTTATGTGCAAAATTTCAAGTCTTTACTATGAACAGCAAGGACAGGGCGAAGATAGATATAGATACATGTATAACTATCAGGTAAAGCGTCAGGCTTCTCAAAAGACAACACATAGTGGAGCGTGGCTGCTGCTGACGAAGTCCTGGTTTCTGTTGCATTCAACACCTCTCAATCATGGGCGTCGTAGTAGCTAATTTTTTCTGAACCTGTCCAGTTCCTCTCTACACGTTATATTCTTCCAGCCTCGGTTCTAAATCTGATCTCTGGGGATCGATGTTGAAGATCGTAAAGTCAACCGGTTGTCTGCCATTCCTGCAACATGACTAGCCCATTGCCAGTTTCCTAATGGTTTCCATAATGTCTTAGGGTCCTGCTTTCGCCTCATACACTGTGCTGTCTTGTAGTCTTCAGTGTGATTTTGAGCATGATTCTCTCATGTGCACGCTACAAGCTTCTCAGTTTGACTGTTAGTCTCTTAGTTAGGTTCCATGGTCCAGCTCCATAGGTGACTATCGGGATGATGCGTTGGTTGTACACCCATCTTTTTAGGACGAATGGACATTTTTATCCTTGTAGGTTTGCTTTACTGAAGCCTTGCTTTCTTCTTGTTTTCAGAATTTTTATGAAGATTCCTTGTCCTAAGTAAATGTTGTGGTCTATTCTCTCCAGTTCTATTTTTCTGATTTTGATCGTTGTGTTTGTTCCAAACATTTGTCGTACATGACTTGCAACTTGCTAAAAATTCATGCAAAGGCCAACTTTCATGCTTTCTTTGTTCACTTATCTAGCATTGGTCTCCGATCCTGTTGAGACCTGGACTTTATATCTACAAGTTTTTTTTTTTTTTATGCCCAAAACCTAGGGGGGGTGCAATTTCACTGGAAGGATATACTAATTTCAGCTTATAGTTTACTTGATTAGGTACAGTGTGTATAAAGAAATTTGTCCAAATGAAGTTTTCCACATTCTTTGCCTATATCATGATATAACTGTCAGAACACATAGATAACCAAAACCAAACAACAGTGATTTAACTGATCTGTTGGGGGGGGGCTTGATTTACTGAGCCCAGCAACAGTGATTAAACAGGTCTGTTGTAGGCACCAGTGATCAATGAACCTACACATGAGTTTATTGAAGTAATTTCCATGTTCGTTTGTTTTTCAAATTTCATTTTGGTCTTCTTCCACTGACACGGACGATCTTTCCTGTCATCCACTGACCATTTAAAGATTTTTTTTAAAAACAGTGAAATTTCTTTGAAAAATAATTTCATTTTACATCTTGAGCAACATCGGAGAGAAACGAAAAAACTTGACTTTCAAACAGTTATCAACTGTACCACTTAATGATTAATGAAAATTCGTTTTCGTTTCTTTAAACAGAAATTTTGGCTTTTTTTTCTATTTCTATAGCAAATCCACGGAGAAAAAAATTAATACCAGTTAACCACGTTTCTAAAAAAATGTCTCCTAGATTATTTCTAATCATTTGCAGAATTTTGTTTCATAATGATTCTTTTATCTCACTGTTCTTCCAATATTGCTGGAGATTTGAATTGAAAAATTCCATTTATTGTAAACATTCTAATAGTCAATGGATGTAAGATAACAACCTGATTTTTCTCCGGCAGATTTTCATATTTCCAAGCATTTCAAACTTTATATCTCTAATGAAACTTTCAATAATAGGAAGTTATTATTCACACATTTACTGAATTCATAACCACAAAACCCTAATAAATTCATAGAGACAATACATAATCATTATAGAATCATTGGAAAAATTATTCCTTCATATAGATCGTATTCCGATATAATATTTTTATTGTTCATTCTATCTTTCATCTTTCTAAACAATAAACGACATTTCATACGCAGCAACTAATCCGGTGACTGTAGTAGGGAATAACGGGGACAGTTACACCGTTTCTCAAATGAGAATCCTTGTTTTGTTCTTTGGTTTTTTGTTGTTGTTTTTTTTTTTTTTTGTCCTTGGTCCGGTAAACTATACAAGAGTTTCCATCCTGAAGTATTGCGATGTTACAGCACCCAAGTTTTCACATTAATGCTGAGTGCTCGGTACGAATCGGCCATAGATTGAACAGACGTCCCACCGTACCGGAAGTGAACACTATGTTACTAAATCAGGCTGATTCAAAAGATACTGGGATTCAAAAGGAAAGTGAGTACGGAGTTGGAATCCATTGATTTATTATTCGTGTCATTCAGCCATTTCTTTCTGGCTCCTCTATTCGTGACAATTTACGCCTTATCTTCGTCTGTATCGTCTGCTCCAATGACAGCGGGATTTGAAGACTGATGGACGCTAGTATGGTTTGCAATCATTCAAAGTGAGACGGATGAACAGGCTTCCAAACCAGGTATCTTATTAAAACAAGTCACGAAATATCTTACGCCCTGCGAGTTTGTTTTTTTTTTGTTTTTTTATAGGCGCACCCCAATAAAGAGCTGTTTGATAGAGCAGGGTTCGCGATATGGGGCAGTTGATTTGCGGGCCCAAAATTTACCTATACGTAATATCACCAATTATTCCGGGGAAACCGTGAAAAAAAAAAACAGAATTTCGTCGAAGGACTCACTTAATATGACAAAAATCGAAAACACACAGCAGAAAAGAGCAGACCACTACATCTACAGAGGACAACGAATTACCTCGAAATCCACGAAAGAAGGAGAAATCAAGCAACGAATCACATTAGGATGGCAAGTTTTCTGTACAGCAAGCTTGACTTTCAAGAACAAGAAAATTCTTCGAAAAAATAGAATCAGCTGATTATGAAATAAGAATGTTAGACAACCGTTGGACATCTCAACTCATGACCTGGATCCCCAAAGATGCAAAATTTTTGACCGACAGAAAGTAAGATGGCGTGACAAGCTACCTTAACTCAGAAAGTACTGGCTCTGCGATGCTCATGATAGAGAGATCTGGCTAACCATGTGGTCTATGTCCAATGACGGGCGATAAAAGGCTCCTGATGATGATGATTGTGACTAGAATATTAAATTTCAATTTGCAATCAATTAAGACTTAATTAGATGATTTTTTTCACACAAAATTTCGTGATGTTTTACACATAATTTCATGATGCTTTACTCATAAATTCGTGACAAAAACTACAGCTTCGTGATCTGAACATTTGATTGGCTTTTTTCATCTGCGACCTAGTTATGAACTAGGCCGTCTCTCTTTGAATAAAACCGAATCCATAAATGAATCGTATTGTGTACATGTTTGTTAATGTTCATTGAAAGACGTGAGTGTACATTTTGTTAATGTGTTTCGGTTCTCAAATCAGGTTTTAACGCATTTGGCTTTAACATAAAGCAAGTTTTTAACATTAAGTATAAAACACATCCGGGAAAAGACAAGAGTTAGAGACATCATAGAATCCATAAAAAATCTCAAATGGCGGTGGGCTGGCCATGTTGCAAGAATGGGTGACAATCGATGGACATCACGACTCACAACATGGATTCCCCGAGACCATATGCGCAACCGAGGCCGGCAAAATATTAGATGGAGAGATGAACTAGACAAGTTCAGGAAGTACTGGCTCCGTGACGCCCATGATAGAGAAGTGTGGCAAATCCTGGGGAAGGTCTATGTCCAACGACGGACGCTAAAAGACTGATGATGATGATGATGATGATGATGATGATAAAAAATCACTTTGACGCACAAAGACAGACGTCCACACACACACACACTTGGGGAAAAAGACTAGTCTTTAGCGAAAAAAACAGTTGGAACCAAACCATAGTGTGAAACGTTTCTTTTTTTTTCCATAACTCCCCGGCAAAATAGGTTTTAGATATTGTTCAATTTACAGTGTAAGCTTATGCTAAAGTTTGTGCTTAATGCTAAACTCTCTTGGCGTCTTGCTTAGTTCAACCTTGTTTTTTTGGGGGGGGATATTTCTCTTGTTTTTTTTTTGTTCCTTTTTTTGATTCGTACTTTTCAATGATCCAACAAAAGGCCAGATGATTAACTTATTCATTGATTACTCTTTTTTTCCAATTTCTAATTGATCACTCCCGAAAGAGTATGGGGCCAAAATCCTGCTGGGAACCTTGAGGGGGAGATTGATCTCTAAGCTCAATAACGCAAGCCAAACTTTCCCGTGGACCCCTGACTGGCCTAGATACGAAAAACAAGACATAAAGGAATGAATAAATAAGAGATATGCGTGAGACACCAATTAGTTCTAGTTGTTACATGTGAATTTGTGACTTCTCAGTCAGCAAGGCGCTTCTTGTACAATCTATATCCAGCGATATTTGGATTTATTTTGGATTTACGAAGCCAGAGCTCGGTAGCGATTCAAAATGGCTGAAAACGTGTAGATCTTTCAATGATTGGCATTTAAAATGGATAAAATTGGTCTGATTTAATTTACAGATAACTGGATGACTGAAAATGTGATATATATATATATATATATATATATATATATATATATATATATATATATATATATATATATATATATATATATATATATACATATATATATATACATATATATATATATATATATATATATATATATATATATATATATATATATATATATACATTTGTGTGCGTGTCTTCTTCTGTGTGTGTGTGAACTATAGTGAATGAGACATACTCAGGAGTAAAAGTATTTGGATATTTCATATGTTAATTGAATGATTAATTTATGGATTAATTAGTATGCTATACATGTTTCGAGAGGGGTTCTCATCTTCAATAGCTTGTGTGTACCTTTTAGTGGATAACACATTTAGAAAGTAAATTTTGCATTGGATGTTTTGCTTTGGAAGCAAAAATGGAAATGAAAAAAAGATTTCTTGTCGGTCATAATGGTGATATATATATATGTATATGCGTGTGTGTTATCAAAAAATGGATATATAACCCGACAGAATGATTATAAATTACGTTCTGTTATACTGAAATTGTATTTGAAAATGATCTCCGGTTTATATATATATATATGTGTGTGTGTGTGTGTGTGTGTGTGTGTTTATATATATATATATACTATCGAAAAGCTTATAAAAAGGCCCAAGAAAGTATTAATCGTGTAAAGTCTTGATCAGATATTGATTATATCAGATAAAGCTGGTCATTGGCAAATAAAGCCACCTTAAGCTTTTACGTAACAGTCTCATAGCTGCTGTTATCTGAAAACGAAATGTACCCGATTTTAGCCATTTCAAAGCCAGCCATTGACAAATGTAGCCAAATTTAGCCGTTGAAAGTGACTACAGTCCTCTTGCGCGAAGATTACTTTCAGTCTATTTGATGGGATTTGTGTCTCTAGGGTGAAGTTGCTTTTGATATATTAGTGGATGATTTGACGTTTGTTTGCAAATACTCTGCTGGTCGCCCATGACGCCTATAAATGGCGTCCATTGCTGGCCAACTTCTGGCCCCGTAAATCCTGGCCATCCTCTAGATTCACACAAGATTTCGTTCGCCAATTAGAACTAACGATCATTTCACACATTCATTTATTTATTCATCTCTTGTCTCTCGCAGTCAGCCAGTCAGAAGGCAAAAGAGAGGATGAGCCTTCATTGAGCTTAAAATAGAGATCGGTCTCTTCTTCAGGATCCACAACTAGTTTTTTTCTGCGTTCTTTGTTAGGGGTGATCGATTGAAAATTGGAAATAGGGATGAGTAAGTTATTCCTCTGGCCTTTCTTAGATAACTAAAAAGTTTGAATTTTCAACAAAAAAAAAAGAACAAGCATGAATTTACATTGTAAATCGAAGCCTGTGATAACTAGAGGCGAATTCCGAAAAAGCAAAAGAAAACGTTTCTCTAGACATATTAAATAGTAAATGTTTGAATTTTCAGATCACCAGCTCAATTAGTGCAGCCTGTGTGTATGATACAGCCAACAAGCCAGCTTAAAAGCTTTGGTTGACGGTTTTTTAAAACACATCATTAAAATTAGAGCTGGTCAGTTTTGTATGGAGAGAACATTTCCGGCCTTTGCAGAAGTATGGGTTGCTTATCATAAGGTGTGTCGCAGAACCTTCTCTTGATTATCTTAAATGTAGACTAAACATTAAAGTATCTTCATCAAATATTAACAAGGAGAAAAATCCAAAACAAAACTGTAAGCCTTAATTTGAGCCTCTCACATGTGAGTTATTGTTTGCAAATGAGTCTTGAAGATCATTACTAAAGCAGTGAATGCGAACCTTATTGAGGCAAGTTTCAAAAGGCAGGGATACATTGCTATCACCTTACGTGAGCTCATGCAAGTTCATGAGGCCTGATAGGGCTCACATTTGTGTAACGTCAACTCACGTGATATTACATGTGCCCAACGGATATCATGCGTCTAGATAAGAGAAAAGAAAGCCTCGAATACCACGCATTCCCACAAATGTGTTTGGAAACAGAAAATGTGAGTTGGGAAGTCACGTGGGCAGACAAGCAAGGACACATGATAACACATGACTTGCAGCCGTTACAGCAATGTGTCTCATAGCCATTCAACTAAACGTTGAATTTGCCTGCTCGCTCCTAACATTCAAATGAATTCACGTGAGCGTGAGAAAACATTTTTCGGTAACAGTTTATTTTTCATGTGTAAATACCGTAAATAATTTTTTTTTTCGTTTGTTTTCCTATTTAGAAATTACATCAAAGGACATACTTTTCTTCTGTTGCAATATTTGCAGTTATTTCTCCCAGGGCAATACCGGTTATCCTTGCAAAAGGAGAATTGCAAATGAAAAGAATTCACATACGGTAGTTATGTAAATTGGTACATAATTCTGAAGAAAGTGATTCTGCACAGAAGGTTTGAAAAATCCTAAGAATGAAAATTTATTTTACATTTTATACTCGTTTGCTCATACTAATGTTTTTGCGAATTTGATGTGAAGGTAAAGTAGAACAATTGTCTGGATTGACTGGAAACAACAATTCTGATAGAATCAGCATTACCGGATACAGTGAATATTGTCAGCATCTATTGAAGTAATGAATACGAAGTACAGCGAACTGCTAATAGTAATGCACACACACACAAACACACACACACACACACACATATATATATATATATACATATATATATATATATATATATATATATATATATATATATATATATGTATATATATTATCATATATATATACTATCATGTATATATATATTATAATTTTTACATAGTTTCTGAAAATTTCTTATTCTGAGAGTGATCAATACTTTATGTAGAATATGAAAAATACTGAATGGGAATTCAGTTTATTACAATGATAAACCATCGTTTCACTATTCAAGGTTTTCAAATACATCGTATACTTTGGAGTCTTTTCCAGTGGAGCAATAGTCAATTGTTTTTATAGACATTTTCATAAAGCATTTTGTTATATATATATATATATATATATATATATATATATATATATATATCCGAAGCTGACAGAATATTTGATGGAGAGACGCGCTAGGCAAGTTTAGGAAGAACTGGCTCCGCGACGCCCATGATAAAGAAGTGTGGCTAATCTTGAGGAAGGTCTATGTCCAACGAGGGACTTTAAAAGACTGATAATGATATATATATATATATATATATATATATATATATATATATATATATATATATATAGTAGAATGTGGATTAGCTACACAAACTAGTTCATTTTTCTGCCCTCAGTTGGCATCAGGAAGCGAATGATTATCTGTGTTTTTAGATTGTAGTTTGGGGAATTTGATGAAAATTTTGTGAGTGTGTTAGTGGGTGGTACAGATTATTCATTTTGTCAAGGGATGTGAACTACATCTAGGGGTAATCCCTGAATGAATTATCAGGAAACTGCCAAGCTTCCTTACAGAGATTACCCCTAGATCTAGTTCACATCCCATGACAAAATGAATAATCCGTACCACCAACTACCAGACTCACAAGATTCTCACCTAATTCCCCTAACTAGACTCCAAAAACATAGACAATCATTCGCCTGATGGGGCCCAGAGAGGACAAAAACATGAACTAGGCTGTGTAGCAAGTCCACATCCTGGTATATATTTCCAGCTCTACTCAGAAACAACTTGACTTTCATACTATAGATTTTAACGTATTGCGCACTCTATGAAATAAATCCATCACATATCAGACGTTGCTTTATATTATTATATTATACTATATAGCTAACCTGATCTGTACTATATATATATATATATATATACGTGTGTGTGTGTGTGTGTGTGTTTGTGTGTGTGTTAATGGTAGGAGTACAATGAGACGTGGAAAAATTAGCTTTAAGGTTGGTAGGGAAAATGTCAAATTCTTCAGTTGAATACGATAGTAGAAAAATAACTCAAAGTTTTTCCTGTGTAATTAATATATTTAAAGATGATATCATAATTTGAATTGCAAGCAATTTGAGATTAAAAGCGACGCAACAGATGTAATATTCACATGGATGACCACTCAATAGAAGTGAGACGAACAACAACATATGTCTGTTGTAAGTAAACCCTTTGTTTCAAGAAATAATGATGTGTAGTTAAAATAACTTCCGTATACAGTACATTATGATGATACCGTATACTAAATAACAGGCTCATCATCATCATCAGTCTCTTAACGTCTGTCGTTGGACTCAGACCTTCCCTAGGAAATAACAAGCTACTCTAAACATAAAAGTCGTTTAATTGGTTTAAATTTGTAAAACTTCATGGACTATGTATATATCATCAGTTATTATTAGTTGATTCCTGAACAAAGACCTTCCCTGACTGCTTTCATGACGACTGCCATTGCACTAACATTTGCCATGTCCTATCCCTCCATCTTGTGTGCTTTTTTTTTTTAACTGCCTTTACTGTCCAATGGGAACCAATCGAGATATCTCCGGCATTGCTCTTTCTATTGATCTCTCTTCAATTCTCATTTGATTCCCTATCCGCTTTATTAACTTCCATAATTTGCATCCGTAAATCATAGCTGTCATCATGAATTCATTGAATATTTTACGCTTCCGGCACAACAGCAAGAAGCCATCAATTGATTCCCACTCGATCATGTGTTGTTTTATTTAGCTCTAATGGTTTTTCTCAAACTTTATTACGTAACAAAATTAAATAGTGTCCACTTTAGGAAAATGTCCTCGACAATGACTGAATGTGCAGTGGAGAGTGCTCAGTCTGATCTAATGTTTAGACAATATTTGCATGCAGCAAGACTTGTTTGAACAAGAAAGATTTTCAAATGATTGAAAAAATTGTATTTGTTAGTCGTATTCAACCAGACATGCAATAACTAGGGATTGCTGCCTAGAGACACATACGCACGCACGCACGCATATCATCCATAAAATAATTACTAAACAACCACTATATAGAGATTAATAACAAATGCATTAATTAAATAATCAAAATATACATGCTCACACTTCTACATGAACCAAACCCCAAAGCCAAATGTAAATAACCCCATAATAATAACAGCCTGAAATAGATATCTGGGTATACCCTAACCAAGGCAAAACTAAACATAAAGAGTACGCACACACAAAAAAGTATATATACACATGTATATATATATATATATATATATATATATATATATATATATATATATATATATATGTAAATGAAAAAGAATATAATAACAAATAACAGAATGATGATTATATAACTTATGAGCATGTGTATGTATGTATGTATATGCATATGTGAACGTGCATACATGATTACTAGTTCAAAATTCAACATTACAAAACAGAAAAAAAACCTACAAAAGCATAATGGGGGGGGGGAAGAAAATGGAAAAAAAAGGAGGAAAAAGAAAAAAAGAGAGAAATAAGGAAACACACGTGATAATACAACATGAATACCAATATGACGTAAGTAAGATTTTTACCTACAATAAAACAGTTAATTTAATCTCTGATACATAAGAAACATAGGGGAAAAAAGGAAAAAAGCAGAATAACACAAAAAAAAAAACATTTTGAAGACACATAGCAACATCTGCAGGCGCAAACAATGACGGTAAAAAAATTGAATAACATCCGAAAGAAAAGAAATACGATGCAAATGACTTCATGGCCAGACGAACTTGACTGACTTTATTGTCTAAACTAAAAAGAAATTTGAAGCAAGAAAGTCGGTTAGAAAGGAAAAAATGAATATTTTCTCAAACTGTGGACGATAGCTACGAATAAAGCTAAGTTTCACCCGATGAATGCAGACCACATTTATCAGTTTGCAAGATACTAATAATCGTGATATATATATATATATTATATATATATATATATATATATATATATATATATATATATATATATATATATATATATATATATACTATCAATTGCGTTATATCATATACAGGCTTATTAGAAATGATCTCCCGTCTTTACACATTAAATGTATATCTCACCCGACATAAGATAAATAGAATAAACAATTAAGGAAAATAGGGCAGCTGCAGGAATTGAACCTGCCACTGATAGGGTAGCAGCATCAACGTGACGATGCTCTTACCATCAAGCTAAACAGCTGCCAGTGACGCAAATGTCGAAATACCGGTATTCCCAACTAAGTCGCAGCCCCATTTTGTTTAATTGTTTATTCTATTTACGTTGTTGGGGATGAATGATACATCAGATAAATTTCTATATGATAAAGCAATTTTAATCATTTTGTCGGATTCTATATATTTTTTTAATACACACACACACACACACTCACACGCACACACGCACACACACGTATATATATATATATATTATTGTCTCATCCACAGACAGCTGTTTCGATGTATTACATCTCTTCAGTGTGGCTATAGACTTTCCATTATCCCATCCAGTACCGTGAGGCAGAATTGAAACCTCCACTTCAGACCCATAGGCTGATATCCGGAACTGGACAGGCGGTAAGGCTGAATTTAAGCGTTTTATTTAGATTACATAGAAATCCCTCATCCACCAGATTGCTCAATTCATATAGAAGAGCATTGCATATATATATCATTTACAATGGCTATTTACAGCTTGAATCATATGTTACATCCGATGGAATCCCTACAATGGGCGCACATCCATAGGAAATGCTATAAATGCAATCAATCAGCTCTGTTGGATTTAAAAGAATTAAAAAAACATGTATATGTACTAAAAAAACTAGCCTCACTTGGTTTTTAAATACCCAAAATAATCTGTATAATGGAGCAATGCATGTATTGTGTAATAGGAGTGTTCCAATTTTCGCCTCTTGTTCTTATGGATATCAAAACAAAAACTGTACAGGAAACTGATTTGCCTTCCAAATATCATTGGTTGCTGGATAAAAGGTAAGATTTCCTCAAAAATTATTTAAAGATGAAATGCATGTCTCAGTGAAAGATGTCACTTTAATCGAATTTAAAGTATCGATTTGTGGCTCTCTACTTACGGTCTTCATTGGATTGTTCTTAGGTGAAACCAGATCAATACATAGAAATTGACAATTCAATAAAGCCTAAAACAATAAACTCGAGTGAATATCACGCCTTGAATCTCCGGTACAAATCAGTGCTAAATGCGTGGAAGGCCACCGACATTTATATTAACACCATTGCAGTCAATGATTGAACGACTGTAGCGTCAAAATTTGAGGTCGTGTGAAGCAAAAAACATCGAATAATAATTACGGTCCGAATAAATTCTAATTATGACATTTGCTGGACAATATCCAAAACAGAATAAAAAATATAAAAATATCTAGATTCTGGAAGATAAGCTGCACCTGATAAAATAAGGCCTAAAGAAGGTCAAAAAGCCTCTTCCTGAAAATTAAAAATAGACATTCTATAGAGGGTGTTGTGGAGTTCTGATACCGATTTTCATGTCTGTAAACAAAACGGTATGGGCAGGAGGAAAGAAACACACAAACATGCAAGCACAGGCACATAAAAAAAGAATTAACGCCTTTAACACCTTTGGCGCGTATGATTGTTACCAGAGGGGACACGATTACATTATTTTTTAGATTTTCTTGTTGAATTACTTCTTTTGGGGGAGGTCTCAAATTTTTAGATTATCTATTTAGTTTTTTTAGATACTTCAGAGTTCCCAAGATATAGTGCGTCCCCAGAGCCCCGGAACCTCCAGCAGTTTTTGGTTCTGCAGGTCCTATGAGTCGCTTCTTATTATGTCCAGGTAGCTGAAATACTCAAACAGGCTGTATTTTTAGCTAGTTCCCGCGGAAGGCCCCGATGGGACTAATGACCCAATAAAGAGACCAAAACTGTTTTTAAGGGTATGTCGATTCTATACCTTTGAAGACAGTACTCCATTTTGGCTACTTAGAGGTTGCGTACGGATAGACGGACTTTCAAACTTACATAGATGGATAGATGTATGAAAAATAGATCCTTATCATCGAGGAAGATGCAAATGAATACCCCACATCATTCGTCATAATTTCAAAGAGTAATATGCAAAAAAAAAAATGCTTGGCTCATTATTTATAAACAAAAAAGTTATTTGCTCTAACTCAAACCATCATCGAGTTATGTTTATAGAAACGTACGGACAGACATTTGTTGAATTGAAGTAATTGTAAATTATTACGTAAGCGTAAACAATGCTGAACAAAAGAGGGGAACAATGTACCATAATTCTTATAATGTAAATCGGTACCCCAAGAAAATGCTTAAAACGGTATGAATATACAAATTCTAACTCGAAGAATTATAGTAATTTTCAAGTAAGCGTGAACGCAGCTAAGCACCAGAAGAGACCAATTTGGCTATTTTCAGGGAACCTTTAAAAAACGAAGTTCCAAAAAACCTGTTCCAGGATCACTTTTGTAATCAAAGAAATGTTGATGGTTTAGCTTTGGCCGTTCTTGAGTTTTGCTAAAACAGACGGACCGACATTCGATGAAAGACTGGAGTCATGATAGAGAATGCCAACTATTTGTGCAGAAATATTGAAAGTACCGAGATGGGATCGGTGATATCAGAGAAG
Organism: Thysanoteuthis rhombus; assembly: GCA_963457665.1. Lineage (NCBI taxonomy): Eukaryota > Metazoa > Mollusca > Cephalopoda > Oegopsida > Thysanoteuthidae > Thysanoteuthis > Thysanoteuthis major. The sequence goes on along the minus strand of OY735212.1, from coordinate 16,190,784 downwards.
AAATTCGAGAGAACGAACTCTCCTGCCAACGCAAAGACATTTTCCAGCATTACCCTTTATCAACTTATGTTAGGACTTATTGGTTAGGCGTCAGGCAAACACACTTGCTACAGAAACAATGGATACAAATCTCCAATGTAGATCCTGCCATGAATTGTATAAATGTCATCCAACAACCTACCATTATATGAGAAACTTCCAGCCAAAACTGTCAACATAAGTCTTTCCAGTTTTTTGACAGTCAGTTTTGCTTACCGTCTATGTGTGTATTGCGGGCATAGGTCTCGCCATTTGAGCTAAGCGACTGAGAGAAAAAAACATTTACTCCATATTATGTCAACAAATAAAGCTTTTACAGTTTTTTTTTAAATTCCCCCAAATAGGTTTTCAGAGATGGGTTCAATTAACAATGTAAATGTTTGTAAAATTGGTCCCCTATTTTGTGCTCAGCAGTGTTCACATTTGTTCTCTCTTTAGCGATCACTGCTCAACAAAATGTGAGAGAATTAATTTTATTGATTGAACACCCTTTTTCAAATTTTTTAATTGATCACTTTCAGAAAGGCAAGCTGTTAAAAGATAGTTGTTATGAGACAGTTTATATAGAGTGACTAATCAAATCTGTCTTTTTGCCTAGGACGACGAATCTCCGTGAGACCCTCAAAAGAAGAAGAAATCAAGCGAAGAATCACACTAGAATGGCAACCCTTTGACAGAGCAAGCTCAACCTTCAAAAAAAGGAAGATACCATTAATCCTAGAAAAAAGGTGTATAACCAATGATTCCTCCCAATAGTCACTTATGGAGCTGAAACATGGAACCTAACCAAGAGGCAGATCCACAAATTGAGAACCATGTAACGTGCACATGAAAGAATTATGCTGAGCCTCACATGAAGGGATCACAAGATAGCACAGTACATCCGGAAAAGACAAGAGCCAGGGACATCATAGAATTTATCAGAAATCTCAAATGGCAGTGGGCTGGCCATGTTGCAAGAATGGCGGACATCGTGACTCATGAAATGGATCCCCCGAGATCACATGCGCAACCGAGGCCCACAAAATATTAAATGGAGAGACGAGCTAGACAAATTCAGAAAGTACTGGCTCTGCGACGCCCATGGTAGAGAAGTGTGGCGAATCCTGGGGAAGGTCTATGTCCAACGACAGACGTTACAAGATTGATGATGATTATGATATCTAATGACCAGAAATTGTGCATCGTTGCAACGTAACTTGAATTAAGGTTTCCCTAAAATGCCCAAACTTGGCTAGTGCGTAAAAAGACAGGATGATTTATAACTTAATAATGATAGTATGGGATTTGCGCACGTATTCAATTCCCATAATTAATAAGATTCTCGCAGTAGATAATTATTGATCGCTATTTATTGACAAATCTCGCTTATTTATTAAATTATCTATCTATTCACAAGTACCTAAAAAAACCATCCTTGTGCAACTGGGCCTTCATATGTGTTGTCCATTCTAGTTACACCAGATTTCACTACTCACACAATGTGACCTTAACGTTGTCTAGTATGTTTGTAAAATGATGTTTTACAAAAGATTATTCAAAACGTGATTGATAAATTATCTATCATAGATTTTTTTTCCATCAACAAAGAAACATTCGTAGATTTTGATGAAAAAGTTTCCTCTCTATGATTATTTTACCGAGAAAAATAGCTGCATATAATACGATAATATTGTGACCGAGTCTGCACGGATTCTGGTCGCCGGTATCTGGAGTCGGTGTCATGACCCCAAGATAAGAATTAATCCAAGTGATCCCTCGCTTTGTCCAATCACCAAGGTAATCACAACCACGGTAATTGAAAATACGCGCCAACTTCAACTGACATAAATGACGATAGACATCTTACACGACATCCGCACAATAATATCTATCCATCTACGTAAGTCTGCACGTAACACAATTATGCCTTTTATGATCCATTTGATTGATTCTTCTTACTGGTTAATACAGAGAATTTCTGAGGCCCCTATACATTAATTTTTTTTTTTCATTTTTTTTCCCGAAACAACCAAAGGAAAACATTCGAAAATTGGTGCTCATAAACTACTAATTTTTTTTTTTTCAAATTTAGTATTTCGAATTCTGTCGCAGTTCAAATGAGAATCACTTCACAGGTAGACTTGTACATGCAAACTAACTTCCCCCAAGCACTTCAGCCGAGCTATTGATTCGCAAACGCATTCTCGACATCGGCAAGTAATCCGAGTGAGACGCTTTGATAAAAAATCTCTGATTCTTGACTCGAGTTCATAAAGGTCTTTTAATCTTATCGAATAAACTTTGCTCTTGATGTCGCCCCACAAAAAAATTGCTCAATCAAGCCCCCTGTGATGTTGCAATTTTGAAACGAACGTTAGCTTCATCACCATAGAAATGGAGATATACGAGGATAACAAATATGCAAGATATATGAAAGAAACAAAAAAATCAAACGAATAATTACTCTAGGCTGGCAAGCTTTAGATAGAGAAAGCTCAAACTGCAAAAAACAAGAAAGCCCCATTGGTTCTAAAAAGAAGGGTGTACAAACAATACATCTTCCTGATAGTAAACTATGGAGCTAAAATATGGAATCTAACCAGAACATTGACCCTCTAACAGAGCGCTATCTGATGTGCTTAGAAGAGAGCACAACATATTAGAGGAAAAAAACAGGAGTTATAGTTATCAGAGAAATAATTAGAAAATTCAAATGGCAATGGACCGGCCATTTTGCAAGAATATCAGACAACTGCTGGACATCATGACTCACGATGTGGATCCCCAGAGACCGTATACGAAATTGTGACCGGTAGAAAATAAGAAGGAACTAGAGAAGTTCGGAAAGTATCCGCTCTGGGACGCCCATGACAGAGAGAACTGGCGAATCTTGAGGAAGACTTATGTTCAATGACAGAGGTTGATGAAACTACTGATGTTGATGGGCTTTTCAGACATTAAGCTACCGACCGATATAAATATCACTTAGTTTGGATAGAAATCCGAGGAGAAAATCTTTTTAAAAATAAAGGTATTATCGCTATTGAGACACTGTGAGTGTTATAGCAAACAACTCCATGGATGTCTATTCAACGATCAAAAATGCAAGTATACCATGATAAGCGCAATTAATTTGTTCCAAAATTGTTCATACTTTTCAAAACTGCATTGTCTAATGTCTTTTGGTTAGATTCTATGTTTCAGCTCCATGGATGACTATTGGGGGATGCATTGTTTTGATACATTTCTTTTTAATGCGTTTTTTTTCTTTTAAGTATTTATATTAATTTGCACTGCAATACCTTAACTGTACTGCATCAAAATCCACCCTAATCAAAAACGCACAATTCAAAGTATTTACCGTCCGCAGGAATCATGTGATGTCTCTTCCATATGGATAAGCATTATTAATATCAGAATGTGTCTCATACGCTTCTGCGATAACAATGTCCTCTGACAGATTTGGAAAAGGAGTGTGTCCAGATGATGTATTCATATAATAGAATCTATCAACCAAAATTGTCAACACAGCATACGTCACTCCATTTCCTATTTTAACTGGTTTGATGGATGGGTGGCTGAGCATCTATCAATCAATCAATGTGTCATACAAAGAGGCAGTTCTAGTGGAGATAGAAGGATGAAAATTTCGATATTTTTTTATTGTTATATTTAGAATATCATTTGTTTCCTTTGGATTTCTTTGTGGCGATGTTCAATTTTCAATCAACATTTACGCTAAACTAGTTTCTCATTCTGTGCCCAGAAGTATTCACGCTTGTTTTTTTGTTTTTTTCTTTAATTCAGACGGTTTCGAGATCACCGACCAACGGAAAGCAAGGGAAGTGATTGATTCATAGATCACACTTTTTTGTAATTAATCAATTAATTATTTACGGTGCAACCTCTGAAGAAATTTGTGATTCAAACGAAATGCATAAGGTAATGAAATAACTATAAAATACTGAGATGAAAGGTCTGATTTTTTCTCAATGTCTTCTCTTCCAAATCGTCACTCACCAATATTATATATATATATGACTATATATATATATATATATATATATATATATATATATATATATATATATATATTTACACACAAACACACACACACACACAAATGTGTATACCAAAGTAGCCAATATACAAAGTTTGATGGACTTATCCCATAAAAAAGTGCTCAATACAAATACATCTACTTAGAGTAGAGCTTTAGATATGGTGAAATGATAAATTCGCTACCAAGGCACGCTTGATTCTGCCCTTCGGACTCCTTCATGTGAATGATTTGATGTATTCAGATCCTAATTGAAAACCGTTATTTGGTGGGGTGCATATTTTATCATTGATTTCCCTGGGCGGAAAGCCTCTCCTCATTATATATATGATTTATTTTCCGTTTCTTTTGTTAAAGATTCCTCCATTCGTTATATTTAAAGTTCTTGGTTCAGTTAACTGCGTCCGTTTTTAAATTTCCAATAAAGTTCATCAAATTTTAGATTTTGCAATATTTTTCTTGTTACGTTATTGGTTCGTAGGGTTTTGAATTAGTCTAGATATTATAACAGTTAATGTATCAGATTGTAATTTTGCAATCTTTTACCATTAATTATTTTTTACTTGTTTGTTTATTTAACTCCTGTAGTGGGGGTAAGGTCTTAATCTCTAGCTTGTGAGCGTCATAGATTTTATTTTTGTTGTATTAAAGTATTTGAAACACTTTTTTTATTAGTTGTGTTGGTGATTGTTCAGTTAAGTGGAATTGGTTTAGCTATTGGAGATATGTTGTATGGCCGTTTGCAGTCTACTCGTTTAAAGGGTCGTCCTTACATGGCCTTTGCTATTTGTGTTAAATTGCTTCCACATTCATATTTAGTTAACTTCTATATATCAAAGATAAATATGAGAAGATATTGCAATTTGTCTTAAAAGGTTTTTGCTATTCCTATGTAATATTTCGTTACCGAGGGTTTTAGTCGGGTTAATATTTCAGCCTGATGTACAGTGTTAGAGTTAAGATGTTTGTTTTGCAAAGGACACATATTGCTATTTGCACGATTGCAATATGGTTTGTTTTTGTTTCCTGTACGAGTATTATTTCTCATTACTCTGTTGCCATGTCTTCTCATGATTCTTTGAAAGCTGTCCATACAGCTATAGCCTAGTTTCAGTTTGTTCTTGTTAAATATTCTACAAAATGGGTTGCTTTGGCGGGAATGTTTTTCAATCAATTTGAAGAAGTTTCTTCCAATATTAGTTTTGACTAATGGGTTGAATGGATATGTATACCAGTTTATTTTTCGACATCTACTTTTTTTGTTTCTGTATTTTACTCATTTGACACATTTTAATCGTATTTAAAATTACCCTATAGTAAAACTACAGTCCTTTAGGACTTTAATATATTTGTGTCTAAAATTGTTAGATATTGTAACGTTAGAAGAATTGTATATTAGCCTGGTTTCAATTGATTTAAGGATCTTTTTTACGACTGTATTTAGCTGGTTATATTTTATGTCAACATATAAAAGTTCAGAATGTCTTCCATAAATGGTTTGTGGATGTTATCATTTAAGGTGAACGTAACATCTAAAAATACAAAGAAGATAAGGGGTTACAAGGATCTGGCAGTTTTATATAGTTGGTCTGTGAGATATGGTGGGATTGGTGCCACTAACATTGTTGGTACTGGAAAAAACGTCGAAATGAAGAATCATTTGTCCGATGAAGCCTCCAGATATTGTTATTTAAATCTGATATTGTCAGATTAACCTTCAATTCATGCCAATATATTCATCCAAGTCCGTCAACATAAAGTTCTTCAGTTTTCAAGTTGGTCTGGCTGGCTATGCACATGTGTATCACGCACAATGACTGCATGAATAGAACCAAAACTTCCGGCATTTTCTCCATATTATATCTGGAAAAAGTGTTTTGGGGATTTTAGATCCCCCCTCCAGATACGTTCGGAGTGAGGGGTTCAATAATAATTTCATGTTGAATCGATCCCTTATTCTGTGTCCGGTAGCATTCACACAGGGTTTTTTTTGTTTTTTTTTTTGTTGCTTTTTGCTTTTTACAATCAGATTTTCTCAGTAATCACTGTCCGACATCATCATCATCATCATCATCATCATCATCATCAGTCTTTTAACATCTGTTGTTGAGCATAGACCTTCCCCAGGATCCAAAACTATCATGGTCGTCGCGGAGCCAGTATTTTCTGACTTTGTCCAGTTCATCTCTCCATTTTGTTTTGTTTTTTTTGTCGGCCTCGGTTTTGCATGTGGTCTCTTGGGATCCATGTTGTGAGTCATGATGTCCATCGGTTGTCTTTCATTCTCGCAACGTTCCCAGCCCATTGTCATTTTCGTTTTCTGATGGATTCTATTATATCTATGACCCCCGTTTTCTGTGAAAGTAACTCATTATTTGACCACCCTTTTTCTTTCTCTGTTTTTTTGTAAATCATCTCTTTCGCAACATTCTGCGGAAAAGGATTGGTCACGAGACAGTTTTTATTCAGTAGTCAACCAGACCTTTTTTTTTATTTAGTGTTAGGTTAGTTTGGAATATCTAAAAGGTGTCCTGCTTCCTGCAAGCGTACATTGCATCGATCTTCCACTTTGAAGCAGACTCGGAATCCATATCATATGTTATAATGGGTCCCCAAGTTGAGGAAAAAAACGTATTTTTAAAACATATACATTTTTACTTGCAAAAAATATTAATATTTTTTTCATTTGCTATACAGATAGACATGTCTGACATTTCAGAAATAGTAATATTTTGTTTTGGTTCTGATCTTTGTGCAAGTGTTACGACTTCAAATAGCTTCATATTCCTGCATCTTATATGCATTACATAGATATCACACTATCATCAGTTACTGTATTGCCGTAGCTCCAATGAAAGGAGAAAAAATTTGCTGAAATTGCAAATCTCAAACACCAAGTCGTTCATAAAAGTTGAAGACTCTAAAGTACTATAAGAATAGAGCAAGTACGAAATAACTGAAATGGAATTGATAGATTTCAAGCATTAGTGTTTGGTCCTTGGCATTGCGGGGCTTATGGCATTTGCTACTCAAACTCTGCATCCGATCATTATTGGGGGTATTTGGCAAATCTCACCAGATGGTTTCCTCTGAAAAATTAATTTCTAACGAGGATTATTACTTATGTTACCACAGAGCCTATGGAGCGAGAAAAATCAGAATTTCGTATGTTGATCTTCAAAACAGGTAGACCCATCTTACTCAGAAGATTGGTGCAAAAAATTTCCTAAGCTCTTTCTCTCAATCTGAGTCTCCAGCTAGTAGATAGAACCAAGCATATTTTATATTTATACATCAACAGAAGAGAGGTTAGTCACTCAATAGAGACTGTGACATGACCAATTTAGCATAGAACTGCATAGTAAATTGAAAATTGAAAACTTATTAGGAGGGATTTGCATTGAACATATTTCAATTTTCAGCTTTCTAGTTTCTGACTATGCACATGGCACATGATAGATAGATATCAATTTTTTGCATAATTGAATCACCGAAGCCCGTGCATGTGCCGGACGTAATTATCTTCAAAAAGATATGTAAAATTCTTCTTTTTTTTCTTCAATTCTTGTACAAGATTTGGGCATTGTTGGTCCAAAATGACCGTAGGGATCCTAAAATGTATGTGTGTGTTTTTTTTTCTAGGAAAACCAACCGTTCTCAGATGGTGCCTTGTGTCCCTAAAATGTCATCGGCAGCGCCTGGAGATACACAAACTGACAAGCCAGAGGAAAATATCCTTTAGCCCATTTGATGGATTGGTCGGGGGGACGGGTATGCAAAGACAATTAGATAGATAGATAGATAGATAGATAGATAGATAGATAGATAGATAGATAGATAGATAGATAGATAGATATGAACAGAGATAGATAGATATGGACAGACATATATGAACAGACAGATAGATAGATAGATAGATAGATAGATGGATAGATAGATAGATAGATAGCCAAAATAACTCAAAAACTGAACGAACCCATGTTGACAGTTTTGTTTGACGTTTTTGTTTGATAATCTCCAATTATCGCGTCACATTTGCGAGCAAATGCTTCCCTGCAAAATAACGTTTCAGAATTGTACCTGAGGGTTTCTAACTTTCTCTTCGATCACATGACAAGTGGCAATATACAACGTTAAGTGAATTGATGTACTTTAATCAATTTAGACAAATCAGCTGAATGCAAGAAGTCGGTTGAAGGAGAGGCCGTGTAATGTAACATCTCAGAGAACACATGAAGAAATATATAAAGAATAAAACTTTAGGAAAGGATTTTATATAACTGTTAAGAAGGAAGAAACTAGTGCAATAAATAAATAAATTGATTAAATGAATTATAGCCTTAATGCAAATAGTAGCTGGAGCAGCAGCTTCAAGGTGATTCCGGAAAGCACTCTCTTATGAAAAAAATTGTACAGATTTAAAGTACTTTTGTTTTTCTGCTTTATGCAATTTTTGTCCCAGTCAGAAAAATGCCGGGGGGATCATTCGTTTTGGGCGCTTGTCACTGTTGTCGTCGTCATTGTATTGCATTCTAAATTGGATAATTCATTATTCCTCAATATATTTCAATAATTTTGTATATTGGCTTGTTGAGATATTCCTCCTGGGGGATGGTGAGTTTCAGGCTGATCCGATCGTTTGTTCACATTTTATGAGAAAAAATGTTGCTTCTGTCTACAAGAATGAAATCTTGACCGATTTTACTGAAATTTGGTTAAAATGTTAACAGAATTATAGGAATTGAAAAAGTGGTGAGTGACGCTCGATTGCACAGTTTGTTTTAATTTTGCTGGTAAATAAAGATATGTCGACGTGTAAAAAATATTGAACTTTGGAATTCCTGAACCAATTAGAATGAAAATGATTGTAAAAGTTCCCGGTAACCTATTTACTGAAAATATATAACATTTTTATGATCTTAATGATTTGGAGAAAATTAGAATTAATAGTCCTGATCACCAACTAATTATCTCTCTCTAATTCTCTTTCTGATTCTTTCTCTGTCTAATTCTTTTTTCCATCTCTCTCTCTCTCTCTCTCTCTCTCTCTGTTTCTCTCTCTCTCTCTCTTCCTTCCTTTAGTATATACATATATATATATATATATATATATATATATATATATATATATATATATATATATATATATGTGTGTGTGTGTGTGTGTGTGTGAGTGAGTGTGTGTGTGTGTGTGTGTGGAGAGAGAGAGAAAGGGTACAGAAAGTGGGATTGTCATCTGTACGTTTGCAAGATATATATCACTGTGTAAACGCATTCTTTCGACATGTATTTATGATTTTCTTTTGATTTGTTCCCATATATATATATATATATATATATATATATATATATATATATATATATATACTTATGGTAGAGTAATGGATTTGCTTTACAATAACGTTTATGTCTCTACCCTTTCGGAGTTTTTCGGGCGATTGATTCACACAAACCCATCACACATTGGATATTGAATAACTGATCTGTACTTTGGCACACACACACACACACGTATATATATATATATATATATATATATATATATATATATATATATATATATATATATATATATATATATATATTCGTGCCCCTTCCCCGCTAAAACCACGACGCTGATTTCAATTGATATATGGCATGGAGAATCAATGAAAATCAACTTCCTACTCTATGTCAGCATTTGTCATTCATTCTCCTTACGAGTGACTAACACTTGTTCACAATAAAATGAGATTGCGAACAGGTTTTCGTCACACCTTTGCTAATTGATTTTACTGCTACGTATCATTAACACGGTCCAAGTCTCTGGATGATTTCGTTTCTCCCTGTAGACCTTGTATTTTGTTACTGGAAAAAATTTAACGTCATTCAATTCATACAGGAAGGAGGGTTGCCTCTACCCCACTTTTTCTCGCTAAGAAAAAATTTAAGGCAATTCACTAAATAGTGAAGGAAAGGTTGCCTTTTCCCTCTTTTTTGCTTGAAAAACTGCAATGTTATCTAGTTCATAGGGAAAGGAAGATGGCTTCTACCAATTTTCTTTCACTGAGATAAATTCAACGTAAATCACTTCATAGCGAAGGCAATGTCTCGTGGACACATGACACTGTGCTATATCAGGTCAGTTTCTAAACTAAACTTGATCGTAATTATTCTGTTTTATAATGGTGGGATCATGCATTGTAACGATTGATATGAATTTTAACCATTGATATGAAATTTTGATAACTATTTAGGCTCACTTTAACGTTCTATTGATTTCTCTGATCACTACACCAGTAAGGCCATCAATCCACGAATGTCAGTTAAAAGTGCATTATGGAGGTAAATATTGACGTCTCTGTGAATTTTTTGTGTCGAGTGAGAAGGAATGAATAATATATATTTCAATTCGTTGTCCAATTTGAATTTATGTTTTCCTCGAGCAACGCTGGGTAAATAACATTTTTTCAACATGTTTGTCTATCATGAGAAATGCATCACAAATCAGGAAAGGTTCTAGCTCTTTGCATCTAGGAAGCCTTGCAGAATGGATGAAAACTATGACAAAAAAGCCCAATTGGGATTTAGCCATTCAGCTGCAAATTCACGCTTCGTGACTGGATGACCTTCTCGAAATAAAATGAATGATGCAGAATTGATGGCAGATATCGCCGCATTTCGAGAGGTGATAGTTGAGAAACAAGTTCTACAATGAATAACAGATTTTGCTATTCACCCAATGGATACTGTCAAGTGACCAACAGTTTTTCGATAGCATGCCGTGTCGGGGGGGGGGTCAATTAAAATTGGGAAGAAAGAGGTGATCAATGAAATTACTTCTTTCGCTTTTTGTTGGGAGATGATTACTAAAAAAGTCTAAATATTTTAAATAAAAAAGTGGACACAGCCAAACAAAAACGAAGTGACCAATTTTGCATGAACTCACACTGTAAATTTAACCCCCATAAAAACCTATTATCCAAAAGTGAGGAGGAGAAACTTTTTTTTTCTAGACATGAAAAGCAGTGAATGTTTAGGTATCTAGTTTCAATGGTGCAGCATGCACACACGACACATAAAATGCATGAGATAGCCAGCCAGATTAACTTAAAAGTTGGAGAAACCTATGTTGTCGTTGGCTGAGTTGATGATGTAAGCTTTAGTCGGCAGATTCTAAAATATGTCACACTATTTGTACGAAGGTCACCTGTTACAGTGCTAAATTTGCTGGGCTCATCTTGTAAAAGCTATTCACCATTACAGTGACTTCAATTCTCAATATTCTGACTTTTGTAAGTCTAAGATAGGCTCAGGGCTATTATACACTGGAGCGGAATTAATTTGCCATTTTTGTATTGACGGCGTAGACCAGGGACCGGAACTACTTTTTGTAATGGTCAATTTTTTTCGTATTATCTCTGGCCCACATGTATATCGTATTAAAAGTTACAAATAGAAACCTGTCCTTGTGGCCTATTAACCTTTCAATGTTTTTATTTATGTATCTATGCACAATCGAATAGTAAATATTCGAAAGGATTTTGAAATCTGGTTGTATAGACATTTGTCGTGACTTGTTGAAAGTACACAGACATACCAATTGTACTCTTTATTTTTTTCAGGCTACGATATTACATCTTTGCGATGTATGAATATATCCTTTGTCGTCAAATGTATTGGAACAAATGTTGGTTTTAATGTTGAAAAATACAGTTTTACACGATCTTTGGAACAAAGAGTTACCAAGATTACGCATCATTAATCGCTTGGCTCATGGGTTTGTGGAGATCCTTGTTAATTTCCCTGAAGCGTTGGCTCTGATCTTTTTGTGAGAGTAGACTGAATGCTGATTTCTAAAGATAGGCCAGGCAGTCCTTATGAACTTACTTTACAGATATGCATATGCTGAGGTATATGTGAAGAAGTGAAGACGGATATTGAGAGATATCAGTAGATAGGAAGAGACTGATATATCAACAAATTGAGATAGATAGATGGTTACATACGATTATAAATGCTCCTAGGAGAGCACACTGTACCGTGTCCTTCATGGAGTTGTGAATGCATGATGAAGGACCGGGTGCATAGTCCAGTCCTTACTTGACACAATTTTTTAATTGATTGGCGACAGAGTATAGCCTGAGACGACCGTAGTTTAATCTTGTTGCTTTATAGGGTATCTGGTATTCCCAACCGATCACCCATCAGGGAGATGACCAAGCTCATCTCCGTTTTTAGGGACCTTATGATAACCGGTGAATGCGAAGCAATTTTGCCAGATAGATAGATAGATAGATAGATACATACATACATACATACATACATACATACATACATGAACAGATCAAGATGAACAGATGGAAAATCTATGTATCTATGACCGTTTGCAGAATAATTCTGCGATATATATATATATATATATATATATATATATATATATATATATATATATATATATATATATATATATATATATATATATATATATATATATATATATATATATATGTATATATGGGTGTGTGTGCATGAAAGACAGACAGACAGAAGTAAACCGTATCTAGTGGAAAGCATGAGTGGGACCTGTGTCTGTTTTCTCACGCATTCGTTGTCTTCTCTATAAGGTGAAACTACATTTAAGTATATATTGATTGATTTGTGTACACATCTTTAAATCTGCGTATGCATACCTGTCGAAGTACTGGCACCCAGGCCTCTGTACGACGTAAAGGTTCGGATAAACCATGTTCGCCCTTCTCAATCTTACCTGACTGAATTACAAATCTCTCATGCGATGCATGCTTCGATTTCTCGTTTCGCTCAATTCTCCACTTTGTTCACCATCCTTACTCTCCCTTTCTGCGATTCATACTCTCCATCTGCACGGACCTGGTATAAATAAACATTCCAATTTAGGAAATAACAAATCGGTGTGTGCCAGGGTGTGAACGAACACTGCGTAAGCAGTGGAATTGAAACAAACTGCGCTTGACCCAGCCCGGTGTGATGGCCAGCCCCACTCCCCTCACCACCAATCGGCTTAAGATTGAAAGGGATAGACATCCCGTGCACGCCCCTACCGTCAAGCCTTAAGGACATCGAAAACGTACTTATAAACCTGGATCTTGTAATGGCCTTTCATTGTGGCTGACCGCTGCTTGGTCGGGCAACAGGGAAGAGATTAAAGGGACGCGATTCCGAGAAATGTGATTATTTCAGGTCACGGATATATGGCTTAACCAGTGAGGGCTTAAATTGTATATATATTAGGATACTGCACGCATTTGCCCCTTCGGGAAGTTATATGTGCAACAAACATTTAGAAGACAAAACACAACAATCAAAATCTAAAACACTGAGCTAACGAAAGTAGAACACTACGTCTACCTTGGGCAACAAATCTCCATGAAATCTTTCAAAGGCAGATGAAACCAAGCAAATAATCACTCATGGTTGGCAAGCTTTCGGTAGAGCTAGCTCAACTTTCAAATGAAAGAAAATCCCATCAATTTTGAAAATGAATGTATACAACCAATGCATCTTCTAGGTAGTCACCTATGGAGCTGGAAAACGGAACCTAATCGAAAGATTGACCATTGAATAGAAAACCACGAAACGTACAAAGGAGAGAATCATGCTCAACTTCATACGGACAGATCACAAAACAGCATAATATATTTTTAAAAAACAGAGTTCGATAAATCAAAGAGTAAATTAGGAAAACTCAAATGGCAATGGGCTGGTCATGTTGTGAGAATGTCATGGTGCATGAATATATATATACATATCATTAGCAGTAGCTGTTGTAATACAACACTTTGACAAAGGCCTTTCCTATCTACTTCACTGACGAGCGTGATTCCGCCAATCTCTGTCATGTTTTACCGGCAAACCTTCCTATCTTGTCTCTCTATTTTGTGTCTGGTCTTTTCCTAATGCTTACGTTGCCCCACGAGTACCAATCGGTCTTTTTCTCCAACTGTTGTCTCACACTAGGTACTCTGACCAACCCCTGTTTCTGTTGCTCATTATCTTGAACGATATACCCCATCCTGGTCCACTCTCGGATCTATGTTGATATTTTCTCTCGTTATATATAAATATATATACTAAATCGCACATGCATGATCAGGCACTCTCTCGATAATTCAGAGATCCAGATTTGGCTGCTTTCTCAAAGCTTATGTTGCCGTTAAAAGAGATAAACATCAATTTTCAAATATAACCTACAAAAAATATTACGCACAATTCAAAAATGAATATCAAACATTTAGATCAAAAATTATTCTGTGAGATGTTCAGATCACTATCAATCAAAAAAGTTGGTGTCGTGCCTTGAACTTATAAATCTACTCTCGTATACATATGTGTATGTGTTTGTTTACGAGTTCCTATAAAAAAAAATTCTGCAAATTTGAATCTTGTGAAGGCCTCTCTTGCTATCATTTGCAAGAAGCACCCTTTGTGAAATCACTGTATATGTCCAAAGGTTAATTTTATTTCATGTACAAATTCAACAAATTTTTTGAAACATCACCATTAACATCACTTATATGTTTGCGTGCGTCTAGGTGCGTGTATATTCTCTACTTTTCTGCACGCATATATGTGTGTGCGTGTATTCGTACACAGCAGACACGCAGATGCACGCTTGCATACGCAGTCACGTGTGTCAATGTAGGGCAACGTTAAGCATGACCTTTTGAGAAATGCAGTAAAAGTGCACACAATGTACTAAGGTGACGAGCATTGTTAAACTAGTCAACTGAATTATGTCTCTCCATATGTAACGCAATTGTATAGGCTTAGACAATAAATACGATTCGATATAGATATATATATATATATATATATATATATATATATATATATATATATATATATTTGTATATATGTATTCGTGTGTTGATGATATGTGTATGTACTTAGAATGATTTACATTTATATAGTTATCCCGTTATCTAATACGCACACACACACATGTATTTTTATATGTGAGTGTGCATGTTTATAAAGAGAGATGGAGAGAGACAGGAGAGAGATTTATGTATTTGAGTAAATCTGAATAGGCATTTGTGTGTGTTGTCTGTCAGTTTGAATGTGTGCATCCATATTTGTATACATATATACGTACACACCCATACACACACACACACACACACACACATATATATATATATATATCGATTACATTTAATGGACAGATTGTCTCTACTCAAAGTAGCACGATTGGAATAAAGATATTTTGTATAGATATACGCGACTCATATTTATCACATATATATATATATATATATATATATATATATATATGATCAAAAAGATTCCTTTTGATTACTTTATGACTGCTCTCAGTGTGTTTTGTTGCATTGTTTTGTTTTGTTTGGTTTTTTTTTCAAATTTTCAAAATTACATTCTATCAGGTTAGATGTTCCGTGGGATATCCATTCATCGTGATTTTTGCAAAATGATATTATTGATAAAAAAAAAATTCATCCCGCTGAAAGACTGCAGAAGACATTAGGTACTAGAAGTAAAAGTATAAAGTTATCAAGAAGAAAACGGTGAATATGTTGAAAGCGAATGAATGTTATACTTCAGTCAAAGTTAGGGTCCACTTTGGCCCCCTTAACAAGTACAATCCTCACCAATCACTATTTTTTCTATCAAGTCGCGGGACACCAATCCTATATATATATATATATATATATATATATATATATATATATATATATATTTCACATTACCCAACCATGGTTTGAAATCACGATGAAGTAATTGCCAAGCAGTTATCCTACCAAATGAGCTAAACTGACATGTCTCATATACGTTCAGATTTATTCATTATATGTACAGTATAAAAGTTGTATTAATTATCTTCAGTCGGGATAGAAGTAAGGATGGAGTGTGACCCTGCAGCAGTCAGTCTTGTTTTTGTTTTGTTTTGTTTTTCTGTTTTAGTTTTCCTAACTTTTCAGTTGATATAATGTATACATTTGTGTGCAAGCGAACGTGTTTCTTTGCAATTGTTAGTGTGCGTGTTTTGAAATAAGTATAATAAGTATTGCCGAAAGATTATTTCTGATCTTCTGGAGATGTTTCCAGAACTTTCTTTTGAAGTGTTTTTAGAAGTTGCCAGTTGTCATTTGAACATTTCATATTCCATATATCCCGCATTTTCTTCACGTTTTGAAGATGCCGAGAGGAACAATCTTCACTGAAGAAGAAAAGACGAAAGTTTTGGTTTATTATGGAGAGAACAAAAGTATCAGTGCTATTGCGTAAAAACTGAACGGCTCTAAAACCGCCGTCAGCAATTTTTTGAAGAATTGAATATTTTAATACGTTTATACATTATAAACACAGACAAAGACGTTTGTCTTTCTCTTCCTCTCTCTTTCTCTTCCTCTCTCTCTCTCTCTATCTCTCTCTCTCTCATACTTTAAATATATATATATATATATATATATATATATATCAGAGATGGTGGCCCGGTTGGGCAACGTAGACACTGCCCACTCTGGGGTAAATCGTAAAAGTTATTTATAAAAGGTGAAAGATTTTCAATTCATAGTAGACTTGTAACTTATTGCACTAAATGTAATGTATATTTCAGTACATTCTCAAAAGGCATTATTCTCCTCTGCCTTTCAATCTCAGTATATCTCGTTGGCGTCACGAAGTTAAACACACTCGCCGTGAAAGCCAGTTTTATGAAGAGTCAGAAAGCAGATTAAAGCTTTTAAGCAGTCGGAGATCTGCCTCTCGCTTAAGCCAGCTGTCTTGCTTCAAGGTGGCTGGTACGTGTTTACTCGCGCTCCTACAAGGGCGAGATGTGACACACGGTTGAATTTAACATGAGAAGGAGCACCTCAGAAAATTAGCTCCAGTCGTGGTCGCTAAAGCAACTGATGTCACGAAAGCATCAGGATAAGCCCAACCTGCCCCTTTTAGTGCAATAGGACAGAGCTGCCCCGGAGCTTTACTTATCTGCACTCCCACCGGAGCGAAATGCTACACAAGGTCAAGCATAGTATGGGAAAATGGAGTTCCCCATCAAATAATAGCTCCAGCCGACGCAACTGAGGTCGCTAAAGTGGTTGCTAAAGCACCTATTTATGTGCTTAATTTGGGGGAAAAATGGAGCACCCCGTGAAAAAAAGCTCCAGCCGACGTGACTGGGGTTGTTAAAGCAACTGAAGTCGCGAAAGCGTCAGGACGAGCCTGACCTGTCGCTCTTAGTTCAATGAGTCAGCGCTGCCCCAGGGCAAAGTACTCACCCACGGCTGGGCAGAGTAATAAAAAAGAGAATCCAAGTACAAGTCCAAAGGTTCCCAATACGCTAAGCAATGTGCAGCCTCAGCATTCGGTGTTTGATGCTCACCACTACACCATCCATAGCCTATTCAGCAGGCAATTGTCAGTATCGGTGCCTCGGGGTATCAGGTTGTACTGAGGCTACACATAAATCCATGCCAAAAAGGCCGGAAAGAATGGGTCGGCAGGTTCCAGTGGAAGTCATACTCATCATCATCATCATCATCAGTCTTTTAGCGTCCGTCGTTGGACATAGACCTTCCCCAGGATTTGCCACACTTCTCTATCATGGGCGTCACGGAGCCAGTACTTCCTGAACTTGTCTAGTTCATCTCTCCATCTAATATTTTGCCGGCCTCGGTTGCGCATATGGTCTCGGGGAATCCATGTTGTGAGTCGTGATGTCCATCGATTGTCAGCCATTCTTGCAACATGGCCAGCCCACCGCCATTTGAGATTTTTTATGGATTCTATGATGTCTCTAACTCGTGTCTTTTCCCGGATGTGTTGTGCTGTTTTGTGGTCTCTCCATGTGAGGCCCAGCATTATTCTTTCATGTGCCCGTTGCATGGTTCTCAGCTTACGGGTCTGTTTATTCTGTTCCAAATGTGAGCAGGTCTTTTACGACGCCGATCTGCTGTTTTAGGCCACTTGCTAATCTATTTCAAATTTGACCCTGAATCATTTGATAAGAAAATTATTTGCTTCTATTTTGTAGAAATGAAGTCATTTGGTTTTTCAAGTTCGTGTTAATATTTATGAAATATACATAGATAAATAAAACTCGTGTAGGATCGATTGGGAATTTTTAAGTGTCTACTACACACCCGTAGTTTATTCTCAGAATCTACAAAAACCCAATCACTAGATGAAATTCAATGGAATTATTTTTTTCTGTAAGACATATTCTATATTTCATGACATCTCAGTAAATGTTGAACAGAACCAAAAGAATCCAAGTCGATTCAATTTTTGTCATAAAAAAAGTCTTTGATGCAGGTTAACTAATGCTGTAGAACTGAAATATTTAGAACTACGATATAAACAGAGAGGCGCTTTGTTTAGAACATTTCAGTTTTATTCGTTGAAATATATTCTAGATTCATGGTTTGTAAATGTATAGTATGTAAATTGCCGACGATCAATTTTTTAAAGGTCGACCTGTTGCCTTCTCTCAGTACTTACTCAAGACACACGCCTGTTATTCACAAATACACAAACATTCATACGTATGTGCTTATGCGCATGTGCAAGTATAAGGGACAACAGCGACTGGCTGCAGTCAAACTGATATTGAAGAAAAGTTCATGGATGTAAAAATGTACACTTCCTCTGATCTGAATATACCAGGTTTAATATATATATATATATATATATATATATATATATATATATATATGATACAAATGGAACGGATCAGATTAGCAATATAGCATAATATGAAGCAACATCTGATATGTGATTGGTTTATTTCACGGAGTGCTCGATACATTCAACTTTATACTTCGAAAATCAAATTGTTTTAGAGTAGAGATGGAAATATAGAATAGGATGTGGATTCGCTACACAAACAAGTTTATGTTTCTGCTCTCTTTGGGCCACTACATCAGGATTTGCCTGATGATGCCGAGAGAGGGCAGAAACATAAACTTGTTTGTGTAGCGAATCCACATCCTATTATATATATATATATATATATATATATGTACAGTCTAGAAAGCTTTATAGCTTAAAACTCTAAACAAAACACTGAAACTAACACGCAGAAAAAATATGTTTTGGAGATGGACTCCCGTGTTTATATAGCTCGAGTTCTATGTTCATATAGCAATATTCCAAAAGCGGTTACATGGTTAACGACTGATGATCCCAATAAAAGAAAATTTACACAAAGTAGTACAATAACAAAGTATTTGTAAAACAGGGAAAAACACCGAAGAAAATTACCAAAATTACATTAACAAATATTCTGAAATAAGTGACTGAAGTGACACAAGAAGATTTTTTATATTTAGTGATTAAAGCTCCCTGGACTATATATATATATATATATATATATATATATATATATATATATATATATATATATATATATATGGATGTATGTGATCCGATGGAATGAATCATAAATTGCAATATATTATGCATAAACTTATTTGAAATCATCTCCCGTCATTACACGGTTAATGTATAAGTCAACCAAGACAATATATTCAAGGCTGAGTTGTTTACAAATCAGTTAAAGTTATTATGTCTAGAAAAACCTTTCTTTTCTTTCAAATCCCCTAATTTTTTTATTGAATACACAATTCATGTTTGCAAAAATTCAGAATTTATCAATAATCACAATCCAAGAAAAAGTGAATAAATGTAGTTTATCCATCGATCCCCCTTTTTCCAAATTATTTTGTTTTTTTGTTGACGGTATCTGAGAAAGGCACTCGCAAGGAAAAGCCAGGGTTTGAATCTCACAAAGAAAGAAATTAATTGATTAGATATTACCATTTGCTGTGATCGGGGTGGGTAAAGTGCTTGAATGAAAACAGCCCGCATTGGGTTTTTTTGTTTTTTTGCAACGTCTCCAAATGTCAAATCTATGAATCAGGTGCGCATATTATAAGACAATTTAAACTTCAATTATTTTATCAAATATATATATATATATATACATATATATATATACATACATATATATGTGTGTGTGTGTGTGTGTCTGTGTGTATGTGTGTGCGTGTGTGTGTATTAGAAATTTTAATTCAGAACAGTCCTTAAAATGCCAACATAACTTTCTAAAAATAAAAAAGCATTGTGTTCACATTGATTAATAGAACAAGTGTGAAGGGTTATATTTTATTCTAAGATAAGTGTAACTTGAAATTGCATCAGCGGATAGAGTGTGCGATTTGTTCACATTGATGACAACAAAAACCCAGGCCATGTTTTGAATTCATCATCATCACCATCACCATCATCATCATCATCATCATCATCATCAGTCTTCTAACATCTGTCGATGGACATACACTTTCTCCAAGATTCGGCACAATTTTCTATCATGGGCGTCGCGGAGCCAGTATTTTCTGAATTTGTCGAATTCGTTTCTCCATCTTGTATTCTGTTGGCCTCGGTTTCTCGTATGATCTCTGGGGATCCATATTGCTAGTCGTGATGTTCATCGGTTGTCTTTCATTCTTGCAACACGACCTACCCATAGCCATTTGGGTTTTTTAATAGATTTTGTGATGTCTCGGACTCCTGTTTTCTTCTTGATATACTGTGCTGTGTTGTGATCCCTCCATGTAAGATTGAGCATGATTTTCTCGTGCGTGCGTTGCATGCTTCTGAGTTTGCAGATCTGTCTCTTGGTTAGGTTCCATGTTTCAGCTTCATAAGTGACTATCTGGAGAATGCATTGGTTGTATACTTTTCTTAAGCGGGGTATATAGTGGGTATCGTTTGAACGAAAGGGCTGTCAAAGAGTTAAAAGAACTGGGAAAGCATCAAAAGAACTTAATCAGGACCATGGGTGGACTTTCAACCCAGGGTATCTCTCTCTCTCTCTCTCTCTCTCTCTCTCTCCTTCCTCCTCCTTTCAAAACATCGCTTGCTGGGCTTGAAAACAATTTGAAAGTCAATGAATAAATGAATTTTAAACCAAGATTGAGTGTCCGAGCATTTTTCACCCTGACGTGAAGTCCTTCACGATTGAAAATCGCTGGACAACAACGAAATCACGACAAAATGACGATAGAATACATCATGCAACCCTTAGTGGGCATCCACTCCTTTATCTCTCCAACTTCGGCCATGGAACATCTCTGGTACCGTAAATACACAAGGTGTTCATACGAGATTTGTACCAAAGTGGTTGCGTAGCCAGGGTGAGTTCTACCCTCACTCTGACACCGTAACACTACTGCTTGTCACTGGTCCTTAGGTATTTGTTACTTTGAAAGCGGTGTATGCATAAACACATGAATATATAATTCAATGTATGTGCAGGCATCACACGGAGGAATGGCCAACCTCAAACAAATACAAGTTGCAGCAATGGAGCTAGGGGGTTTAAAAATTAGATATCCACTCCTTATTACGTCTAAAATAAAGGTTTTGTAATTATTTGGGGGGGGGGATAGGGTATGATAATTCCTTCCCTTAAATATTTTTTTGCATTGAGTTTAATTTGCAATACTAATCCCTTAGTTTGTGCCCGACAGCGTTCATATTTGTTTAAGAATTTTTTTTTCTTAGTGACCACTGCCGTTGAAAGAATGAAAAGGGGGAAGGAAGAATGGGAGGAAGGAATCAGTTGAGGAAGAAAAAAGAGGATCTTGAAATGAAAGGGAGAACCAAAAAAAGGAAGGAAGAAGGAGGAGAGGGAGAAGAAGCAAAGGGGGAAGGAGGCGGAAGAAGATGTGAGAAGAAGAAGAAAACAAATTATGCAGCCCGTTTTTACACTGAGTATTACCGATCGAGCCGTAGCCCCCAAAAAGAAATTGAAATATCTATTTCTGAGAAAAAATGATCTCACAAGTAATGGAAGTTGATATTCTCAAGAAAGACAACTTTCATCCCTCAGCCTCCACCGAAAAAAAACGAGTTTACTCTTCATTCCAACACGAGAAGAAATTTTCCAATCTAAAATGGAATCATATTCCTATCAACTAAAGAATAACAGTTATTACTTACGGTGGGAAAAAATATCTTTATTCTACTGCATGGTTTAATGCACACACACACATAAACACATGCATACACAAGTACGCACATAGAGACACATGTGCAAACACGTATATAAGGAGCAGTAATCGGAACGTACGCAATTCCCTCTCTGATATATATATATATATATATATATATATGTGTGTGTGTGTGTGTGTGTGTGTGTGTGTGTGTCTGTATATATATATATATATATGTATATATATATATATATATATGTATATATACATATATATATGTCATTTTTATAAGTCTATAAATCTATCAAATACCATGAAAATTATTTTTTTATTCCCATATAGATTATGAACCAAATTTGAATTTCCTCTCAAACCATTAAAATCCTGCCTTATTTTAGCAAAACATAACCTAGCCAAAGAATGATCGCTAACACAAATGCACCTCAGACGAATATATATATATATATATATATATATATATATATATATATATATGAATACAGATGTATATATATATGGGAACACACATTCACACTGACACAAAGCACACACAAACGCCAATCCACATATAAACACATGCATACATATTTCTCCCCTCTCTCTCCATCACTTTCTCCACATATATATATGCGTGTGTGTGTGTGTGTGTGTATTAAATAATGGGATAACCATATGAATTATATATATATAATGGAAATGAAATGACAATATCATATATATATATATATATATATATATATATATAATGGCTGAGAAATGGCTGCATGTGACCTCAAATGGCCTCTAAGGTCAACCTCACATAATGTGCATTACAGGTTGACATTTTGCGAGTCTATATGCCAAATATTTTGTTGATAGGCCCCGTTGTCCTAGCGTGGAAAGAACAAACAAGCAAATATAAGCCTCAACTATATATATACATGTGTGTGTGTGTGTGTGTGTGTGTGTGTGTTTATACACACTCATATATACAGAGAGATGGGTGGAGGCTGAGTGCTAGCTCAGGTAATGTTTTGTTGGGAAAGTCCTCTAGAATTGTGTAATTAACATGCCTTCTCTACATGCGTGAGGTCCTGGGTTCGATTTCTCGTTTCATAAATGTCTTCACCAAGACAGACTCCCTTGTGCACCCATGACACCTGTGTGTGTGTGTATGTGCTGAAAATTGATCTTATTATATATTTTTTTTGAGTAGAATGACTAACAAAAATTCAAATATAAAAATTGCTTCCGATGTTTTGAACCGAAGATTTAAGAGAAAAGACTTCTGGTAACTTTAAATGACTTATGATGTCAACATCATATAGCCTGTGCCGCAAGCTGATTTATTTTGTAGTCTACATGCTGTATAGTTACAGCGAAGAAAGGGACAGACTGACAAGCAAACTGAATCCATGAATATATATAAGTATATATATATGCATATATAATAATCCCCAGACAGATATTTCGCTGTATTACAACACATCATTGTGGATACAGACTATACAGTATCCCTTACAATGCCGCTAGTTAGGGTCAAAACCTTCGTTTTGGACCCAGAGGCAGATGCTCTACCCCTGCCCTACGTGCAACTAGGAGATGAGTTAGGAAGAATTAAGCTATAATTCCCCATCTACTAGAGTGTTCCATTCGAGAGTTGTATGAGCATTGTATATATATATATATATATATATATATATATATATACGTGCATGTGCATTTATATACATACACACACATTGATCTAGGTATAGATATTACTGTACCACGATATATATATATATATATATATATGGATTAATGTGTATGTAATTCCTTCTTTCTATTAATCTCACAAACTTTTCTTCTCTCATTGAATGTATGTTAACACATGCACGTACATACATACAAATAGATTTATATTGAAAAATGCTTGTTTATACTAAGTGTGATCCAAATGTCCTATATAAGTGCATAGAGGTATATGTATGTACATTTGTGTGTGTGTGTGTGTGTGTGGAGGAAGAGCCTTCATGTCATTTATATATAGAGGGAGAGATTGAGGAAAGAGGGTGTTTCTCAGAGCGAAAACGTGTCTGGTAATAATGTCTCCCCTAGATAGAGAAAAAAAAGACCACGCTTGATCAGGTCTAGCTATTAATGAAACCTACGCAAGGAACAACAGAATCATTCGACAATCATTCCCATGTTCTCTTGCTTCTCTTCAGAACAACTTTCGGACGAACAATCATAAGATAATAATCGGCCGGACACGGGCTGAACACGTTACTTTGGCCAGCCGTGCGTCCAAAACCTTTCATCCGACCAACCTCGCTGACAATAAAGCAAACACCTCGCGTCCATGTTCAACGGTATCACTGCTTTACGAAGACCACCGAATCAAAGAATTGAATATTCACAGTTTCCTTGAGGCACTCACTTCACCATGGAAGCCAAACGCATTTCGATAACAATGACTGGGCTATCTTTGCTCCGATGGGGACAAGAGACAAGAGACAATAACGTATATATATATATATATATATATATATATATATATATATATATATATATATATATATATGCGCTGTGCATGTTGAAACGATGCGCCAGTTGTTGTGTGATACCCATATTATGCATATATATTTATTGAAAACCAAGCAACGTGCACATGAAAGAATTATGCTGGGCCTCACTTTGAGAAACCACAAGACAGCACAGTACATCCGAGAAAAGGCAAGAGTCAGGGACATCATAGAATCCATTAAAAATCTCAAATGGCAGTGGGCTAGTTTTTTTGCAAGAAAGGCGAACAACCGATGGATATTGTGACTAACGACGTGGATCCCGCGAAATCACATGCGAAACCGAGGCCGGCAGAATATTAGATGGAGAGACGAGCTAGACAAATTCAGAGAGTACTGGCTCCGCGACGCCCATGATATAGAAATATGGTCAATCTTTGGGAAGGTCCATGTTCAACGATGGACGTTAAAAGACTGATGATAATGATATATATATGAGGGAGGGAGAGAGAGATTTTGAAAATGTTCCCCCGATGGTTAAGGACCACTGATTCAAAGTATATTTGAAAGAGCTAAGTCAGTTCTATATTAACATACAAAAATAGTCCATTTTGATACCCGTTGTTGTATTTACAGCAAGTGAAAACTGAAAAGGTCTCGTTGAAATTTTGTAGATATATGATAAAGCGCATTCCCATCAATATCTATCTATCAATTTATCTTTCTTTCTTATGGTAACACTGGGATTGTTTATCATGATTCGTTTGGTAGAATTTTAATGAGACATTTGTCAAGTTGAATAGCATAAAAAACACGTTATTTGGTAACTTGATGTTAAGCATATTTCAAATTTCAAACAAGTTATCTACTCAGGATATAATTTATTTTAATGGTTGACCCTATACTTTGATTTGATTCGTGCGTAAAAATGTGTTTGTGAATACACTAACCATACGTTATTTACCACCCCCTAGAAAGAATCTCTCCACAAGCCAACATACAAAACTACATTGAAATATAGTAAGGAATAATGAAGTTATCAAGTTGAAGATAAAAGAGATTACGACGTCGATAATACCGACGACGATAATGACGACGACCACAACGGTGATAGACACCCATAGCGAATGATAGTCCCCAGAGACTTTTCCACCGGGGACAATAATATAGCCATGTTTTTTCTTTTGCGAATGTTTATTCAAAAATATCAACGGCAAATTCTTAATTGCATTTATCGAACTGACGTGAAGTTTCCACTTGACTTCAAACAAACAGATTGAGTTAGGAAGTGACAACCAGTGTGCTTTGGCGACACTCGACTCATGGTCTGTGGCAACAGATCATCGCGATAAAAGAAGAACTCGTTTGATTATGACACGGTAATTATACATCCGGGTAGTGGGGAAAAGAGGAGGGTAAATTAATTGGTTTTCTGATTGCATTTAATAACTGAGTATCTTTTAATTACACTTAATAAGAGGGGAGATGCATTTTCTTCAATTAGTTGAGCATCTAAGTAAGGAATTAGCTGCAGAGCGAGGTAGATAGAAAAACATGAGAAACTGTAGATAGATAGATAGATAGATAGATTGATAGATAGATAGATAGATAGATGTGAACAGACTGATGTAGGTAGATAAGAACATATTGATATGGATAGATCGATAGGTAGATGAGAAAAGACTTACAGATAGATATGAACGAACTTAGATAGATAGATCGATCGATAGATAGATAGATAGATAGATAGATAGATAGATAGATATGAACCGAAATAGAGATATAGATAGGAATACATGAACATAGATAGATAGATAGATAGATAGATAGATAGATAGATAGATAGATAGATAGACATAAACAGATTGACAGAGATAGATATGAACTGAAATAGATAGATAGATAGATCGATAGATAACAGGAAGAGGCTTAGATAGATACATAGATGTAATCAAATTGGTAAATTAAGAGGAAACCGTTGATTATAAACAGTTATTGTTATTAAAAGCTGTCGGTCCCCAGCACTTTATACAAAATGAATTAAAGATGAGAGAGAATGAAAACATGAATATATCAGTTTTTTGTATGATGGAAATTTTTTATAACAATATTTTCGTAACATGATAATGAATTTATAACAATTAATGTAAATTGCTCCGATTTTATATCTTTTGCTCAAAAAATTCACAATAAACGGCCTCCTCTATATATTGTCCGATACAAGGAGGAGTGGGAGCAGATAAGGTCATATCGTGTCAATCTTTTGAGTGGAGATTGCCTGCCTGTCTATTTTAACAATTAGGATCAAAATCTTCGGTTTTACCTGAGCCTAAACTTCGACCAATTGTACCATAAGGGAAAATGTAACTTCATCAGTCACTATGTGTGGTTATTTTCATTTTTTTTACTGTTGTCCTTATCTTGATTCATTTATAGAACTCAACGTTAAGGCTATGGTACTTTACAGCCACCAACAGATACTAAATGGGTATTCTTCTGAAGTTTATGACAGGAGGCTATCCTAGCTATCGACTTGAATGTGCTCATTCTGCTATGCAATTTCAGGTGGAGACTAGAAGAGCACCAGCAAGCTGTCACCCGTGGAGAAATTACTGTCAGGCCGTAGTGTACAAAGACCGGGGCGTTGTGCTCAAAAAATTAACCGTGATAAGAACAGTCTGATAAAAACTTATGATAATCCTTTGTCTAAAGAATTCACACATGGAATACTCCTGGTACTTTTCAGATTCTAAGCTGGATATAAATTGATAAACTAAGGGGTGGATCCATGCCATTCCCAATCGATCTAATGTAATGTGAACACAGGCAGCCTCGGCTGGGATTCGAATTCGGTTCGCTGATTTCGTTTTCCGTACCGATAACCACCACCATACCCCTTTCCTCCTGTATTTATTTTTAATTACTTTGGTTAACTACACAATCATATTCTTTAATTACTTTTCTCTTCTCCCACTCAGTATCCGTCTCTGTCTCTCTCATTATCGTGCTCTCATTCTCTCCTTCTCTCTCGTTCTTTCCTTCTTTCTCCCTCTTTTTTCTCTCTATCCGCCTTTCCCTTTCTCGCTCACAAAAAGTTCTCAATTAAGGAAGCAATTAAAAAAGTTACCTCGGTCGATTCCTGATCAATTTTTTGTTTGACAAAAACAAACTAAAACGTTCTGTTCTTCAGTTCTTTAATGGTTATTTCAAAATATCTTGTTTTCAGGTTTTCTTTGAAGGTCTTCCAGCTGTCAAATTCATAATCACCCGGTCATTTTCTCTATATATAGATATACATACATGCACACATTTTAATCTTTGAAGAGAATCGGTTATCGATATTATTCGATTTTGTGCCAGAATAATACTCAAGTAGGTAGATTATTGGATTGGAGTCCCTGAGCATCGATGTTACACTTAGCTAATTTCAGTTCTGACACACTGTTTAGATTTAAAATCATTAATCGGTTCGGATGATGTTATTGTTACCTCATACATAGAAGATACCGGGTTCAATTCCCGGTACAATCGAACAATATGGAAAATTCTTCATTAAGATATTCCCCTGTGCACTCAGCTGCAAAAACCTCCACAGCTTCAAACAACATGGGGCGCAGAACAATGTTCAAGATATACAAGTCACTAGTGGCAAGATCTAAGATTTCCTAGAAGTTAAGCGAAAAAACGTAAAAGCGCAACGACCAGGAAACATCAACATCGGCCGACTAAAAAAATCTGGAAAAGCCATCACAAAAAAACTAACCATTTTATTCAACTTAAGCCTCATACAGAACAAAGTTGTAGAAGATTGTAACAGAAATCATGAATGCTTTAACACAAAAAGGTAACCTGAGAAATCACCAACCGAATAACCAAAACGCTAGATAAAAACCAACCATGGGAACAAGCTGGCTTCAGATAAAAGTACTTGACCATAGTCCATGTACATTCAGTAAATCAACTAAAAGCAGCACAATATAAAATGTTTAGCATAGACTGAATTGAAAAAGGCTATTGAATCATTGGAAATACTAAAGCTCATTGATGCAATCATACAGCAAAGCATAAACCCTGCATACGTCGGTGTATTGCAAAATATCTTCGGACACATCAATTTCTTTATTAGGCACCCCCTCGATTGTCACTTAGAGAACTGAAACATGTAACCTAACCTCAATATGAGAACAATGTAACATGCTCATGAAAAAAAACATGTTCAACACCACATGAAGCGATCACAAGATAACACAGATTTTAAAAAAAGAGTCAGAGATATAACGGAATCCATTATGGAACTCAAGTGGCAATATGTTGGTCATGCAAGGGTGTTGGACCACCGCTGAACATTATGGCTCACAATATGGATCCAAAGACATCATACACAAAACTGTGGCCGACAGAACATCAGATAGCGTGACGAACTAGACAAATTTAAAAAGTACTGGCTCTGTGAAGTGCATGATAGAGAGATCTTGCGAAATCTCAAAAAAGGCATATGTTGAACAACAGACACTAAGAAGCATACATAGGAAACAAGTACTCCGTTACCGGTCATTTATACTCCAATGGGAGTTGTCTCTTGAGAGAAAGACGCTTTAACCACTATAACCTTCATCGATTATCGGATTGAAACCCCAACGCACTTATTTCACTGTTCACTTATTTCAGTTCTGACTCAACGTTCAACTTTTATTGTCAACCTTTTGAATCATTTGAGTGATTTCCAGTTTAATAATACTATAATCTCTGCCTTGAGCTGGACTTGGATTCACTCAATAATTTATTTATTGATGTAGGTGTCTGTTATAGACCTTTGTCCTTTCCATGTTCGCATTGATGTAATCACAAAACTCCCAGTCTGGTTGTTCCATTATCGCTAACCCCCCCCCCCCAGCCAGGATTGACTCTCTCAGAGACAAGTTTGGTAGATAAGTAGGGAAGAAGTATAATAAAATCAGATGAAATCCACATATCGTCCCTGCCATTACTATCCGGTTGGAGGGACTGACATATCTATTGTCATTAATGACAAAAATGAATCGATGTATTCGTTGTAAGTCTTGCCAATCTCAAAACAAGTATGAATTGCTGGGTCATGTTTTACCGACAAAAAGTATTGGTCGAGTACAAATGTGTTTATAGAACACGTATTTCCCTTATTTTGATACGCAAATCGGTAGTGACATTCCAGTAACTAAACAAAATCTGTTAAAGCCGTTGCTAAGTTTGATTATAACTGGACTAGAAATCAAAACTCTCTCTCTTTCTCACATATATATATATATATATATATATATATATATATATATATATATATATATATATATATGTATATATATATATATATATATATATATATATACTCAGTTAAAACGATGGACATGAACATTATCTATATATGTAGTGATAGATAGAGAGAAAGAGCGATGAATAGAGTAACCGGATAAATAGATATGAACATAAATAGATAGAACCAAACTGATGTTTAGAGGAGAGTAGGTCGATTATAAACATGGGTAATGTTATCATAAGTGTATTGTTATCAAAATCAGTCAGTCTCCAACACATTATTCAAAATAATTCAGCATTTTTTTCTTAAATTAGAAATGAATATCATATCAGTTTTTTTTCATTATTATTATGGTATGATAGACATAATCAAAAGTGAGAATATATTCATCCCTCTTTCTCACTCTATATCTATCTATCTATGTACATATATATATATATATATATATATATATATATATATATATATATATATATATATATATATATATATATATATATTTAATGTATATATGATATACACTATATATTAAAATCATTGCTGAAAAGGAGTTAGTGTTTCATCAATGCATCTGGATTGCAATTTTAATAGGACTGTTTTGTTTTATTAAATCCCCGGAACCATTACATGGTAAACGAATGATGATCCTGAGAGAAAGTTTACACGTGGTGCCATGATAACAAAGTATGCATGAAAGAAGAAATAAAACAATGAAGAAAATTACATGAAATTACGTTAACAGATATTGAAGTAACTGAAATGACACAAAAGATTTTTGAAAAAGCTTTTTAGTATTTGATATTGAGTGCTTAAAGCTGTAAAAAATTTCTTGAATAAACATATGTATATATATATATATATACATATATATATATGTGTGTGTGTGTGTGTGTGTGAAATGTATATCAGATCGAAGATCTAAATAAGTGCACATTTCTATATTGATACACTTCTCTTTTAGTTCTTTTTATCAACGCAATATCAGTTTGATTGCAGCAAGTGCTTATTGTCCCTCATACTAATGCATGCACATAAGTATGCAAACATAGGTGTAAACATTTGTTTATTTGTAAATATCAGGCACGGGCGGTGAGTAACTAATTGGTTAATATGCAATTGGTCAATCTTGGAAAAATGAATTTTCAACAATTTATATACCATAAATCTAAATACCATAAATCTACGGTATATTTCAACAAATAAAACTGGAATGTTACTGAACAAAGCAATTCAGTTTATATCACAGGTTTGAATGCTCCAGATTTAGGGCGTTAGTTAACCTGCAGCAAACTTATATTATTGAAAAATTAAATTGATGCAGATTCTTTTGGTTGCGTCTGATATTTATATATAGAGGATGCATGCACCCGTGTGTGTGTGTGTGTGTATTATGTTTTATGAAGAGAAAGAAAGGGAAAGACGATGAAATTATGAAGAAGAAGAAGAAGAAGAAGAAGAAGAAGAAGAAGAAGAAGAAGAAGAAGAAGAAGAAGAAGAAGAAGAAGAAGAAGAAGTCTTTGTTCGGCCATATTGGCTCTCAGTGTGCCATCCGGATCGCTTCCTGCACCATCCATTCAAAATCAACCAAACATTCTCTTGACACGTAATCAAACATGAAGTGATGATTCAGTTCTCAATAGTGAATCTCAGCATCCATTCTCGATTATCAATGCCTATGCAAACGGAAGTAAACATACATTTCTAGATAAGCTGGTCTAGTTGGTGACTCAATAGAAACCTCCAACGAGTAAAAACTGTAGGTATTTTTTTCTTTCTCTTTTTAAACGTTTAAATTGGACAGGAACCTATTTACAGGTCGGAAATCTTTGGTCTATTTTTTTTTACTGCATAAATAATTGATCCAGTGTAAATGAGTACTAGATCATATACAATATTTATATATTGTGTGGAATTTCTGACGAGGATTTCCAGACACTGTACACAGGTTAATCGTTATCAATTTCTTCATTTTCACATTCTAGAACGGACACCCAAGGATCACTAGAGAATGCGTAGCCAAAATATATGGGCGAAAACAAAACAATAAAAATGAGGTAATTGGTCCAAACTAACAAAATAATCAATAATTTTTCAAAAAAAAAAATTCAAGACTATCCAGAGGCTTGGAAATATATTTTAGTTTAAAAGATTAAAACAACAATCTTGAGACCCTGGAATACAGAAGAAACTTCACTGACCTATCAGGAGTCTGTAGAATCTGGAGTCGCATACACAGAATGGATACTGACTTTTATTACTCAAAATACTCTCATAGTAAAATGCTGAAGTAATACCAGAGCACACAGGCATTAACTGCAAACTCAGACTTCCACTTTTGATATAAAAATTCTCCTCAGCAAGAATATATAACACATGAAACGGCTAATGACATTTTAAATATCAACTCGATGATTGAACAAGCATCAAGATTTGAAGTTATGTAAAAGAAATCACGACAAAGAATTAATATGGTCAAAATAACCTCTGTTTGTAACATCCTTGGGGTTTTCCTCATTAGAATGGAAAAGAACATCCGGGAAACGCCCAAGAGAATCTAGATGTTATCGATAAACTATACTCGTCAAAGTGAGGCCTTTCTAAAGGTAGAAAAAAAACGAGTCTTCTTTTCTTTGAAAAATAAAACCTTTTCAGAAGAGATCTAGTGGAATACTGATGCCAATTTTCCACTCTGTTCTTTACAAAATGGCATAGCCAGGAGTGCAGAAACACACTAACACACGTAAGTATAACATAAGTTAGAACCACTACAATCTACATCATGCGAACCTAATCATTTGTTTATTAATCATCTGCTTTTTCCAGTCATAAATTCAAATACTGTCGAGATCCTTCTCTGGGGTTGACTTTATTACCCATTGGTAACAACAATGACAGTGACAGCACCAATAACGACCACCAAAATCAGCTTCATTTGTTACTGAGGGGACGACAAGTATCGTACAACCTTAATGCTACCATAACTCAACTGAAACTGGCTAAATGACGCAATCAGGCGCCGCCAAAAAAGCTATTTTAAATTCGTTTGAGTACAATCAAACAGATTCAAAGCACATATTTTTTAAAGTTATGCACTGATTCTTCCTTTCTCTCTTACACGATATAAATTTCAGCAAGATGCACTCATACAAATTAATGCAATTTTTTACAATTCTACGAAGCATGCAAAATACCTTTCAGGCGCATATTCTATGGTATATTCATGTGCACCTTGAATAGCTCAGTTAACTCTTCAAAATGTTTTCCATACTGTAGAACATTGCAATGTTCATAGTTTTATCATAATTTGATGCGTTTTTTCCAGCTTATTTCCATTTACGTTAATCTTTACAGCAAAACCTTAACCGTACTACATCAAAACTGCTCATTCCAAGGTATTCGTATATGCGTATGATTATGCATGTATATTCACCAAAATGGGTTCGTGTATACGACTGCATAAACGTGCTCTTTTGTGTTTATACATATTTGCCCGTGTACGTATTCGTATCTGTATGACCTTCATGAGTAAATGAGTGATCTTGGCATCTGCATTCGGGTATGTGTGTACAGTTACTCAGAATATATATATATGCATTTATGTGAGTGTATATCCATACACTTTTGAAGATGCTTGTAAAATACAGTGATAACTCTATTAACAGGGAACAATTCGCTACACGAAACGTCTCGTTAGAGGAAATTCCATTAAATGCATAACCTGCTAGAAGTCAGTAATTCATTCGAAATAAAAAAAAACATCGAATCTCTAAAATCTTGATAATAACCTTGTAAATAATTTATAATTCACAAATAACTTCCTAAATAACGTGTAGATACGAATAAATATGTAAATAATGTAATAAATGATTAATCTTATTATAATGCATCAAATGTCTGTCTGTCTGTCTGTCCGTCCGCCTGAAAATAAGCGCTTAGATACTAGATACAAATCTAGATACTTATGAATTAAATCTAAATGATTCTGGATAATTTTACGAAAGTATGCTGTCTTTGTCTCGCAAACTGAATTTATTCCATTAAGACATTTACTTTTGGTAATTATGATCTACCACCAAGTCAAATCTCGTTATAAAAGTCTTTCTTTATGAGAGGTACCAGCATAAATTTCAAATGCACATGAAAGAAAGGCCATACTAGCATCAATGCTCCGTCTTCGATGTGAGATCCTATCAATCCTTGAATACATATTTGCGATAAGCGATTTTTTTTTTCATCTTATAAGATATGACCGCTTCTAACGAAGCTCTTCTTTCGTTTGTTGATTGGCAGAGCGCCAGGGAAAAGATGGTGGATTTTCACTTGCACATCCGGTCGCCATTAAAGACATGACAACGATTTGAATAACTTCGTTCGAGTAGCACTGGAGGGACAATCGTGTGAGGAGCCAGAAAACCACTGAATTGAATGAAACGTAAAAATTCTGGAAAGCTTTAACAGATCGGAAACTATAGAAGAATCGGGAAGTTTCTAGAGAAGAAAGAATGATGCCAAAATTGTTTCTTGCTTTGCTGTTCCTGATATGAAAAGATGAATAAAAAATGATGTGATTGGACAAACACACACGCGCACACACACACTTGCATACGTTATTAGCATTGAATTTATAATAGTTGACGAGTGCAGAGAATTATATAAGAGGCAAAAATAACACTATCTATTTACGAAGATAGAACTTCATATATAGTCGTTTTTATGTGTTGAGAGAAATGGAATTGAACAATGCATACGTGTTATACTCAGAATATAGGTAAATCACAGAGAAATCGACCAGAGTGATATTTACATACATATCCGTATAAATATATAGTGAAGTGAATAGATATATGCACACATAGATGAATAGGTAGATAGAATGATCTTAACAGACTGAGATAGATAGATAGATAGATAGATAGATTGGAAGAGATCGATAATTTGATAGATAAATAGATAGGAACAGATGTAGATAAATAGTGATAATATGAACAGACAGAAATAGATATACAGATTATAACAGAATGAGATAGATAAATATACATCAACAGACTTATATACGTATATATATATATGTATATATATATATATGTATATATATATATGAACTGATACATACATACATATATATATTAGATGTCATATATGTTATAAGTTCGATACGAATAGAACGAGATGGATGGATATGAATTATATATATATATATATATATATATATATATATATATATATATATATATATATATATATATATATATACGTGTGTCTATATTGATAGATTGTCATTAATTCAGATTAAAGAAAGCTATAAGCAATAACATATAACGAGCCTTTCTCGTCGATCTCGCCTTTATTGATTTAATGCTATTGATGACCGACGATTGCTCTTGTTCTGTGTTCAGAATGGCCGGCATTAATTGCTAGATGAACGAAAGTCCGAGTAAGGATTCTCATCAATTTCATCTCCGTCCAGGTCAAAGGTTGTCGATTATTGGCTTTGTGCTCAGACCCAATTTCAAACATCCTTCTCCAATGTACTCCGTAAACACTTGAATGGCTTCAGCCTCAGATGGCCAGAAGCCACACTAGTTACCGATATTTAATATCATATTTCTCTCAACGAGTTCTTTAGAAATTCCGGTTTTGTGGCAAGGATCATTATCTGGTGAAACAGAACTGTAGGCTGACAATCATAATGCTTCCATAGGATGACAGATTTGATCTCCATCCAGATATTTCACTGATTTTAAAGATGTGTCGATTTTTACTGTCATTTTTCTGTTATATCATTCATTTAACGCTTTCGCGCTGGGTAGGACAAATCCATTCCCGCTTGGACATCACATATTTTGTTGACCATTGTTCTCCACGCCTCTCTGTCAGAGGGTGGTTGTCATAGTACTTCTAGGTCATCATCTGTGTCAATTTTCGGTCTTTTTGTGTATAGGTGATCTTTTGATGTGAGATCTTGTTCACTTTTTAGTTTTATTGACGGGTTGTTCTTGACTTACCGGTGTACCTCGCTTCATATGATTTACACCCGAAATAAAATTTGATTGCTCTGTTCACTGGGATGTTCATGTTTTGTCCAAGAATGTGATCCAATAGTGTCCATCTACTTCTCCTCCCTGAGCAAAAGACCATTCTCAGTCTCGTACTTAATTACATTAATCTAATATGTACGTAACGTGAGAGAAACAATCAGCTATAACTCCGATTATACCTGAGATAGATTATGTATTTACGACAGTGGACGAAACCTCTGTAGACAAAGATGATTTTTGCCAGAGTGAGATAGTTTACTTGGATCCATGAATGAATATATATATATATATGTATATATATATATATATATGTGTGTGTGTGTGTGTGTGTGTGTGTGTGTGTGTGTGTATACTCTTGTTGTATATTTTGTTATTGTTTTCATATAGATACATGACCAAAATTGGCAGGGATACCGAATGTTGATCAGGGTTCTCAAAAAAAAAATGGGGAGTATCCATACAGTTATCTCCCTAGCCTTGGAGATATCTATCTTGAAATTCATAACTCAGAAAACTACTTGACCACTCAGAACCAATCTTTGCATGTAAAAAATTATCTTTCAAGAATCTCGAATCTTAATTTTGGACCGATCCATGCAAAATTATTTTATTTTCCACATCACCCAATATCCCCAAATATTTTTGATGAACTTTATTGATATTCTTTCGAATGATCAGCTATAGAATAAAGAGGAAGTGATTCGATATGACGGAAGGGCGATCCATCCACAGTCACTTATATTGAAGCCTGAGATAAACTTCTCTTGAACAAAATGTTTGAGGGCAAAAGGCCCCAATCAGGTCCTATACGGGAATTAACTGAAACACTCCCGTGAGGCTGGTTTTTCATCTAGTATATATCAGTTTACAATTTTTTTTTTAATTGTCAAGTCCTTAATGCAATTAGACTTTTTTTAGCAGGTGAGTCTTGTACATTTTTTCTGATTAGAGATGAGATCTCGTATATCATTGAACTAATGGAGGGAAACTATGAATAATATAAATCTTTATATTTCTATCTATAACCCACTGCTTGTGAACGCTGATGGCCAAAATTTACATCTATCACAGGAAACATGAATGATTGTTCTTTGATGACGAAAAGGGAACGTATCACTCAAAGGGAGGCAGCAGATATATATTTTTTTATCACGAGAATTAACTAAATGCAAGTGAGTATGAAGTTTTTTTTCTTTCTTGTTACGTTTTAATTTGGCCTTGTCGTCAGCTATCCGGGGAAAATTAGTTTGAAAAAAAGAAATAAGATGAAATGATGTTACTTAATTGGAGAGAAAAAGTGAGTTATAGAGATATTGGACACAACTAAAAAGTGTTGATTAGTGCATGTATGTTAGCATGGCATTATGACTATTTTGCTCATTGACTACTGAAAAGTTTTTAGTTTAATTGGTGTTGTTCTTACAGCTGGCTTGTCGCATAATTCAATACACTAGGAGTGTTGAAACTTTTTTATTATTTATTTTATTAAGGGTATTACTGAAGAAGAATAAATATACAATGCAAGTGACATATTAGAAACTGTCAACCTGAACCGTCACCAAATCTACAGACGTAGATTTCTCCAGTTTTTAAGTGAGTCTGGCTGGTCATCTATGTATATATCATGTGAACAGGCCGAGCAAATTGAGCTAGAGAACTGTGACCTTAAGCATTTACTCCTTATTATATCTACAAAAAGATTTTTGTTGTTTTTCCAAGTTTTAGCGGGGTTGGGGGTAATTTGCAATTCTCGTTCAAGTTAAACTGGTCCCTAGTTCATGACCAGCAGCGTTCACGTTTTTTTATTGTTCGTTTTGGAAATCGAATATTTTTAATGATCATTACCAAATAAAACCCGACAGAAATTATTCATTCATCATCA
Source organism: Thysanoteuthis rhombus (assembly GCA_963457665.1). Lineage (NCBI taxonomy): Eukaryota > Metazoa > Mollusca > Cephalopoda > Oegopsida > Thysanoteuthidae > Thysanoteuthis > Thysanoteuthis major. The sequence goes on along the minus strand of OY735212.1, from coordinate 16,153,026 downwards.
CCTTTTTCTTTTTTTTTAATTGGTCACCTCAACGCGGACACAAACTAATGGACCAATCTAGCATGAACTTAAATTGTTCGTATCGCATTTTGAAAACGTTTTGTGACGAGGTCTAAATGTTTGAATTTTCAGGCCTCTAGCCCCATACACGAACTTACTGGACTTTGACCTTCCTAGTGCACTTTCATAACAATTTATCTTAATTTACCGGTGAGTATGAAGTTTTTTCTTATTACGTTTTTAATTTGGCTTTGTCGTCATTTCCTGCCTTGGTCCTGAAAACAAGACACGACCGAAATTTTAGACTTGAACATCATCACACACGAGGAATACTCCTAACATTGATGGTAGTTTTATAAGAGATTCAATTGCATAAAAAGATGAAATTGATCAAAGATAATTATAGATTTTGTTTAAAGTTCTTCGACCCACCATTAGTAAATAAAATTATTCAGAAACTTGAGTAAAATTGGTCACCACAATGTTCAAATGACCAGCATTAAACAAAGCTATATTTAATTATTTTGTGCGAGAGCAAATACTGTGTGTAATAATTGTATACACAGGCGCCCGCTGCCGTTCTTCCAGGGACAAATATATGTATTTCTAGATGAGTAAGCAAATATTACCGGGTGAATAAAAGAATAAAATCGGATTATCTCTTAGAGGCAACCCTTTTACACGATAGGCATTCCATTTATGGAGAACGTACTTCACCCGCCGCCATTCGCAGTGTAAGCAAGTACTACCAACTGTACGATCAAGAACTTAAATGATGCACTTGACAGAATAATGACAGTTTTTTTTATTTGCAAACATTAACCCTTTCAGGGCTGATTGTACATATAGTACAAATTATATGTGTGTATATATATAAATATATATATGTGTGTGTGTGTGTGTGTGTGTGTGTGTGTGTGTGTGTGTGTGTGTATGTATATGTATATATATATGTATATATATATATATGTGTGTGTGTGTGTGTGTATGTATGTATGTATGTATATGGCCCTTCTCAACCCGAAATGATCAAATTAAGATTACAAAAAACAACTCTGCTGCATCATTACCCTTTATTATATTAGGCTCCAACTTTCAGTTAAGTAAAGAAACCTTATCCGGGTAAAAAGGGTAGAATGTATCCCTTGCAATCGCCACAGCAGACACATGTATGCGAAAAAAGATTTTGAGGGAAATCCATGCTGCATTAATTTCACTATGAGAATGGAAATATAATTACGAAAAGGAACAAAATAAAAGAGAGAAGATTCAAGTCTGACTAAAGCTTAAATGATTTGACTTACAACTTTTGTAAAAAAAAAAGGAAAGTAGTTTCATTTCAACTGAAAAAGATCTTCAGATTTGGTCATGGAAGGTAATGGGGGGTGGTTATAGTTATTTTCTATAATTTTTACACTTATGACCAATCAGAAAATAATACTTATTACCCAGGAAGAAAAGGTGTTGCACAAGGTAATTGACAGGAAATTAAGCGAAGAATTTTTTTCACCCATGTTCATTAATTATTTGCTGCTTAGGTAAATTTCTTTCTTTCTTTTTTCAGGATTAAAATATTTTTCTGGTTTATTTGTGATGATTATCACTGTAGGTGTATTACCCGTTGCCACTATTAGAAAACATACTTAAGGAGGAAAATAATCAGGTAGAGAAACCGGATGTTGCCTAGATTGGGTATATGTGTGTGTGTTTATGTGCGTGTGTTTGTGTTTGTGTGCGCGTGTGGTAATCCCTTAAAAAGGTTGATTGTAATCTGACAATGCAGAAACTGAAAAAAATCAGAGAAACAAACATGTTATATTTTTTAATGTTTTTTTTATTGTAACAGGGACAGGCTAAATGCATTTCGCTGGTTCTATCAGCTTTTCAAAAGCACTAATGTCTGAGTGAAGTAATGATATGAGGAAAGTATTGTATGAGGTATTTTCTTCTGGATGTTTCGAAGAAGACGAAAGGGGGTGTGAGTGAGAAGAGTCAGTAAGAGAAGATCATTTTCGGAGTATTCATTCAGTCACTGCAGGGTGTTAGATTGAGTGAGATTAGATCTATTTTGCTCTGATAGATTGATACAAAAGGATATGATGAGGGGTGGAGAAGGGTGTAATCGACGTGATCCTCAGCACATGATCTGAAAATTACAGCATCTTGAAAGTCAGAGTTACTATGAAGTGTCTATTTGTGTTGACACTGTCTATATCGTGAACAATTCTCTTATAAATAACTCTATGTCCAATCACAACAGAGATGAGAATTCGGTTCGAAAACAATTATTTGGCCTTTGCATTACCGGCGGCTGTTTTGCTCAACCGTAAGAGCATAGAAATAATAGCATAATTTCCTATATAATGTAACACAATTTATAATTCATTCTGTCGAACTAAATATGTCCATTGCTTACACACACACACACACACACATATATATATATATATATATATATATATATATATATATATATATATATATATATATATATATATATATATATATATATATATATATAATATATATATACTTGGGTTTGATTTGGTGAAATGATTTAGTAATATGATGATGGTAAATCGACAAAAAAAGATATCTTTCATTTTTTTTTTCTTGTTTTCCATTAGATGGAGTAATATAAATCATTAATTCTATTTTTCACGATTACTTTTTACCTTCATTTCAATTTTGTAAGTGACTTTTTTGAAACTCTGCTCAGGCCGATTTCACAAGCGCAGGGAAATCCGCTTGAGCAAAAGTTTCAAAAAACAACTAATATGTTTAGATGAAGGCAAAAAGGACATAAGAAATTTGAAATAATAATGACTCTTTTAAATTGTTTTCTATTTCAGAATAAAAAGCTAAGTAATTAACTCATCTATCTAATTACGGTGGGGATCACTTAACAATTTCTTTTTGCATCTCAGTCTTTCCCATTCTTACGTTAGTCTATTGACTAATCAAGAGGAGATTAAGCAAAAGATGCAATTAAACGCCTTCGAAAGACCATCTATTTAAAAAGCGACAGGCTGTAATTGACAAAGTAATAGAATCTCTTACAATCAGTTGAACAACTGATTTGTGTGAGGTCATCTGTAAAAGCGACAAAAATGATAAGAGATGGTAATTTAAGTATTAAGCAAGCCAGGAAATCAGACCATGGATGCACAAGTCCTTAGATTGTATGAAGATCTCGGAAAGGCAGTATTGCCCACTATATTTTCTATTGAGTCAAAATCTTTAAAAAAAGAGAACAACGGGCCTGATTAGAAACCTCCATGCGACCAATGTCTTTTGGTAGCATGGTATGTTGAGTACATTGGATGATTGATTAAAAATTGGGGAAAAGTTTATAATTGAGTATAATATATCTCTCATCTTTTGTTGGGCGATGATCACAAAAAATTCTGTATAAAAGAAAACAAAAACTGTGAACGCTGTCAAAGACAAAACAAGGACCAATTTAACATGAAATCTCACCAAACACAACTATATTTTGAATAGAGGTTGGGTAGGATGCCAATTCATGCTAATGTGTTTTGTCCCCATTTGAAGGGGCGTGATGTGACGTAAAATAATTTGGAAAACTAGGCGCCTGCAACTTTGACGTGAACCTCGTTGTGGTGGTCTCTTAGCTCGCATAATCACTTAACGAGACAAAACCTCCAATAAATTTGGAGTCAGATTTTTAAAAAATAAAATTTTTGCTAAAACGGTTTTTTTCCGCTATTTTGCACTTACTAAAAATGGGTCGCAACACGGCAGAAGACTAATGAGGGCTAATAAAATGGAAGACATGGAATTACTTTGTTGGAACCCCCTTTTTTTCTCTTATATTCAAATTCGTTGCCATCTTTGTCCATTAAATGCAAGCTTGAAGCCTTTCATTTAGGAGGGTTGTGATATCAGGCTTTTTGTGTCATGGTTTTGTTGTCAAGAATTGAATTAGTTACCATTTAGGGTAAGCACATTTGTTCGATATATGATTCCTGGATAGAATTGATGGTTTTAGACGGACAATCTATAGTCAATGGTTATTATATCTTTTGTATTTTGTAATCAAGACATTTTTAAAAATTTTTACTTGCATTCACGTATTGGTGAATGATTGGAAAACATATATATATATGTGTGTGTGTGTGTGTGTGAGAGAGAGTGAAATGACAATATCAGAAGACTGTTTCATACAAATGATGTTTTATTGCCATGTTTCGCTCTTTACGTGCTTCAGCAGGAAATAAGGATCTACAAGAACCGTTTGTATTTATAGTTGAACTGTGAATTTTATGGTGAGGGAAGTGTACTGGTAGATCATGTTTGTGGTGAGCCTGCAGATATATGTGTTATATCCTTATGGTCACTGATTCTCAAATACTCTTATATCATCAAACAGGAACATATACCTTCGTTCTCTCGCCATAAATCAAATCCTAAATCAGCCTAATGCTAAAAACCTGATTTTTCTCAGCAACACCAATGAACTAAAATTGAGCTGGAAATCCTCTAAGGTCGTAACTTGAATACCGCCACTGAGTTCACCAAGATTCGTGACACCAGGCTTGCCACGAACATGATCTACGATCAAAACACCCTCACCTTGAACCAAAAGATTCACTGTTCAACTATATATATGTGTGTGTGTGTATCATCTTTTTTCCTGACGAATTCAAAGCCCATCGTATTGTAAGGCAGTTCAACAAGCTTACAATTTCACTCACTGCATGAATGAACAGACGTCTGCATTTTTGAAGGTCAAGCAACCCCAGATCGATATTGAGACGGTTGAAGATGAAGAGAAGGGACTTGAGTCAGGATAAGGAGAGATAGAACACTGACCTTTGTCCATTCTGTAAGCATCGCTAATGATCCGGAAAAAAAGATATTCAGCCATGCATATAACTACAAAACTCGGTGCATTCGATATAGTTTGTAGTTTGAAAACAAGGGATGCTCCAGGTACTCTGCCATCGAAACGTCAGACGCAATTCACACGAAAAAAACATTCTATAGCACTTCCAATATTACGCAATCCTTCATCGCATTTACCGCTTACTTTCTATTGAGTTAGCGAGAATAAACTCTCAAAGTAAAATCTAAACTACTGCTACATTCATCATCATCATCATCTCTCTCTCTCATTCTTTGTCTGTGTCTATCTGTCTGTCTGTCTGTCTGTCTGTCTGTCTGTCTCTCTCTCTCTCTCTCTCTCTTTCCCATCCCCCCTCTTCAATCTTGGCCCAGTAAAACGTTCATTTGTATCTGCCTGGGGCGGAACATTACTTGATCTAACGTGCAGCCAAAGCCCACCGTATTCAAACATATCTTATATCTCATTTGTTCTTCATCTCCGGCCAGTTCCCAACAGATGTACACACAAACCACAGATACATTCACTTTTTAACATCCTTTGGTCAGGTCCACTGACATGACATAAATACTACTTGGGCTATTCCCACAGTGTGCCACATCCACACATGTCTTCACTAACGACTATCCAACGATGCTACATTATTTTCCACCCTTTCTCTCTCAATGCCCAAGACATTCGTACGACCATGAAAAAAATTACTTTACTGACATATTTGTGTGCTTCTACTATCCTCCAAAAATGCTCAATCTGTTTTAATTAGCCCCCACCTTATCACTCAGTCACACCATAACTTCAGCTTCACCTTGTTTCGTTTGCATTGCAACGATTTGGAACTTGCATAATCATAATGTACCCGTGTCGCTGATTCTGGTTCCTGTGCCGGTTATTATCATCTGCAATTCTTTTCTATTTTTCACTGTGATTATTGGAGGTGTGAGGTGGCCATTTGGATTACGAAGGAATGATTCTGCAAAAAAAATTCAAAATCTTATCGGAAAAATTCGTGTTCATTTCGCATTGATGTCTCCGGGGAAGGCATGAGTCCATTTATCTCTCGACCTATTGGTAAAATAGCAGCTGAAGTGAGTGACGCCACGGGTGCTTAAGTCTATTTCACGGATTGCAAACATGAACATAGTATGTAGTAATGCGAGCCTAAGCAGGAGGGATAGAAGCTGTAACAGGAGTACGGCCAATTGTTAAAGTTTTAGGTATGCAAAAGTTTGCTTTAGTCCAAAAGTCCCCACTACTGAGTATCAGTTCAACCTGCCCAATTATAAGAAAACTTCGGCTTATGGCACAGAATCCCTTCTAATTGTTATCTGAGAGTAGATTTCTGATTCGTTTAGATTTATTTTAGCACACTTTGGGGCTCAGTTTAGACTGATGGTAGAGTTTATGCACTTGAAATGTTGGGAGATGTTTTCTGAGCAGGAAAGACTGAAGCCGTTGCCAACGTGAGGGCACTATCTATAGTTTGATGTAAACCAAAGGTGTGCCTGGGGATAAAAGTTTCCAATCCCAAGATTCCAAAACCGAATATCGGTTCATTCCAACAATCTGAGGCAATTTTGTTTGAAGAAACTGCGGATGGTCCAGAGCCAAAAGGGTTCGGCAAGCAGATCTTCGCTTCTCTCTGATAAAAAAAAGTAAGCTTTTGTGTTTTAAGAGACTTTTTTAATCTTTCAAGAGTTTTCAATCATTCATTTATTTGATATATTAGGAAGTTAATCATTGATTAAATGAAAGGAGAGGTAAAGAGGCATTCTGCATATACTCAAGATTCTTTTTGGCTTAATTTTTTTCACTCTTTTTGAAAAGAGACAGAGGTGGGGCTGGGTGAGCAAAACAAAATTAAGAATTGATTTTAAATCAATTTTAGAAATTAAGTTGATTTTTTGATTATCAGAAAATTTTCACAAATTCTGATTTTTTTTCGCTACGCTTTTGCCGTAAAACTTTTTTTTTTCCAAAAATTTGAAAAAAACAAGATTTACCCTTAATTTACCCGTCAATGGAAACCATGTATTTTTTCTATACCAAGGGATGTAATTTTTTGTCTATACTTTCCACTCTAATATTTCAATATTGTTAAAAAAATATTATCGTTTAAAATCAAATAATAATTCAACTTGAACTCCACCTGAGTTCCATCTCTCTATCTATTCCAATAATTCTTAATAATCCACAATATAATCCACCCATTCAGGTAGATGTTTAATGTAATTTAACTAAATAGTCGAACACAAATTATTTGCACGATTCCCAGTGGATCATCATAATCATCATCAGTCTTCTAGCGTCCATCGTTGGACACATACAGTTTCCAAGATTTGATTGACCTTTCTATCACTGACGTCGAGTACTGTTCTGAATTTGTCCAGATCGTCATGTCATATTTCTTTCTGTCGGCCACAATTTTGCATATGATTTCTGTGGATCTATATTTTGAGTCGCTGTATCCAGCGGTCGTCTGACATTCTCGCAACATTTCCAGCCAATAGCTATTTGAGTTTTCTAATGGTTCCTATGATATCTTGGACTCCTATTTTTTCTCTGTGCTGTCTTGTGATCTTTTCATGTGATATTGAGCATGATCGTTTTCTCGTACAGGTCGTGTGGTTCTCAGTTTGGGGGCAATTCTTTTGGTAAGGTTTCATGTTTCAGCTCCATAAGTGACTATCGATAAGATGCATTGGTTGCATACCTTTCTTTTCAGGACTAATGGGATTTTCTTGTTCTTGAAAGTTGAGCTGGCTCTACCGAAAGCTTGCAAACCTAGTGTGAGTGGATCTACGTTCCTAAGTAAATTATGTCCTTTTATATATATATATATATATGTATATATATATATATATATATATATATATATATATATATATATATATATATATATATTCTATTTTGCTTTCCGGTGTCTGGTTGTTCCTCTCTCTATTTGCTTTAGAATTCTCTTCTCTTTCTCCAGGCTTTTAGATTCCCCAGCTCTTTCTCGTATCTCCCACTACCTATTTCGTTTCTTATCCCTCTTTGTCTCTATCTCTTCCTCTCTATCCTCTTATATTCCCACTCTCTTTTCCCTCGCATCTCCCACTACTTATTTTGTTTCTTATCCCCTTCTCTCTTTATCTCTCCTTCTCTCCTCTTACATTCCCACTCTCTTTTCCCTTGCATCTCTCACTACCTATTTCGTTTCTCATCCCCACTCTCTTTATCTCTCCCTCTCTCCTCTTACATCCCCACTCTCTTTTCCCTCACTTAAAGCTCTCTTTCCCATTCTCATATCCCTCCCCTTTTTCTGCCTCCACATTTTCTCTTCTCTCCCATAATACTTACTCTTCCATCTCTTCTCACTACTTAATTCCATCTCAACTCGTTATTCACTAACCCTGCGTCCCAAAATTCTCCGTCCTCTTTGGTATTCCCTTTCTCAGAAACTTGCACACCCCCTCATTTTTCTCTCCCACCAAACCCTTCACATGCTCAACCATCTCTTTTCTTCTACGTAACTTTTGCGCTCCTATTTCGTATCACATCCTTGCCTTCTCAACACTCTACATTCCGACTTTCTCTCGCCCTTTACACCGCTGCTCCTCCTCGCTGCCAATCTTTCTCATCCCCTTCACTCCCTCAAAATCTCACTTCCCTGGTCATTCCCAGCTTTCTGGCTGAGATCCAAGCACATCTGATTCCCACTTGATCATCCTTTGCCGAGGGTAAGTGACAATATTGTTCCAGGGAGCCATCCCAAGGTTGCACCTCTCAACTGTCCTAAGCATCAATCCCTGATGCGTGCTACACGATAAGTGGTGAGGCTGCTACACATTTTTCTCACCGCCTGCATAACCAAAATCCCACTAACCCTGAAAAGAAAGATCGACAACAAACGCTTAGAACCATGCAACATGCTCAGGAGAGAATCGTGCTCAACCTCATAAGATAGCACTGTATATCAAATAAAAGACAGGAATCAAACATATCTTAGAATCCATTTGGAAAATTCAAATGGCAATGGGCTGGTCACGTTGCAAAAATGTCAGACAGTCGCTCGATATTACGGCTCATTACGGCTCACAACGTGGATTCCCAGTGATCATATACGAAATTGTTGCCGACTGGAAATATGAGTGCATGATGAGCTAGATGAATTAAGAAAATACTGTCTCTTCGAACTATATGATAGGTAAAATCTTGGAGAAGGTGTATGTTCAACGACAATGATGATGGTGATGATGATGATGATGATGATATTAAACCTGTCCCTGTGCTGAATATGTTCTAGGGAAGTGGATGAATATACCTGCCCCCCATCCCCCCCAAAAAAACTTGAAAGAATAACATTGGGGCTTCGACTGCGTTGTTTCCAGATCTCATAAAAAGGGGTAAAGTGACATCTTTTGAGGGACGCTCCGATTGGAGTTTAATCGGCTGATGACAGAGTCCCAGTTTTCGTTGCATGCATCAGCTTAGTCAACCTTGCAAGTCTCAAGTCTGGTAGAGACCAGAACTCCATACATACGACTTTGTATGACCACCTCCTTGACACGATGTAAATCCACTGAAGGGATACCTCCACTCTGATCACACAGCTTAGAGTTTCAAGTCTGGTCAAGACCAGTTGTTTTGGTTTTTTTATTTGTTTTTTTTTTTTTTATGACCACCCCTTTCCAGGTTGCAAGTCTATAGGAGGGATACTTTTGTCTTACTTCCACAGCTTGTACTCAATTAGTTGCTTCTTGTGAAGAAGAATTTCTCACGCTTTCTGCACATACCGGGAATCGAACCTTTTCATCACAAAGACCCAAGAATGTTGTTTCCATTTTTTTTTAAATTCTGTTCTTTGTCTCTTCATATTTTTTTTCTTCTTCAACTATTGCTTATATCTAGTTTACTTTTGATGCACAGACTTTTCACATACCCCTTTCTAAAACTGACTATTAACGAGATGAATGCACTGAATCAGAACAATTAAGCAATGTATGAAAAAAAAACGACGGAGCAAGTGAAGAGAGAAGCAGAAAGTCCCAAGCATATTATGGGTAAAAAAAAATACTTTCAAACCTGATGATGTAAAATCATTCCAACTATTTCCCCAATTCTCAGCAAGGAAGGTCAAGTCAGACTTACTTTGAAGTATCCATGTTGTTGAGAATTGTTTTTCTTATATTTCTACTTGGTTTATTTATTTTTTAACTTGATACAAGTTAAGGCACCCCAATAAGTTGTTATCAAGAAATGTGTTAGAAAGACTGCACGTCTTGTAAAGGATTTTATTGCTCACCTTGAACCGATTCCTCAGAATGAGATCCTTGGCTTTTGTTCAGTGAGTTTTTTATCCGAAATTCAATTTACATTTGCTCTCTTCTGGAGAGGTGAATAAATATAAACTTCCCGGGGTTTTTTTTTCTATCTCTTTCTCTGTACCTTAATCCTCTTTTCCCCGCTCGTTTCCCTGGTGTTTGTCGGTATCTTCGACCGGGCGCTTCGCTTTAGTGTATTTTGTGTCTGAACTATTTATTATTTCTCTGTCGAAAGCTGGTGAAGAATTGCAGTCGTGGCCCGCCGCTCCTGTAACATTTACCAGTCAGTTTAACACAATTACAACGTCGAACGGGCTAATTATATGCTTTACAGCCTTTATCAGTAAATAACTACCTGATCATCCTTCTACCGGCTTGTCTGCCTTCTTCTCTTCCCATTCTTCATTTCTTTCGACTTCACCAGTGGAAGCAGTAAATTTCCTCTACGTATCGAAATAAGAATCAGTGTCCGATGGAACCGGACGCAAGTGGAGGCCGTACTGGAGTTGAAGATGGTCTGGCATACGCCTTTGCTTCTTGACCGAATACAGAGAATGGACGCTCGTCTGAGGCTGATCTCAAGCCTCTTTAATCACCGCTGAACCCAGTGATTGGTGCGTTCGGATGGTCGGCTAATTGTTGTTGGCCAATATCTTTTTCTGATTGGGGATCGGATTCACGTCAGGTCGTCATCGGTCGTCTACGGTTGTGCAGGGTCGCGTGAGAGTGCGAGGCACCCGTACAAAGAAAATGGTGCGGAAGGATGTAACAAATCAAACAGGTCTGGTTAGTCACTCAATCGAAAACATCACATGACCAGCATATCGTGTGGGGGAGGGAGGGAGGCGGTTCGAGAAAAAAAAATGTGAAAAGAGGTGATCAATAAATAAGTTACTTCCCTTGGCTTTTGTTGGATGGTAATCGCTAAAGATGTCCGAATTTTCGAAAAACAAATGTGAACCCTGTCGAACACAAACTAAGGGACCAATCAGGCATAGACTTACATTGCGAATTGAACCATGCCACTAAGAACCTATTCTCGAGGGTGGGGGGTGGAATACAAAAAGAAGAGTTTTTTGTAGACATAATAAGGAGTAAATGTTGATATTTTCAGTACTCTAGCTCTATTGTCGAGACCAGCACACGTTTCATGTAGGTACATCAATAAATACATGCATACATGCATAACCTGGTCGGCAGAATCACTAAAAAACTGAAGAAAGTTATTTTGACAACGTTGACGGTTATGATTGACGGTATATTATGGAAAATTCTTCTGGGGAGAATGATATTGGTTTTACACAAAGAATGGTTTAAGTACTATACACACACACATAGACACACACGCGCACGCACACACACACATATATATATATATATATATATATATATATATATATATATATATATATATATATATGTATGTATATGTATATATATATATATATATATATATACATGTATATATATATATATATATACATATATATATATATATATATATAGAGAGAGAGAGAGAGAGAGAGAGAGAGATACATTCATACATACATACATACATACATACATACATACATACATATTGAGAAATTAATGTATGGTCCGACATGATAATTATGAATGCGATTTATTATTTGAAACCCTATTTGAAAAGATTTCCCTTTATGAAATATCTTGGTCTAGACAGCGTGAATATAATAGAGACTTTAAGAAATGGGCTGTGACAAATCAGGATCTCGTCTTGTTCATTCACTGTACATATTTTCACTATCGTTTCTCAATGTGAACAGTTATATTATTAAAAATGGATGTATGAACAGATGATAAGATGATATCTGGACATATGGCCGTTATTTAAACTTCCAGCTTACCAGCAAGCTTCTAGTTCAGGGGTAATAGCGACGCTACATTTAATCAACTGCCCACCGGTTCGATTCCTGCAGCAGCTTAATTTTTAAAGTTTTTATTCTTTTTACACTGTCTAGGCCATAAGATGACATTTTCAGTGTTATAACAGGAGGTCATTTCAAATAGAGTTTCATATAATGTAACTCATTCATAATTATTCCATCACATTATATATCCATTTTTTGATACTATAATTGTCGGAGTTGAAAACAATAGTGAAGATTCTGACATTGAAGGAACAAGATGTGGTCTGAGTATGGGAAAGTTATTAGGACATTCGACTTATCAGCGAGCTATTTAGTTCAATGAAAACAGCGATGCTACGATAAAGTGGCTAGCTGTCAGTGACAGTTTTGATTCCTACAGTGCCCAAATTCATCAACTGTTTTTTTTCGATTTACGATTATTGGGTCAAGTGACGCCTTTTCCCGTGTAATATCGGGAGGTCAAATAGTTTTTTAATTGATACAAGGCATTTATAATTATGTTTTGAATATGTGCGTGTTGCGTCATAAGCATGCAGCTTTGAAAAGCTGTTATGAACAGGCATACCAGGTTTAGTGTACGGTGCACAAAGGCAGCTCACAAAAACAAGGAGGGGAACAGAAATCAAAGTAGTTCGGACGAAAATCTGACAGTAGAGAGATCATCATCAGTCTTTTAACGTCCGTCGTTGGACATAGATCTTTGCCAGGATCCGCCACATTTCTCTATCATGGGCGTTGCAGAGCTAGTATTATCTAGATTTGTCTAGTTCATCTCTCCATCTTGTATTCTGTAGGCCTCTGTTTCGCATGTGATCTCTACGAATTTATGTTGTGAGTCGTGATGTCCATCGGTTGTCTGCCATTCTTGCAACATGACCTGCCAATTGCCATTTAAGTTTTCTAATAGATTCTATGATGTCTCGGACCCATGTTTTCTTCCTGATATACTGTGATGCCTTTTGATCTCTCCATGCTATTTATTTTCTGTCCCACCACAGCAAAATGTGACACAAGGTCGGGGCTTAACGTGAGGAAATAGGTGCAACCCTTGAAAATTAGCTTCAGTCGACGTGACTTTGATTGCCAAGCCGTAGAAGCTAAAACAACCTCCGCCACGAAAGCGTCAGGACAATCCTGACCTGATCCTTTAAGTGCAATGGAGCAGTGCTGCCCCGGGGCAACGGATCCCCCGCAGCCGAGCCGAGTAATAAAAGGACGAATCCAAAGGCTCCACGATGCGTGTAGCAAAGCGCAGCTTCAGTAAAACCTCATTGGCTGACGCATTGTACTAGTGCACTCGGTCTTTCATACCAACCACAACACAATCTCCGTTTCATTCGGCAGGCAAGTGTCAGTACCTGCACCTCGGGTTCTGCCGTGGAACACTTTGATCCTGCCAAAAAGGCCAGAAAAAGAAGAGGTGGTGCATGATGCTCACATGTGTATGTTGCATGGTTCTAAGTTTGCAGGTCTGTCTCTTGTTAGGTCCTATGTTTCAGCTCCATAAGTGACTATCGGGGGGATGCATTTAAAAAAGCCTATTTTGGGGACTGAAACTTTCCAACGAGACAAAATGGGAACTTCAAGACCGCTTAATAACTTCGAATTTTTCGCTTAGTTTTGCCAATAAAATGTTGAGATTAGGATTCTAATGGATTTTAAATGAGATAACTCAAACTGGTCATTCTGAGACAAAGTGATTAATGCCCAAGTGTCCAGCTCCTTACCTGAATGTCTCTCTATCAAAGTGCTACTTGAAAGAGGATATGTTTCATTATCCCAGCTACATTCCTCCGGTTAATGAATTTAAATTCTCTATGAGAAACTTCCTGCACGCTCACACAGATATACATATGTATATATGCAATTTATGTTATTGTATTCATTTCGGATATTTATAGACGTAGGTAAAGGTTGTTAGTTATCATCATCATCATCATTATCATCAGTCTTTTAACATCTGTCATTGGACATAGACCTTCCCAAGGATCTGCCACATTTCTCTATTATGGGGTCGTAGAGCTAATATTTTCTAAATTTGTCTAATTCATCTGTCCATCTTGTATTCTGTCGGCCTTGGTTTCGTATATGATCTCTGATGATCCATGTCGTGAGTAATAATGTCCAACGGTTGTCTGCAATTCTTGCAACATGACCTACACATTGCCATTTGAATGTTTTAATAGATTCTATGACGTTTAAGAGTCCCGTTTTCATTCAGATATAATGTGCTGTCTTGTGATCTCTCCATGTGAGGTTGAGCATGATTCTTTCATGTGTATGTTGCATGGTTTTCAATTCGTCTCTAAGTTAGGCTAAATGTTTCAGCTCCATATGTGACTATCGGGATGATGCATTGGTTGTACGCTCTTCTTTTGGATATTATTGGGATCATCTTTTTCTGAAAGTTTAGCTAGGACTGCAAACGCTTGCCATCCTTGGGTGATTTTTTCGCTTTATTTCTTCTTCTCTGGGTTGCTAGTATACATTGAATCAATGAAAATCTATCTAAGTACTTGCAAACCTCTTTCAATCCCCCTATCTCAATATATATATATATATATATATATATATAGATAGATAGATAGATAGATAGAGAGAGAGAGAGAGAGAGAGAGAGAGAGGAAAAGAGATGTCTTAGTGTCACAGAATTATGTGTATATATATTCAAATTGAGAAGGTTTGTGTGTGTGTGTTTATGCAGTTCAGTTATTGTTATTTAGGAAATTGCATATGTGTATGTAGTGTGTGTGTGTGTGTGTGTGTGTGTGTGTGTGTGTGTGTGAATGCAAGCATTGTTGTTAGTGTTTTGTTGAGGGGGTTTCTGCATTGTTCTATTCTATGTGAATGTGAGTGTGGGTTATCCATGATTTTGGAGTGTTTATCTAATTCATACTTCTTGAGGTTTTATATCGTCGGTTTTATATTTGATACTTGAATATTATATATATATATATATATATATATATATATATATATATATATATATATATATATATATATATATACATAAGATTTACAAGGATATTTATCTGCTCTCTTCAGCAACCGGCATTAATACATATTCAACGGTATTAATGATATCTCGTGTTAATTACGTCACTTCAGTTTGTACAAAGTATCAAAATGACAAACTAAATATAACAACAAATTAATACAATCTTTGAATAAAATGACGTAACTAATACAATATATATATATATATATATAAATATATATATATATATATATATATATATATATATATATATATATATATATATATAAGTATATGCGTGTGTGTGTGTCATACGAATCAGGAATACAAAATAATATAATAAAATACAAGATCCGAAATGGGTTGGGTTTATAGATGCTCGATACATTCCATATTAAATGTCAAGTTGATTTAGAGCAGAGTTTAAATATGATGGAGTAAGGATTCTCTACGCTAATTTGTTTGTGCTTCTGTCCTGTTTGGACTTCTTCAGGCATCTCTAGATTCACCTGAAAAAGCCAAAACAGGGCAGAAACGTAAACATAAACGTGTTTGTCTAACGAATCCTTACTCCCTCTCTCTCTCTCTCTCTCTCTCTCTCTATATATATATATATATATATATATATACAAATTTGGAAATGTGAAATTTTGTTTATATATATATATATATATATATATATATATATATTCATCTATAGAGATAGATATAGTAATGGGTTGATACGATTACAGTATATGGACATAAAAATAAACACATACATACATACATACATACATACATACATGTAATGTACATGTATTGAACCATACAATCACTCATAAATTCATTTCCACATCCACATATACAAAACACATGCACACAAGCACACACATTTACACACTCGTATACATATATATAGACGTCTTTTTCACTTAATAATAAAAATCAAATCAGAAAATAATTTGTCTCCAAAATTTTTGACGTTTTTCTGCTAAAAAGCCCATGGAAGAGAAAAAAATTTCAAAATTAAGCACAAGAAATGCAATAAAAAAAAGACTTAAATAGGAGGGAAAAGTGTAGTATTTTCTGAAAGCACTAAATTTCATTCACCTCTCCATCCACCCCATCAAACTTAATGCACAAACTTTCCTTTTATACGGATTTTAACGACTTCGTTAAGTCAACTTTCATGAGTTTTTTTTTCTCTTAAGATTAAAGGTGCGTTTCAAATGATGGCTATGTCTAAGTAATGTACATTATTATCATTATCATCAACATTATCATCATCATTATTATCATTATTATAATTATTCTTATTATTATTTGCAATTTCACACCAGTTGCCTGGTGGTTGCCACTGGAAGTTGAGTGACAACAAGTCTCCGCAAGTCCATAGCAATACTGTGTTTTATATTTTCATACCAGTTGCCCAGTGGTCATCGCCGGAAGCAGGGTGACAATAAGTCTCCTCAGGTCTTTAGCCCACATCTCATCTCATTTCTCCCTCACTTATCACACCAGTGCTGTGGTTCATATCTCTACTGGTGCAGCCACGTCTATTATTTGGCAGGTTTTCCTTTTCTTACCTTCGATTATCGGGTCTTGTTTTTCTTGCCTGGATGAGGTGGTCTGTTTGGATGTCAAAGTCCCAAAGTAATTTGTGGCTTCGATTCTCCAGGGATATCTTTGTTTTGTACAGATACCACGTATCCGTATGGTTTAATTCCATTCGTTTACTCAGTTCTCGGTGAATCACAGTTGCTATTCTATCGTATCTGTGTTTATACTCCTTCTGGGCGAGTTGACTACATTCACTAGTTATGTGGTTTATGGTCTCATCTCTCTCAGCACGCAGGCGGCACTTGCGGATTGTCTGTGTTCTGTCGATTTTTGTTTGATATAGTTTGTCCTGATGCATTTTTTTCAGTTACTATGATGAGCGATTCCGTTTCTCTCTTCAGGTTCCCTTTTTATAGTCATGACCATGATCACTCGTCTACCACATCCTGTTTCTGTCTTTTAAATTCTCCGTATAATTTTTTCTTTTCCCATTTTTCTCTCCTTGTTTGCTGTGTTGTTCCATTGTTTTCTACCTTTTGATTGCTCATTGCGCTGCTTCGGGCACTCTTCATGATGTCTTCCCTGTTTGTTTGCCTATACTTGCCTGGATCTGTTTTGCCCTTCTGGACACAGTCCTCTATGCTTATGAGCCCTCTGCCAACTTCTTTTCTCTTCAAGTATAGTCTATCCTCGTCAACTCTTGTGTGTAAGGCCTTGTTCATTGTCATAGGCTTTCTTCTTTGCCGATCCATTGATTGGAGTCCTCCCTTTGTCCATCCAAAGAATGGCCCTGTGTATCTTAATACCGATACGGCCCATGTGTTAATTCCTTTTATAAGGTTCCTACTGTTTAGTTTAGTCTCTTTCCCTTATCCTCCTGTTCTCTTTTTATTTTCTCCTTCATTTCTTCCCGTTTTATCATGTCACATTTAAGAACTCCCAGGTATTTGTATCGGTCTTGAGCAGTCAGTGCTTTAATCTTCCTGTTGTCCAGGGATTCGATTCCTTCCGTCGCTGCGAGCCTTCCTCTGTGCATTACCATAATTGCACATTTTTCTATTCAAAACTCAATCCCAATATCATCACTGTATTCTTTCACTTTGTTGAACAGCATCTCGAGTTTTCCCCAGTTTTTTGAAAAAGACTTTATATTGTCCATGTACATTAGGTGGTTGACTTTCCCTTTCTATTTCGGATAATTCGTGTCCTTCGCTATTTTTCAGGTTTCTGTTGAGCAGTTTCATAGTTAGAACAGATAATAATGGAGACATTTAGTCTTCCCGGAAGATTTCCCATTTTAACTTACCTCTGCTGAATTTTCTCCTGTGGCTGTTAAGTCTTTTTTCCAGTTTTTCATAGAGTTGGCAATAAGTGTCACCACTGTTAAACTGATCTTGAACAATCTGAGGCATTCGAGTATCCAGCTGTTCGGAATCATGTCGTATGCCTTTTTATAGTCTATCCATCCCGTTGCAACGCTCTTCCTTTTTCTGACTTCTTCTAAGACCATCTGGTCAATGTAGTGCAAGTCATTCGCCCCCTTCGTTCTTCTCCTGCATCCTTTCTGTTCTTCTGGTAATACTCCCTTTCTTTCAGGGGATATGTACATTCTCTCAGTTATTTGTCCGGACAGGATTTTCAACATGAGGGGAAAGCTCGTGATTGGCCTATAATTGCTTGCCACGTTCCCTTTTTCAGGGTCTTTCTGGATAAGGGTGGTTCTACCTCTGGTAATCCATTCTGGTACCTCACCTTCATTTAGGCAACTTGAAGTTGGTGGGTGAGCCTCCCGTTGGTTGTAGTGAATCTTTCAAACCAATATCTGTCATCAGGTCCTGGTGCTCTCCAGTTGGCTATTTTCCTGAGAGCGTGTTTCAATATGGTTTCCTTTCAATACTATGGGTTTTCCATTGTCTTTGAGTTCTTTTTTCATGTTCTCTAACCATGGGATTTAGTCTTTTCAGGTATCCCCTTATGCTGTTCCAGTTGTTCTTGGTCTCTGTGGCATCAGGCTTTATGTTCTGTCTTCTATCTCCTTTCAAATATTGGTAAAACTTTCTCTTGTTGTTTTAGAATGTGTGGTTTTGTGTGTTTTGAGCAGTCCTTTGCCTATATCTCTTCAGTCTTGTATTCTTGGCTAATCTCCTCTGATGTATCTGTTCTACTGCTGCAGGGTTACCTTTCTATGTTATCTTGTATTTGTCCCAAAGTTTTACTCGTGGTCTGTTTGTATGTGGTGCATTTCTCAGTAGAGCTTCATCTCTCTGAAGTTGTGAGACCTGTCTTTCCAATCTAGTTTCCCAATTGGTTTTTTCCTTCCTATCATTATTTTGGGTTCTTTCTTGTGCTGTGAAAAGTTCTGTTACCATTTTCGCTCCGGTGTAGATTAGGTCCAATAGGCTGTTGGTTTCGATATGCTGTTGGAGGCAGGTGACATGCTGGGTCGCTTTTCTGAGTTTTTTTTTTTCTGTCCTTGTCTCTAAGAGTTGACGGTGTTGTTTTTTCTTCTTGCATGATTTCTTTCAAAGTTAGTATCTTAGTTTTCTCTTCCTCCGTTGGGGTATCGTTGCCTCTCTCTGGTGTGTGCTTCTTCTCTGGGACTTCATTTTTGTTTGGGTATCTTTCAGTTTTGTCATTCACTTCTTTCTTTTCTATTTTATTGTGGATCTCTTGTAGTCCAGTCTCTGAGAGCTATTTGTTTTTCAGAATTTGTTATACTTGTTCAGCCAGGCATTGGCTTGATACCTCCACGGCAAATTTTCCCCTCCATATTCTGAGCATGCATTCCCTATAACACTAGACTGATGGTTTGCTTTTGAAGTAGCAATACATTACTAAACTGTTCTCCTCTCTTGAGAATTTCTTCCCCTTGTTCTGATTTATGGACACTCGATAGTGTCTGAGCCGTTTCTGGGTGTCGTTAGTGGAGTATGAGTTAAGGATTCAGCCAACAGTATCTAAGTAACGACTGTGTCCCTCCTAAAGGCCATTAAGAGTACACGAGCCGGAGTTTTGGCCAGCAGTCACAGGACGACGACAAAAGAACACCTGCTGGTTATGACACACAAATCTGGGGTCCGCGCCCCATTTTTGCAGTAAATTGATTTGATTGTACTGTCATGATTAGTTTGTTTGTTGATTTTTTTTTGTTTTTGAAGGTAGTACCAGACCTTGGTGAGTTGGTTAGAACTGATGTGCTTCGGAAGTAACATTAGAGCATTACCGGCTCATAGCACCCAGGGTATATTCTCACCAGGAGAAGCCATATGGGTGTACACAACGTCTAAGTGTGGAAAAGTGTTTATCCTTCACTCCCTACTTAATACCTGAAGCACTAAGCTTGGTCTCTTAGCTAATTACGTACAACTAGTAAGATCATACCTCTCCCTTACTGCTTTTAAGTCTTGACTCAGTAAGAGTACACATTTTAGTTGGTAGTGAGATCGGCCAGTGATTCTTATTCCAACCCTGCTACTTTCTAACCCACGTTGAAATTTGAAAGAGTCTGGGCCATTTATATACGAGGGTACCATCCAAATATTCACATGAAAAAGCATTTGTTTTGCATAAGAGAATTTGATTTCATCAGGAGGCGGAGATGCGTAAATATAATTTCACTTATCCTCATGGTGTGCTTACAGGTCCGAGGTAAAGCTACAAAATGGTGTTTTGAATTGGCAGCGGTCATTTCTGAGGACAATTTTTCCAAGTCAAAATCATAAATAAAACCATTTCAGAAGTCAAAAAATTTTAGATAAAAATCAGAAATTAAACTAAAATATAATTAAACTATCAGAACTATAAAAAAAATTATCTTTTGCCAAAAAGAGAGAACTGATATAAATCATTTGCATTGTCACACCAGTTGCCTGAAGGTCATTGCTAGAGACTGAGTGACAGCAAGTCTCCAGCCCTCTTCTTCTTCCTCAGTGTCTCACAGTCCAGTGCAGTGGTGTTGATTTTGGTTTCACATCACATGCCTGGTTTTTATCGCTCTAGGCTGAGTGACACTAAGTCTCCCCAGGTTTCCAGCTCTCTTCTCAGATCTTGTGTTGTGTTCAACATGCTTTTTCTTAGCTGTTAAGCCATTGTTACCAGCTGGGGGTTGTAGGATCTCCTTTTTTTGTCCACGATTACCACGTTGTCTCGCTTGAATAAGATGGTCAGTTCAGATATCAAAGTCCCAGAGTGATTTGTGGCTTTTGTTCTCCTGGTCTGGTCTCTGGTTTGTACTGATACCATTTTTCCATATGTTGAATTCCAGTATTATTATCCAATTTCGATTACAATCATAATTGTCCCAAAGGGAGAAAACGACAGGTGTTACCCTGATTGTATTTATTGGTCGTAGCATAATCTGGTAAGAGGTTACAATCGTGTGACATTCTGTGAGTCTCAGACTTTATTGTAATGGCCTTCGAAATGAGCTTAGGCATAATGATTCTACTGCAAGAACTTAGATATTCGACTCTATTAGTTGCCAAAATTTTTTTAAAAAGCTGATGTTTTATCTTCGACTTATACTCAAACCGTTGTGAGGAGCTTGAGACGGCGATCGTGTTATCTTTTCCGTCTTCTTCTATTCATCTTTTTTTTTGAGCAATTTTGTTATGTAGTAGAATCGACATCAGGCTTGCTAGGCCCGTTGAAGCTTCATCAAAGCTATGTCAGCCGTATATTTCTTGGAAAAGCGTTTCCTATTTTATATTTTGCCAGACATCTACGACGTTGGACCTGGGATTGGACTTTCCCGGTCAGAATTCATAGATGCCATCTCTTAGACTGGTTTCCAATCAAAGTAAAAAATGCCCTGCAACACAATGAAAGGTAAAAAAGTAATTTATTCCTTCATTGATTAGTCCCTCTTCCAATATTTTTTAATTGATCATACGAAACTGCTACATCAACCAAAGACTACGAATATCAATGATATCCTCAAAGGGAGAAGAAGTCAAGCAAAGAATCACTTTAGGTTAACAAGCTTTCGGTACAGCAAGCTCAACTTTCAAGGATAACAAAATCCCATTAGTCCTATGAAAAGACCAATACATTCTCCCGATAGTCACCTATGGGGGTGAAACATGGAATCTAACCAAAAGATTGACCCTCAAACTGAGAACCATGCAACATGCACAGGAAAGAATCATGTTCAACCTCGCATTGAGAGATCACAGGACAGCACAGTATGTTAGAGAAAATACATGAGTAAGAGATATCATATAATCCATTTGAAAACTCAAATGGAAATGGGCTGATCATGTTGCAAGAATGTCAGACATCACGACTCACAGCATTGATCCTTAGAGATATGCAGAACTGTGGCCGAAAGAAAATGAGATGACGTGACAATCTAGACTAATTCAACAAATACTGGTTCCTCAACAGCTATGATAGAGAGGCATGGTGAATCGTGGGGCTTTAAAGCTGCTGCTGATGATGATGAACACAGTATGCCGACAAATGATGTTGGTTAAGTGACGGGTTTTTTTTTACGGTGACTAACAAACTTAGTTTCCTTTCATTTACCGACCAACGAATGACTCGTGTAAGATCCAAAAGTCCATTACTCGGTTTCAAGATTAAGAGAAATTAATGCATGGAGTAGCAGGGAAGGAGGTTGGCGTAGGGTGATCAGACTGAAATTAGAACATTTGTATAATTTTGACGGGCAGGGTCGCAGACATTCAGAATATGCAGAGTTTTCTTCCCTTAGTATAGTGTACTTTTCCTTCAACTACACCCGCCCACCCGCCCGCCCTCTTCTTCTTCTTCTTCTTCTTCTTCTTCTTCTTCTTCTTCTTCTTCTTCTTCTTCTTCTTCTTCTTCTTCTTCTTCCTCTTCCTCTTCCTCCTCCTCCTCCTCCTTCTTCTTCTTCTTCTTCTTCTTCTTCTTCTTCTTCTTCTCTTCTTCTTCTTCCTTCTTCTTCTTCTTCTTCTTCTTCTTCTTCTTCTTCTTCTTCTTCTTCTTCTTCTTCTTCTTCTTCTTCTTCTTTCTTCTTCTTCTTCTTCTTCTTCTTCTTCTTCTTCTTCTTCTTCTTCTTCTTCTTCTTCTTCTTCTTCTTCTTCTTCTTCTTTCCTTCTTCTTCTTCTTCTTCTTCTTCTTCTTCTTCTTTCTTCTTCTTCTTCTTCTTCTTCTTCTTCTTCTTCTTCTCTTCTTCTTCTTCTTCTTCTTCTTCTTCTTCTTCTTCTTCTTCTTCTTCTTCTTCTTCTTCTTCTTCTTCTTCTTCTTCTTCTTCTTCTTACCCAACACATTTTTTATATTTTTGCCGTCACTGACTGACACAGTGAAATGCAAGTTACATCCCTTGATCATTATTGTTGATTTTGACGGTTTTCATCTAAATTTATGTTTCTGATTACATCTAGATGTCTGAAATTACTATTTAGATGATTTTCAATAAAATCCAATCAGACAAAGAGCTTATTAGCATTTGTTTCGTCTGTTTGTCACCAACGAATCTTATTGGTTAATATAAATTCCAAATATTGTATATAAAAATTTACGTCATATAATAGATATATAGATTTTGTCATATAAATTTTTAAAACTTAAAACATGTGATCACGCATTAAAACGACTTGAATTGAATTGAGACTCCGAAAAAAAAACTTAAAATGACTAGACTTGAATAATCAAAGAAGAAATTATCCAATCGCAGTAGGTTCCTTACAGACAGGTATATTCTAGTAAAAAATATTCAATAAATCAAGTGATATTTTGATAAAATGATTGATGAAAGTTTAAGTCACTTTTAATTTGGGAATAATTTGTAATGTTTTTTAGATATACATCGGGCGGATGTAAATTTTATTGGCAGTTTCTCGACTCGGTTATAGATTTATGATGTTTAGATGTAACACTGCCCTTAATTTTCACCCAAGAAAAGAACTAGTGCATCTATGGTCTGACTTTGAGCTCTTTTTTATTCTTATCCTTGTTCCCTTACTTTTTCTTCCTTAATTTTCTTTCTTTACCTTTTATTTTTCTTCTGTTTCTCCAATACTTCTTTTAAAAACCCATTTTTTTTTTATTTCCTTACCTTTTTCTTCTTCGCTTTCTTCTTTTCCTTTCCCTCTCTCTCTCTCTCTCCGTTCCTTACTTCACAATATTCTTTTTTTCTCTTTTCATTCTCTTTCTAGTTCTCATATGCATTTTTTTTTACATTATTTCCGCCATCTTCTCCCAATTTCCTTCCTTCTTTCTTTCTCCTTTTTCTTCTCTTTCATCTTCTTAATCGTAGTAGTCTTTTTTCCCTGCTTCTCACATTTCCCCTCATTTCCACCCACCTACCAACCTCATCCCGTCCAATTTTTTAGACCAAATGTAATTTCTCAATTATTCATTCTTCCTTTTTTCAATTTCCAATCTTCCTCCTTTCTTTTTGTTATTTCTATCGTACTGCTTTTCCTTCTGAAATTAACTTATTTCCTCATCTTTTTCATCTTCTTCTTCTTCTTTTTCATCCTGTATTTCTTCCTTTTCTTCTTCCTCTACTTATTCCATTTAAAAAATCTTTTCCTTCTTCCTGTTATTCTTTTCTTCAATCCCTTCTTCTTCTCTTCTTTCTTTTCTATTTCTCCCTCTTCTCCTACTTCTCCCATCTTCTTCTTCTTCTTCTTCTTCTTCTTCTTCTTCTTCTTCTTCTTCTTCTTCTTCTTCTTCTTCTTCTTCTCACATTTTCCTCCATTTCTGTCCACGTACCTACCTAACCTCGTCCACTTTTGTAGACTAAATGTATTTTCAATTAATTACACAATGGTTTTGACGAGATTTGAATGCACTGTGCATTCCTGTTGTTACGTCTGCGAACAAAAAATAAAATCCAATCAGCGGAAATATTTTTTTCTTTTTTAATAAGACGTCGAATATAAACAGAAAAACCAAAGAAAAAATTCAAAAAATTCGCGTGAATAATTCCTATCCTTTTTTTTTTCATAGAAACTGTCAACCAAAACTCTGACCAAAACTGTCAACAAAGGTTTCTTCAGTTTTTAAGTGGGTCCAGCTGACTGGCTGGCTTGCTCACTATGCATATTATGTATGTATCACGCGTACAGACTGCGTTGAAACCGTTAGAGGGCTCCCTTTCCCGAGATAGTTTTCTAGTTGACAGTTCAATTTGAAATGTTAGTTTACGCTAATTTAGTACCTTATCGGACATTTTCATTTATATAAGTATATATATATATATATATATATATATATATATATATATATGTGTGTGTGTGTGTGTGTGTGTGTGTGTGTGTGCGCACGCACACACACACACACACATATATAAATATATATATATGATACATGATACAATAGAGGTAACTTATCCATTGATCACCCCTTTTCCAAATTTTGTAATTGATCACCCCCAACACAATATGCCACCAAAAGATGTTGATCAAATGACTGTTTCTATCGAGTGACCAGCTGAATCTGTTTTAGCTATGTTTTATTAACTTCAAACTATGATTTTGTTAATTAAAGAGTGAAATTCTTTTGCATTAAAAGGCTACGTTGAACTCTCAGACAAAGAGAAACAAAACAGTCGAGAAAAATACGGAATGCACAATAAAAACAATGGGGAAATCTGGAAGTCTTTTATCTTCCTTTAGGCATCTGTTTCTACTTACTAATGTCTGTGCATCCACATTTGAATACAATCACGTATGTGCTACCGTACAAAAAAATGAAAAACAATCTTCCCGAATTCACTTTCCAATACGGGAAAACTTGATATGAATTTTAAGATGTATATAAATAATTACACATCTACTCGCCCATTGTGTTTGCCGCCAGGCGCTATTTTAGTTTGACTGATTACAAGAAATCCGTCATATAAGAAATCTGAAAAACTATCGACATAGTTAACATTGGTTTCTTCAGTTTCTGAATGTTTCTAGCTGGTTATCTATCTATATAGCCATCAATTGGTGCACGAGCCTAGGGCGGGAAATTTGTGCAAAACTGAGTAAAATCTTATAAAATTGTGTACATTGTCAGCTAACTGTAGCTTATGATGTCAACCAAAGAGTTACCTCACGCCTAGATATCAATCTATCTAGATATTTCTAGATAGTTTTTGGTTGGGGTGGGGTCACTCTTTTGAAAGTGGAAAACACCAATGATGTCATAAATAGAATTTTTTCGGACTATATTTTTTTCACATGACATCTAATTGTGACGCTTCAGTTCTTCAATTATTGATTATGGGGAATTTTGAGTGATTTTTTCTATTCATGTTCTTGAAAACGGGAACATGATGAAATACGTGGAAGATAGGGTTCCTAGCCATAAAATTGTATCACTTTAATGCAACTGATTTTGACACTTCACTGTCTTTTTCAAACGCTATAATTTTCTGGTATTTTTCATAAATCCTCTTATTTTTTTAATTTATTTCCACATCAGGTGTGCTCAAGTTTGAAATTTTAACAAATAACTTTATCATAGATAAAGTGAAATCAAAGAATTCATGAGAGAAAAGCAGAACATATCGTTATTTAGATAACAGATGATCCAATTTCTACAGTTAGG
Organism: Thysanoteuthis rhombus; assembly: GCA_963457665.1. Taxonomy (NCBI): domain Eukaryota; kingdom Metazoa; phylum Mollusca; class Cephalopoda; order Oegopsida; family Thysanoteuthidae; genus Thysanoteuthis; species Thysanoteuthis major. The sequence continues at coordinate 16,126,917 of OY735212.1, read as the reverse complement.
AGCTCCGTGTTTTCCTTTGATTCCAAGTGAGAAAATACGTTTTCATCCACATTTCTGTTCACTACGCATCTCGTAAAGTAACCAGGAGCTGGGGTAGGTATTTGAGCCGAATTAATGAGACAGGATCTCAAATTTTTTGGTCAAGTAAGTGTGCCCTCCAAACAGTCATTTTTTCAGTCGAATTTTCTTCATGTGGTATATGCTCACAAGATAGCTCAGTAGATAAGAGCAAAAACAGGAGTCATAGATATCACAGAATCCATCCTCGAATGGCGATGGGCTGGTCACGTAGCAAGAATGTCTGATAACTGCTGGACATCATGACTCACAACATGGATCCCTAAAGATCATATGTGAAATAGTGACCAACAGAAAATGCGATGGCGTGACAAACTAGACAAGTCCAGAAAGTAATGGCCCTGCGACGCCCACGACAGAGAGGTCTGGTGAATATTAGGGAAGGTCTATGTCTGACGGACGCCAAGAGGATGATGATGATGATGATGATGATGATGATGATGATGATGGTACTTAGCTCAGCTTGATAATTATGAGCAATTATATTTTCAATGATTTCCGATGTAAAAAGCATTATAATGTTTTAAAGACTTCACCTCGTTGAAAGATTGTCGTAGTAATGTTCCCTAAAATAGTTGGTACTAAAAAATCTTTTGCTGTCAGATTTTTCTTTCTGTGCAAGCTTTTGGATTCTATATCATCTATTCAGAGAATTTTAGAAATTTTGAATGCACATTAATTTCCCTTGTAGGCTGGTTGCAAAACTCCAATGAGTGTGCACATGCGCACACTTGCACAGCCTTGAGGTAGCAATCGTGGCATATATTGAAGTACTTCTACAACTATTTGGTAGTCAAAAAGAAATGCGAATGCAATTTGTCTGCAGCTTCCATGGCCATATGGTGTAAGTGATGCTACACAGCATCGTTGTCAAATTTTGGTAGAGTTTGCATGGGCAAGTCAGTCCACACGATATCTCCTAAATTAGAATTTCAAAGCAAAAAACTGAGCAATGTTGTTTCCCGTGTTGGAAGAATTTCCCAAGACGCAAGAACTTTGTATTCATTTCTCGAATGATCCATGGAGATCCAATCATTTTATTGTAACGATCTGGGGTCGCTTTTTTTTATTCCAGGGGCCAGGTACCTGCCTCATGCTCAAGAGCAAGAGGGCTCCAGCAGCCCTGCTATTTATCCATAACTGAAAATAGAAGTCGATTGATATCCTCCCTCACCAATGGCATTTGTGCAAAGTGAAAAAAACTGTTCGAAGCTGGAGTTTGCAGGTGTCAACCCCCTCATCATCAACTATCAGGCCATCTGCACCCCTCAACTGAAACTACATCGACATGTATATCTATATTTATTCATTTTATTTAATTTTGAAGGCTGAAGAATATAACTGATGTAATGTCCATATTACATAATGATGAAGATACTTGTCAGAACACTTGAACAACAATCATTAATATTAAACTTGTAAAGGCAATAGAACAAATCGGTCAAAAAGTTATCTCAAAATTCAGGTTGACGGTTCTGAACAAAGATTTGAGCATCCAGTAAGATTTTGATCACAAAATATGTCCTTGAATTTCAGAAGGGGTTCAAGGCCCGAAAAGCTCTAGGATCGGTAGTTACACGTTTGTTTCTTTTTACCTTTGTCAACGAAGTTTGAGAGGTATATGCATTTGGTTACGTCTTTCTGTCTCCGTGTCTTCCTGTTTGCCAGTCTTTTGATCGTCCACGCAATAACTCTAGAAGTACTCAATGGATTTCAAAGAAAATGGATGGAAGAAAAGAAGAGGGAATAAAGAAGAAGTGATTGAATTTTACGGAAGATCCAGGAATATTTTCCTGATTGAGAGGTATGTTTTATTGATCTTTCTCTCATTGATGTATACGCTCACGTCTGTCCACACGATATCTCCAAAAGTTCTGAATAAATTTCAATCATATTTCGAGGAACAGTGGTCAATAAGCTACAAAAAACTCATCCAATTATTGGGGTGGATCCATGCTCATTTGTCTCTCCTACGATGTAGTTATATGTCTGCACCAAACAATATGGACAAAAGTGCATGTTTTTTCTCATGATATCTCAAAAAATTCACAATGAATTCCAAGTTTTGAGGAAGGGTAGGCAGTAGACTACGTGATAAATGATGCTATATTCGGGGCGGATTCATGTGCAATTAATTCTCCAGACAATGGATTTAGAAGAGTTATAAACTCTCTGTATGCTTACTAGTTTTTAGAAAAATCAATTCTATTTTCTGCAAGGTGACGAGCGTTAGAATCGTGGAAGAAAGTGATTAAAACTATCGGTTTCTTTTGTTTAAACACAGCTCAACGGAATCGTTTTGCAACATTTTAGGGGGTGGGTGAAATTTATCATTAGTTTGATTGATGATGGGCATGTGCACTTTTACTGGAAATTGGAAGTTCTCACACATACACGCACGCACATATATATACATACATATATATGTGTGTGTGTGTTTATGTGTGTATGCGTACTCGTGCGTGTGCGCAAATGCGTCTTTAAATGCAACTCTTTTTGTCACTGAAAAGAAAGGGAGAACATACAATCAGAGATGAGTTTAGTAGTATATGGGGAATATATATATATTAGAAACTGTCAGCCAAAACTGTCACCAAGTATTTGAGCGCGTCCAGTTGACTAACTAATTATATACGCATCTCTGAACGTATGTGAATATCTATGTATGTGTCAAGGAAAAATGTCACACCGACAGAACTAAAAAGCTGAAAGTTCAAATATTTACTCCGAATTTAGTCGATATTTTTTTTCAATATCCCCCATTTAAAAAAGATATTCAGTTAAGTTTCAATTTATAATGTAGATCTATTCTAAATTAGTACCTCAGTTGGTGCCCAGCAGCATTCATGATTGTTTTGGGAAATTTTGGACCTTTTTTTAGCGAACATTGCCCAAATTAAAGCCAGTAAAATAACTCATACATTGATCACCCCTTTAAGCATTTTTTTAATCATCCCCAACGTGGAATGCTGCCAAAAGATTTTGGTCATGAATGACTAACAAGACCTCTATATATGGGAGAGTTTAGTGAAATTCTCAGTCTGGATTGATTGATCAGTGCTTTTTTTCTGTCAGTTTACCATTGAAGCCTGTCTCGAAACGAAGGAAATCAATCATTCTAACGCATCACTTTTTTTTCCACTTGATTATTGCATCCTGTACGTATGTGTCTTTGTATGCGGGTGTATGTGTGTGTATTTGTGTGATTGTGCGAGTGTGTACGTTTGAATGCACGTGTGTGATGTACGTCTGTGCGGGGATATGTTTATGGGTGTGTGTTCATGTACATGTGCGTCTGTGAGTGTGGATGTTTGTTGTGTGCGTTTGTATATGGAGGGTGTATATGTACGTGTGTGTGTGTGTTTGTATGAATGTGTGTGATGTGCGTTCATGTGTGAGTGCTTCTATGTGAGTTTGTAATTGTGAGAGTGTACATATGTGTACAAGTGTATATGTTTGCATGTATGTGTGTGATGTGTGTTTGTTTGTGGATGAGTGTCCACGTGTGTGTATGTTTATGTAGGTGAGTGCGGATGTCTTTTGAGTGTTTTTGTATTTGTGTATGTTTGTATGGATACGTGTTATGTGTGTTCGCGTGTGCATGTGTGTTAATGCGCCTGTTTTTTATGTGTGTGCGTACGTTAGTGTGGATATTGTGAGTGCCTGTGTATTTGTGCGTGTGCGTATGTATCTATGTTAATGTGTATGTCTGTGAAGATTCGTGTTAGCTTATATGCGTATATGTGGGAGTGTGTTTGTAATATGAGCGTATGTTAGTGGATGCGTTTGAGTTCATGCGCATGTGTGTGTGTGTGTGTGTGTGTGTGTGTATGTGGCTGCGTGTATTTGTTGTATAATAAATGTGTCTGTGTGTGTCTGCGTTGTGAGTCTGGTATATATGTGTTTATTCACGTATTATAGAAGCATAGAATTGAAAAATACGTAAAAAAGTATTATAAACAGGTGTATTTATTCGTTCAATATTAAACAGAACTTTTTGAATTCTTCATACAGAAAATTAATCCGTTAGATAGATAGCCCGGCAGCCAGCCAGCCAAAACTACACAAAACTGACAAAATCTATGTTAACAATTCTGGTAACAGTTTGGGCTGACGGTTTCCTTTACTACTTTTTGGACAGAAATATATTTATGTGTAGGTGTACATCGCTGTCGTGCAGAATCTTTTTCTTTAAAGCAAGCGAGGAGTCCCTTAGAGAACGCATGTCTCAGCCAATGCCTATGTCACAAAAAACTGAACAATCAGCTGATCATGACATCATTATAATTCAAATGCTGTCTAATGATTGAATGGCACCATTACAGTTACAAAATTACTGTGTTATTACACCCGAAAAGCCAAACGATTGTCTTGCGATTTTACTAGAATATTTTTAAAAATCCTGGATCCACCCCAAAAATCGATCAGCAGTTCATCGGCCCATAGCCGACCCTTCGAAAAATCTCATAAGAACATTGAACACTTCTGGTGATATTGTGTAGGTAAACAGACAGAGACAAACAGACGGACAAAAATTCACACAGACAGACGGACAAAAAGACACATGGGTAGACGGACAGAAAGACAAATATATATTGGAGAGTACATAACCACTCCCTAACACGTCTTGGACACGCTAGACCGCTTTGTGCCAATATAACATAAAGCAAGATGACGCTCCTTCGGGAGTGACATGATTGAGTGGCATTTATGAGTTTTCCACGATCAATTCCTCGCCACCAAATCGACTCAGAGGAGGTACAGCCTCATTGCGTTGAATACACGGATTTGGCAACGCCTAGTCCGTCCATTACCAGTATTTGTGGCCGACTTGGTAGGCCAGGTACCATGAGCAGCTGGGGATCATGTACAAAGCCGTCCCCGTAGCGATCTCATCAATTCTTTAAAAGTGGAGATCGATCTCAACACTTCGTTCAATAACGCAACCGGAAGCCCGCCACTCCGCCTCTGGAACTTCCCGACTGGCTTGGTTGCGAGCGACAAAAAAAATGAATGAATCTCCAAGACGGATAACTTCTGTGCTCTATCCGTCTTTTTACGGGGATGTGGGGTGCCGGATGTGTGTTTGAAACAACTTTGAATGATTATTATTTCCTCTTGAATGTCACATCACGTAACTAGACTGCAATATGGAATTATCGCACGACAGCTTGTTTCAAGAATTTACTTGCATGCAAAACCACAAACCAAATGCATGGATACACACCATTTTACATGTAATAAAATCGCCCTACTAATATCCCAGGTAATGTTTTTTTTTTGTGGGAACGAACGCGTAAATTGGTAAACAAGTTTTTCTATATAGCTATTAATCATGTTTGGTTGTGTGTGTGCATACCTATGTTTATATAGTAACCCTGAAGGGTTGTAATACAACGAAACAGCTGTCTGTGGATGGCACAATTATTAATCATTATTATGATTAACGCTCCTTTCTCCTGGGTTGAGAACCCTTTAGATGGGGCAACTTGTTCATCATAAGCTATAAGCAATTTTCTTCCAACCCTGGAATGGAGCACTCTGGTGGATGGGGAAGTGTGCTTAAGTGAATATATCGCTTAAATTCGGTCCTACAGACCGCCCAGTTTTGCATTGGGCTGGGGTAAAATGCCATCCTCTGAGTCTGAAGCGAAGGTCTCGATCCCACCTTGTGGTACCGGATGGGGTCCCTCTACAGCAAAATGTAATACTAGGTCGGGGCTTAATGTGGGGAAAAATGGCTCCAGTCGACGCAGCTTCAGTTTGCTAAGCAACCAAAGCAACCTCCGCCACGAAAGCGTCCACTTGGGGACCTGCTCTGTTAAGTGCAAAGGAGCAGTGCTGCTCCGGGGAAACTGACCCCCTGCAGCTGGGCTGAGTGATAAAAGGAGAGCCGAAGGTCGAGTCCAAAGGCCTCCAATGTGCGTAAAACCTCATTGGCTGACGCACTGCACTGGTGCACTCGGTCTTGACACCATCCACAACACCAAATCTCTAGCCCATTTGACGGGCAAGCGTCAGTACCTGCGCCTCATGATCTGCTATGGAACAGATACAACACTTTGATCCATTTACGTGGGGAAAAAAGGACACCCTTCAAAAAATGGTTCCAGCCGACGCAGTTACCGTTGAAAAGCTCATCATAATGGCTAGACAATGTCACCCGCGAAAGCATCCACCAGGGGACCTGCTCCTTTTAGTGCAATGGAGCAGTGCTGCCCCGGGAAAACAGTGACTCCGCAGCTGGGCTGAGTAATAATGGGAGAGCCTAAGGACGAGTCCAAAGGCTCCCCAATGCGCTTAGCAAACGCAGCCTCAGTCAAACCTCATTGGCTAACGCTTGCACTGGCGCACTCGGTCTTTGACACCCACTCTCTCCGGCCAATTCAGCAGGCAAGTGTCAGTTCCGACTCCTCGGTCTATGCCGTGGAACAGATACTTTGATCCCGAAGAAAAAGCCAGAAAAAGTGGTATCAGATGAGGTATTTATTCGCTATCCCACTACAGCAAGTTCATTAGAACGTAAATTCGACCAAAATTTACAAATTGAAAAGTTTCTGATGGAAGCAGCTTGAAATGTAGTACATATACTGTTAACTACCACTACTTATAAAGACACACTACGCTTCAAACCCACGATATAGTTTGTACTAAGCACTCGTTTGTCAAAGTGAAAAAGTTTCTAACCAGGATGAAAAAAACGTTGTTCGTGCTAAACATTTCGTGCTTGTAACGTATATGACTCAAATGTCATGTGCTTAAATGAGGCTATCAAGTGGCGCCATCAAGTGGTGGAAACAAAAATTAAACTGATTCAACCTGTCCATGCGCTCAACTAGCCCCAGTTTCCCCTATATATAAAATACACACACACACACACACATGCATATATGCAGAGATTCACGCACATGTAAATAAACATATATACAAATATATGTATTACGGATATTTGTATGTATGTTTGTTTATGTGTGCACAAATCATCGTGAATATACAGGGGTGTCCGAGAATAGTTGGTACCCTTTTTGCAATCGAAGCAATGGGGAGAATATTGTAAGTGTTAGCGGGGGCCATTCATGGTATTAGCTTATGAAATTAACAAATCTGCATCATTTTCTAATCTACTTCCTTCTAAGCAAAACAAACATCACTTTAAAAATCAAAAATGGTAAAGATGAATGGTCATTCGTCAGCAATGTAGAAACAGCCCAACGAGATAGCCCAGGGCAGAGGTCGAGAATCTCATGTTTAAAGACCATATTGAAATTTATTTTCTTCTAATAAGGCAGCACATGAGACATGCCTGGGTGAGGGCTAGGTATTAACTGATTATAACTTATATTAATGATTTTACTTGGTACAATTTTTTATTCAAGCATTAAATTTTCGTGCAAAGAATTGATTCGGTAACTTTTTTTCATTCATAATTACCGTTTTTGTGAATTTTCTTTTCAAAAAAGCTGCACATGATCGTCTGAAAGGCTGCATGCGGTCTTAGGGCCCCAGGTTTCTCACACCTGGCCGCCTAAGCCCCATACTTGATTGTATGTCTTGAAGCAACGCTCTGAAGAACCTGGAGTGGAACAAAGAGGAAAAGCCAACTGCCAGAAGAAATAACTTATGCGGCGGACGAAAACATCTTTAGCATGAAAGACACAAAGATGTTGATGAAAGCCAATAAATTCCAACATGATATATGTTGATTGTCTACAAAGACACAACGAAATACGCGAATGTCAGAAAGAAAATGAAGTAGTGAAAACATCATCATCATCAGTCTTTTAACGTCTGTCGTTGGACATAGACCTTCCCCAGGATTTGCCACACTTCTCTATCATGGGCGTCGCGGAGCCAATACTTCCTGAACTTGTCTAGCTCGTCTCGCCATCTAATATTCTACCGGCTTCGGTTGCGCAAGTGATCTTGGGGGATCCATGTCGTGAGTTGTGATGTCCATCGGTTGTCTGCCATTTTTGCAACATGGCCAGCCCACTGCCATTTGAGATTTTTAATGGATTCTATGATGTCCCTAACTCTTGTCTTTTCTTGGATGTACTGTGCTGTCTTATGGTCTCTCCGTGTGATGCCAAGCATTATTCTTTCATGTGCACATGACGGAGACTTAATAGAGCGCTTGTAACAGAAGCCCTAAATAGACTCTACTCAGTCTGGGTAAGGAAACATAAAGTAGAAATCCAAACAAATATGAAGTTGTGTAGAAGACTTGTGAAAATCAATATTGCTACAAAACTATGGGACGTGGGGCTTTAATAGAAAAAAAAAACAAGCGCTGAACACATCCTACCACAGATAACTCTGGTGAATATTGGGCACCAGAACCCTCAGCAGTATGTGAAATGAAATCCTATACGAGAAGACAGGGGAACAGCCATTTTTTAAAAGAAGAAAAGAAAACGAGCAAAGCTAAACGAGAATTGCACTGAGAAGAGATGGAAATATTCGAGCAAAAGAATTACTGCGAAACAATAGACAAGATGCGGAGAAGATGAAATCTATAGCAGAGAGCCGGTGAGTACGGCGGAGACTGGTTGCAAGGATTGTGGGTAGGGGATGCAGAATTATCAGAGGATGTAGCTGCAACACGGTATTAATAATAATAATAATAATAATAATAATAATAATAATAATAATAATAATAATGATAATGATAATAATAATAATAACAACAACAACAACAACCAACAACAACCATCACCAAATGGTAGTAGAGGTGTGAACCACAGCACTGGAGTGATAGGTGGGGGAGAGATGAGACGTGGACTGAAGACCAAAGGAGACTTACTGTAACAGCCTTCAGCGATGACCACCGGGCCACTGGTGTAGAACCGTAAACCACAGTATTGGTGTGGACTATGAGGATGTGGAGATGAGGGCTGGAGACTTGAGGAGACTTGCTGTCACTCAACCTCTACCGGTAACCACCAGGAAACTGATGTGGACTTTCTTATCATAATTATAATCTAACAGTATAATGTGCTCATATATGATAATTTTCCTGTTAATTTTACTATTTGTTTGTTTCTCATTGGGATCTCATTAGTTGACTTACCTTCCTCTTATGACATAACAATAAACATCACAATAAACTTCTCGTCAGCCTTCAAATCAGAATATTTGAATCATTGAAAATGAATTACCTTATAAAATAATATAAAGCTTCTTAGTGCTGATCCATACATATATAACCCTGTAATTTCTGACGGGTATATCCTGGTAATAATGATATTCATGATGATAATGATGATGATATACCTGGGTGATTACTTGTACTGTTTTGGATATATAAAGTTTTTCACTTATTTATATTTTTCTATCAATCCATTCTACTGATACCAGCACTGTAGTCTGATCTTTCGATCCGACCACCACGTTTGTAAAAACATTTGACGTTTGCTATTTGCGTTTTGTTCTATTTATTCTTCAGGAACATATCCTGTAGTTCGACCCTCTTTTAAACCGGCCAACATTTGATCAAAACGTTTTATTCACATTTACTTATCAGCTTTATGTTTCTATCAATCTGTTCAACAAGTACGAATCTACATGTATAGCATGGTAGAGATATCATTGAAAATGAATACCCATGCAGTGTGTGTGTGTGTGTGTGTGTTGTATGAATATGTATATGTCTCTGTGCTGTATTTTTTCATTACTAGACGACAGACTCGGGCTGTTTGCACCCGATGCACGACTTCGCAAGTTGATTGCACGGAAATAATCCGAAAAGTATTTTTGGGGAAAATTCATTTTATCTCTTAAGTCATTTCAACCGTCGTGTCTTCTGGTATGTATTTTGTTTTTTAATTTCATTTGCAGAAAAACATGTGTAAATATATATACATATATATATATATATTGGTATGTAGGTATTGAGGTATGTAGGTAGGTAGGTAGTTTTGTATGCATGGAGGTATGTATGTACATTTAGATTGATAGATAGATGGGTATGAACGGACCGAGACAGATAGATCGATTGAGATGGGCAATAAATAGATATGAGCAGACAGATAGATAGATAGATAGAGAGAGAGAGAGAGATGAGCAGACGGATAGAGATAAAAAGATATTAGCAGACAGATGTTAGCAGATAGATAAAAATGAGCAGACTGAGATCGAGAGAAAGATGACTAAACATAAATACATACGTGTAGTTTGAGATAAATTGATAGCTAAATTGATATGAGCAGACAGCTCAGCAGATTTGTACTGGCCAACATAGATAGATAAATGAATTGATAGGTATGATCATATACTGATACATTTGACCTGGCTGAGATAGATAAGTATAACCAGGCTCAGATAGATAAGTATGACCAAGCTGAGATGGATAGGTAAGGATAGACAGGCTGGAATAGATATATATTTAGATAGGTTGATAGGTATGAACAGAGATAGGTATGAACACTCTGAGATAGGTAACATACATGAATATTTGAGTTGAACATGTGACTTCTCTCAGTCTTTCTCCTCCTCCTTCCTTATGCTTTAACCTCCCATCATGATTGCACATTATCTACGCATTGCTTACTCTCCAAACTCGAATCCTGCAACAACAATGTCTCAGCATGTGTCTCCCGTTGATTCTCTATGTGAGTTTTGCGTGCGACCCAGTCTATCTCTCCCCTAATTCTTCCCCAGTCGCACTGAAAACAGGTCTAATCAGTGACTCAGAAGAAATCGTTGAGTGACCAAGGTTTTTTGGTGGCATAGCTTGTTTTGGGTGATTGGGGTGTGATCTGGAGAATCTAGATGATACGAATAAACCTGTCAAAGTAAGACTACAACAAGGTCTCAAAAGCACTCTTAACGAGAAAAAAATAGTTGTTCAGTGAAGAACTGATGTCATTTTTTAGTAAACAAAAAGATATGACCTGAAGCACTGGAACACACAAACCTATTCACATATAAAAAGGATAGGACCATTCTTCACCTTTGGTAGCTGCGGTGGTTCAATAGATAGCCAACCAACCAGCCACCCAGCCAGCCAGAAACTCTCTAAACCTGAAGAAATCTATGTTGACTATGATGACACTTTTGACCAATGGTTTCTGATATAAATCCTGAGTTGTCTTAAGACAAGATTTAACTTTAGGAATCAATCTCTCTCGCCATAGGAAAATATTTACAAACCTTAGTCCGACACAAAGCTAGAGGAAATGGAATTCGGGGTTAAGAAGATCATGTTGGTCTGAGTAGGGTAGTAAGGTTTGCTTTGAGAAGTCTCCAGTACCTTCCACCACTCAAACCTTCGACTCAGCCTAACAAACCATCATAACCATTGTAGGATTAAAGAATGCTACAGTTTTTTTTCTGATTCCATATAGATGAATGGTAATTGCTTTTTCCTCTTTACACCATTTTAGCTTACGAACGATTTTAATGAGAACACTCTTTTTGGGGATAGCAGATGAAACTTGTACATACGTATGAATAAATATAGGATTTGTTTCACAAACACGTTTATGGTTCTGTCCTGTTCCAGCTTGGAGCCCAAATAGGACAGAAACGTAAACAAATCCTTTATTTAATTATATTTCAAGCTCTACTCTAACTTAACTTATTGTTGAATATATCGAGGACTTTATGAAAAAAAATCAAACATTGGATTTTTTATTACTGAATAATATTATGTTCCTCTCACAAATATATATGATACTATATTTTACAAAAAAATCCACTTTTTCGCGAAATACAGTGTTAAGACCTCGCTAGTTCTTTTTGTTATTATTACAAAGTTCTATGTATATATCAAGTACATATCAAGCTCTTGGAATATATTATATGAATTCAGCTTCACTGCATTATGAGTTTATGTTTTCCATTAAACTTCTAGATGTTAGTAAGTATTATGCATCTGTCAACAAGCCAAAGATCACACTTGGTTGGCAAGATTCCGAAAGGGTAAATTCAATCTTCAAGATCAAGAAAATTCTGCTGATGCAAAAAAGAGGTACACAATCAATGCATCCTCCCGATGGTTACCTATGGAGCATAATCATGGAACTTAACCAAAAAACTGACGCTTAAAACTGCAAACCGAGAAGCATTCTCAAGAGATGATCATGCATAATCGTGGAGAGATTACAAAACAGCAGAATATATTAGAGGAGAAACAGGAGACTGAGATAACAAATAAATCCATACGAAATCTTAAATGGTAATGGCCTGGTCATGTTGTGAGAATGGTAAACAACCGCTGAACATTATGGCTCGTAAGATGGATCCCAGAGATCATATGCAAAGAAGGTACTGACAAATATAAGATGGTGTAATGAACTCGATGAGTTCAGAAAGAACTGGCTATATATATATATATATATATATATATATATATATATATATATATATATATACATATATATATATATATATATATATAAATATATATATTTATATATATATATATATATATATATATATGTATATATATAAATATATATATATACATATATTCTTCATTTGTTTAGTTTATTCACGCTGTCTAGACCAAATGATACATTCACCATATAATAACAGGATATCATTTCAAATAGAGTTTCAAAGAAATATAACGTGTTTGTAATTATTTCTGTCGGATCCATTTCTTAATGATGTATATATTTATACATGTATATTTCTTAAAGACAAATATATACATACATGTATTCTTAACATACATACATATATATATATATATATATATATATATATATATATGTATATATATATATATATATTTAAAAAATACATGTATACATATGCGCGTGTGTGTGCGGGTGTAGCGGGAAAGTCTATGTAATTAAGTTCCAGGTTATGCTGGCAGGAGACAAACTGTCTAAAACAGCTTACTACACTTTTTTAATCAAGTGGAGGTGTGGATAACATGTCCGTTGTTAAATCTCCCAAGTGAACCAAATGATGATGATGATGATGATAATGATAATAATAATAATAATGATAATAATAATAATAATAATAATAATGATATATGATACTTGTCAAAAGTATTCGAACAAATAGGCCTTTTACTTCAAATCGTATGATTTCATCAGTAAAGAACATATGCCTCCCGTAAAAAGAGCCAAATTTCATTACAAACAATGCAAACATCTGGCCTTGTTGAGTCGTTCTGGAAAATGTTTTAAATAGATCTAAATGGTTGGATGAGAAGAAATATTTTTTCTCCTAAAATTTTGGTCAGAATTGATCGAGGAACTTGAAAAAGCTAACTCTTCTTGCTATTTGGAAGAGTTGCCGAACTAATAAGTTAATTTGAGCCCTTCCACTACTCAAAGTTTCTGATGGCCACAGCAATCTTAGGCAATAAAAACAGATTTTATGATTATCCGAATTCAAATGATTAGTACCTCTTATATCATATATAGACAACCATAAGCCGTCGGACAAAATCCGTCCCTCAACGACAATTTTTGAGGGCTAACGGCTAAATTAGCCATCATCTAAAATATTATCATTTTACAGAAAGTCAATTTTATAATTGATACAGTAAAATTACTATTTATTTGGCTTCACAAATCGATGATATAAGAATTAAAATTCATATTTGTGTAAGATAGAAATCAAGTAAGCTTTTTGGAATACAATCGACATTCCTTAGGTAAAAGTGTGGTACAAATAAAGATTAAAAAAATGCCTTGTGTATCCGGTTTTTCGTATAAACGATGGTTCGTTTATTATCTTACGTTAATTGAAATAAAATTTTGTTCTTGCATTATGCTTGTATTTTTAAGTCTCAAAAACAGGCAATTAAGAGCGAAACGTCTTTTTGTTAAAATACTTATGACAAGTACTATATATATATATATATATATATATATATATATATATATATATATATATATATATATATATATATATATATATGCGTCTGTGTCTGTGTCTGTGTCTTTTTGTCTGTGTCTCTGTGGTAGTGGTTATCTACCTAATCTATCTCCAGCATTTACATAAATTTTTAAGCCTGCATTCTGGATTTTGGCGTCAGCTCGGGTTTATCTGGGCGCGAAAAATTCCGATAAAACAAGCGAATTCATGGGAAAAACTGATTACATGATTGTCTCCCTTATTGTGAAAGCTGTTTCCACAAAGATGGAAGCGACTGATAAACATTTTTTTTGTTTCCTCTCTGACACAATCCAACTTTATTATCTTCATCCTCATTCATCAATGGCCAGCACAAAATGCGTCCAACTCCTTTCGCTTAGAATTGAAAAAAAAAGCCAATTGTTGCATATTTTTTTCCTCGGAATGGAACGACCTTCCAATAGACCTCATCCATTTCTTGTCACTCGCAGCTAGGCCAATCGGAGGGCCCAGGAGGGAGAGAAAAGGCCCAGTGCATCAATAAAACCGCCTCAGGACCCTCTACATGATCCCCAGATGCTTACGGTACCTGATATTCTCAAAATGATCAACCTTCTAGATACTTACCAGGTTCAACGTTTTTTTAACTTCGGTGATCGTGCAAGAATCGGTTGGTCCAATACATTATGGCCATATTTTTTTATTGACGACCCGATTATACCACAAACTGCGTACACTGGGGAAAAAATATCGGTTATTGTGTTTTTATTCTAAATATTTTGGCAATTTCAGGGTACTGATATATAGCTCCAGTATAGTTTCAACATTCAATTTCATTTATAGATATCTGATCGTCCTATCCTTCTAAATTGTCCGGCTGGCTATTTTTGGGACGCCATTAAAGGTCAGCCAACCGCTTACTTTTCATTCTATCCATTCAAAGACTCACTTGACTCTAATGAGCAAAAATAAAATTTACAGTCAACTTTTGGTTATAAACAGGAGTCAGAGATATAGTTGAAAAAAACATTAGGAAGCTCAAATAGCAATGGATTGATCACCTAGCTGCAACATGAGACAACTGCTGCACATCACGGCTCAGAACATGGATCCCCAGATATCATATGCAAAATTGTAGCTGACAAATATATGATGGCATGACGAGTTAGAAAAGTTCAGACGGTACTGGTGCAGCGACGCCCATGATCGAGGAGCCTATGTCCGACAGAAAGTAATTGACAAAAAATTATCTTTTCGATGAAGATGATGATGTTTCTGTTTTTGCCAAAATGAAGCAAACTTCCTATGGACCAAGTCAGAGAAGAGATTGGGCCACCTTCCTGCACATTTACCTTTGCAAACGTAGTTGTAATATATATATATATATATATATATATATATATATATATATATATATACATTCACTCGTGTTTGTCTGTCTGTTCAAAAAATATCTGTAAATGCTCTCGATGAATTTTTATGGTATTTTGTTGGAGTATCGGTCATAGGCTGGGATAGAATCTGTCAGTTTTTTGTGAATTTTTCAATTGAAAGATATTCAATCCTGCCAACCAAGTTGGAAAAAGCATATGCATTCATCCATGTTGGTCCACACTCCAAAAGTTCTCAAGAAAATAGAATGTCCATCCGGGAAGTATCCATCAATTTTGAATATCTAGACAACCGTTTGTGCGACCTTGATGTCACTTGGCAACCAATCAGAGAAAACCTTATCACACATGAATGAACACAAACTCCCCTATGAAGTTACTCAGTCAGTCATGAGTTTTCGCTGAACGTGCTTTTGTGCTGTGTTAACGATCGTGTACAATGAAAAACTGCTCTTTTTTATGTCTCAGGTAGGTTTTCGTAGGCAAATCATTGCATCAGCCAGGCCTGTCGCCTGAGCCCCACTCCGCCCTGCAACAGCCAAGACTTGGCTACCTGTGACTTCCAGCTTTTCTAAAAGAGACTGTGGACGAGATTAAAGAGAAGACGACGAGGTAACTGAAAGCAATTTCAGCGGAGGACTTTGCAGACTATTTTGTGGAATGAAATGCCAGTTGGTACAAGTATATGAATTTCCAAGCGGAATATTTTGAAGAGCACTATGGCGCCATAGCCCTTGATGGGGGGGGGGTATCAAAATTGAACGGAAACATACTATCTGAAAAGACCTTGTATTAGTCAGAAGAACTTATGGAATGATAATAATAACTGATCCCAGGCAAAGTTAATTTTGTGAACTGTAGTTTTGATTCTGGCTTCGAGAGGTAGAAGCGGAACTTCGGTAACCACTTACTCCATATTGAACGTCCAGGCATAGCAGCTAAAACCTTCTCTACTATGGTCATCCTTGGTCCAAAAGGGCCTAAAAACATATCGGATTAAGAAATATCAGAACTTATAATGGAAAGTTCAAGACTTTTATCTCAAGAGAATAGGGATACTAATGATTGGGGAGAGCAGTCAGATCACTTTTAACTTGTATCTCTGAAAATGGTTTGGCAGGATATCAAAGTGATCCCTTCAAAAGGGGAGAATGTTAAAGTGATCTTTTCCTTCTATCCATGGCTGGTAACACGCTTCATTCCGTCAATCTTCCTCTGTTTGTAGAGGACCCATTCCAAGCTATTCGCTGGTTACAACTAAATAGTATCAAATATAAGTATAACCATAGCAACACACATTCATTATCATCATCAGTCCTTTAACGTCTGTCGTTAGACATATACGTTCAATAGGAACAGCCACATTTCTCTATCATGGGAGTCGCAGAGCCAGTATTTCCTGAATTTGTGTAGTTCATCTGTCTATCTTGTTTTTGTTTTTTTCAGCCTCAGTTTCGCATGTGATCTCTGGAGATCCATGTTGTGAGACGTGATATCCATCGGTTGTCTTTCATTCTTGTAACATGACCAGCCTATTGCCATTTGAGTTTTCTAATATATTCTATGATGTCTCTGACCCCCGTTTAAAGGAATACCATCATAATTATGTGGTTTTTGTGGATTTGCTGATTCTTCATTTAAAATTAATACATTCGAGTGAACAAAATCTCCTTTTACTTCATCTAACTTTATTGATAAAATAATTAATTAATTCGCATGTCGTTCCTAGTTTCCTTAGCTTTCCTCAAACTACGCCTCAGCACCATCCCTACATAGCTCGAGGTGGGGATGGTGGTCATATAATGAAACATGTGAGCGGGAATGTTCAAATGGTCACTATACAGAGGAAAGATTAGAAGTGATCCGAGCAGTCTAATTTGGTCTTACTGGTTGACTTTTACAGAATTCTTTTCCTCACTGAGAGCAAAAGGAACAACGGCAGGCAGCGAGCGATCAACTTCATGGTTCCGAGCAGGTGGATGGCAGAAGGAATACTGGAAGGTGAAGAAGAAGAAGAACAAGAACAAGAAGAAGAACAAGAACAAGAACAAGATGAACAAGAAGAAGAAGAGGAAGACGAAGAACAAGAAGAACAAAAACAAGAAGAAGAAGAAGAAGAAGAAGAAGAAGAAGAAGGGAGGGAGAGGAGGGGGAAAAGAAAAAGAAAAGGAGAAGGGGAAGAAGAAGAAGAAGAAGAAAAAGAAGAAGAAGAAGAAGAAGAAGAAGAAGAGTGACAAGCTTCTGGAGCGTATCTCTCTCTCTCTCTCTCTCTCTCTCTCTCTCTCTCTCTCTCTCTCTCTCTCTCTCTCTCTCTCTCTCTCCCTGCTGGTCTGGAAAACCTGTCACTTAACCTTCTTCCGTCTTTTTATAGCCTCTTCTAATCCTCGGAGTCATTCTTAATTAAGCTTATTTGGTTTTCAGGATGAACTGCGAAGTCAATCTATGGACAGTTGGTCGCCACAGACTCAACCGTTTAACATCAGTCGTTTGCCACGCTAATACGTTGAATCCCGTCTCACAAACCCCCCACCCCAACCCCCATCACTATCGTAGTTCCCAGTCTCTACGCATTAATTCATCTATATCCTTATATGAATGTGCACTTCTCTCTGTATGTGTATGTCTGTATGTCTGTATGTCTGTATGGGTCTTTGTATGTGTCTCTTGGTGTGTGTCTGTGTCGGCAAGTGCGTCTATGTGTGTGGTATGTATGTGTATGCGTGAGTGTCAATTATATTGATTCACATACAGGGCACTAAGAACGGATTTGGCCTTAACAGATGGTATCCGTTTCGTGCTAATGCTTTCGGGAAAGGCATGAATCCATCTTTCTCTCCACTCGAATCATGTTATCAATACCATTATGTGCATGCGATTCTGTATTCATATGTGCATGTTTGTGTATATATGTGTGTATGGGTCTCTGTTTGTGTTGATACGTGCATGTATGTATATGGTATGCATGTGTTTGTCTGTCAGTCAGTATTTATTATTATTCTGTTCCGTATTCAGGCCATCAAGAATGGGACAATTTGTGTAAATTTTGGGAAAGGCATGAATCCATCTCTCCCCGTCCCCTCCAGTTATGAGTAAAATAATGCAGGATGAATAGTGATCGTTTCCCCAAAGTTCATTTCATATACTGCAAACCAGTGCCTAGTATGTAATAATAGGATATGCGGCGCCCCAGCAGGGACATCTGAAGCTGGAACCAGCGTGAGGGTACTACTCAGCTTTCTTACAATCACAGAATATATAAGGAAAGAGTTCACTAACGATGTCTCTCGAAATTATTGCTTTATGACAAGTGCTCTTCTCCGACGCAACTCGTCCTTGAAAATCCAAGATTCTGATTTAATTTGCAATTAAGTTGTCTAGTATATCGCTGATGATATTATGTTCTGGTCAAAACTCTGATGGTCTTAATATCTATATATATGAACTCCCTTATTCAACTTACTGTGATTGTTGGCGAAGTAAGTTCAGATCAAATCTTTCCGTTTTACATTTGCACGAAGATACAGCTGTATCCCTGACCCGGCTTTACCCAGAGGGTGTGATGTTTCGCACGTCTGCCTCATACAGAGAAGATCCTGGGTTCGATTCCCGGTATAAGCAAGGAGTGTGGAAAACCTTTCATTAGGAGAAATTATCCTATGCACTGAACAGCTGAGTACATCCTAAGCTGTGTGATTTGGGTCGAAAATTATGATGGAGCTGCGCCCTCCCCTATTCGACAGGATAGCAGCGAGGCCAAAGAGGGTCGTCTCCGACTGCCTGGACAGTACGGTCTTTGACTCAAACCGACACTATTACGCAACCACTAGGCTATTCCATATAAACCAAGTCAATATCTAGAAATATTCAAATAAGAAAGAATATTCAAAAAGTTTGTTTTTGTTTTTGTTTTTTGGACAATTGTACACCTCCATGTTTTTTATGTTCTTGACATGACGTTTCAGCCAATCCATTCTCCAACTTTTTTGAGGTGTACTATCCGAAGCAGATTTTTTTCTCCTACGAAATAGAGGTCTGCGATGGTGAACCATATCTGGAGAGAGAAAAGGCGCGCACTGTCCTCTCTGTGGAGTAATCTGGATTGAAGATGATGAAAGCTGTTGGAAACCGAGAAAAATAAAAGATGCAGCACACATCAACATATCGACAGAGTATATAGGTCAGACAAGCGCAACCATGGGAAAAAAATGAATGTCAATGACCCTACTCCGAACTGTAGACAAATATGAATATGTATTTGTTTTTGCGTCTTTCTTGCTTTTATCTTTTCTTCCTAATTGATGCTGGGGGTGCAAGGACGTGTCGGTGGCCTAACGGTTAATGGGTGCATAGTTCATAGTCTTATCAGCCATGAAAAAATTATAGCGGCAGTTTTTAGGGTATTATGACATTTTGTCATTAAATACGGCTGTATGAGTGAATTTCTCAGCTAATGCCTTCCTAAAAATAGTTGCACAAACGCTAGAATTTATGATAGTTTGTATATGTATGTCTCGTTTTTCCGCTTAGAGATTAGTTCATCCACAAAGCTGGCCTAGCGGACATACATTTACAGTTGTAGGCACCTTGCCTGAGAGTTTAATTGGAGATAAAGACCAAATTCGTTTGTTATTGCATACTCTTTGTAGGGCATAAGCTGGGATCTTACCGTTCACGTAGCAAGTACATTTCACGAGGTCAAGATGCTAACTCTACTCTCAAAGGTTGTTTTTGTCAGGGTATCCTTTTCTAAGATAGATTGTCTTATAGGCATACAAGGATCCAAACGCCTTGCTATTTTACCGTATCTGGAGAAAAGTGAACTCATGCCTTTCTCAAATGATTTCGAAAATGAACAGTCTGAGCCGAAACTCGAACTTTATTTGCCGATTCTGTCTTCCCTCACTGTAACCTCTATGCCACCACGGCTTATGCCGTCCAATTACGTAACATGAAAAGCATTTGTTCACCAGAAAACTACCGGTCTGCAGAGCAATAGGTCTGCACTCACTGGGTCCTCAGAGAAAATAATGGCTTGCCCACCAATTAAAAAACGGTTGGATTGACTGTGAATACGCATGCGCGTCTCGACCAGATCAGTTCTTTTTTCTTTTTCTTCTTCTTTTCCAACGTTATTGTATCAAAAGGAGAACATAAAATGGTCGTAGAAGATTCTGAAAGGCAGAAGAGGAAAGAAAAACTTGCAATGAGAGCCCAAGAATAGAAAGTGGAAGCTAGCCAATGGAATCGATTCTCTTTCAGACGCTATAGCCACTTTGTTTCTCTTTATCTTACTTTCAGCCTATGTTCCCTTTATCTCTGCCCCCTTTCCTATTTTTCTATCCCTCCCGTAGATAAATAGATAGTTAGATATTCTGTGTTTTATTCCAGTGCACTCAACATTTTCACACTTCCTCTTTCGGGACAGTAAATCTGTGCCCATTTCTCCCTCTCAAATTATATATATATGTGTGTGTGAGTGTGTGTCTTGGTGAGTGCGTACGGTGGACTCCGCTTAATAGGACCAACAGTTATTCGGACCAGTCAAACAATAGAACCAGTCTTATAAGTATTGGCTCAAACGTATTTAATCAATGCTAACTTGCTTTGTTCGTAATGACCTATCCGCAGTTTATTCCGACCAAGCAGCATTGCAACCAAAATAAAGGTTTTAAATTAATTTTCGATTGTGGAACGCAACATCTTCTCGTTGGAAATCTTAATCTAGTTTGAGTTGAGAAATACGTTAATTTCATTCAATGGCGAATGAATATATACAGAATATCGAAAAATTTATAAATTCTTAAATATTCATTAAAGAACCGTCTCGTTTTTTTTTTTCACCTGAATATTAACAAGCGAGGCGTTATCGATCAATAATTGCAAAAAATGATAGTAGTAGTAATAGTAGTAGTAGTATTACTCGTAGCAGTTGTAATAAGATAATAATTGATAGGAAATCAAACACCTACACTACCACGACCAATCCATTACAGTCTCTGTTATCTATCTTTCCGTCTCAATCATAATTTTAACATTTATACGGACATAATTATAATTTTCAGAATCAAAATCAGAAATCAATTTAATCTGATATAAAAAAAGATATGATAAGATGTAATACCATTTCTTCACAGTATTATTTTATATAACCAAAAGGGTCTGAATTTTACATTTCATCGTTGTTTTGGTTAAATTAAATTGAATTCAGATTACAGTGTTATCTAAAAATTGGTGCATTTGATTGGAATCAATTTCAAAGTCCTGATTCTACGTATTACCTTAGAGAAAGATTTCATATATTGAAGATGGTTGCAAATTTTTTACCAGTGCTAGTTGATGATAATAATAATAATAATAATAATAATAATAATAATAATAATAATAATAATGATAATAATAATAATAATAATAATAAACGTTTAAAAATACGTTCATTTCATTTAATGAAGGATGAAGATGTACTGAATATTGAAGATTTTCGTAATTAGAAAAAATTAATAAAAACAGTTTTGTTCTTAACCACTATTTTTCAATTGAATGAGCTGACTGGCGAATTTCTTGAGATAAAACATTTTGTCTTCCTTGGTCATTACTAGCAATGTATTAAGCAGCCATTGACTAGGAAAGTATTCACGAAAACAATTGGAGTCAGTGAAAATGTGCTTAGTGACTCCAACACCAACCCCCTAAGTTTATTTGGCAGAACACGAATGGGGCAACCAGTAAGGATTGAACTCACTGTACGCATAAATTGACATAAAAGGTGGACTTACGAATCATCTACCAGGCAGCACTCAGTATCTGCAGTCCCCAATATTTAGATGAAGGAAGTATGTCGATTATATATTTAAGACTCTGCACTACCCCTACATACACAACGCTGGGAGATAATCTTTTGAAATCAACTAGAAAAGAAAGCAAATACCAAGAAAAAAACAACACTGAAGAAGGTAAGTGCATCACATTACCAAGGGAGCTGAGAAACAATTTGGAATATATGAATGAACACATCATCACAATCACTTCTTATATGAAAGATCGCATAAGAAACCATCTCGAAAGCATGTATTCGTGCAATACACAGCAAAAAACGCTTAAAAAACCAAATGGGCGAAACCTCCAGACTTTTGAAAAAGAATATGTGAACTTTGAAGAGTGTTAAAAATCATGATCAATTAGATGCCTCTCTTAATCACTGCAACATATAATCAAGAAAATAATCACAAAGGAACACAATAGAAATAAACAAAAATGCATCAATTCGAAATAATCTCGCAATGCTATACGGTGGAACAAAGGCACGGTCCCTCCATTATACACTATCATACTAATGATTACACAACAGAAGTCAGAAAGTTTGCTAACCAAATGGAGGCTGGGTAAGTTAGAAACATATAACTGTAAGCATTCTGGGATAATTCAAAGTTGATAACATCTCAATGGCTTAGATGCTCACATAAAAATTCCTTGCAATGGTATTTTCCTTGCATTTTGAAGAGGTTGGTAACACCACGAAATATGTAATGAATTGTTTTGCCTTTAACAATAGATTTGGCTTTCTACAGTCTCTTCAGTACTATGTATATCTATATCTCTTGACGTATACGTGTGTGTGTGCATGACTTGTATACAGCTTAAAGGGAAATATACTGTTGACGTGATCTCTTTGTTCTAATACTACGACACTGATGATTGAGTCACAGTAAATATGTGGAAACCTTCTGATTTGATATACGAGATGTAAAAATGAACCTCATTTGTAATCGCCCCAGTCGGATTTAATCAATAACTCGATTGTCTCTGGGTAATTACCCAGTCGCCAGGGTATTTGAGCAAGAAATGGTATGAACAATAATTCTTTCCACTTTTATTGTCTGATCCGAATATTAGATTGTCAGAGCAATAACAAGGAAGAATCAAGACAAAGATATTCTCTCTCAACAAGATCGTTTCGAACAACCAGTGATGAACGGAACTCAGCTGGAATGTGGAAAATGCAGATGAAAATCAGTTTCACGATTTCTACTGGAGATAATCCTGTAGATACATTTCTCTCGAGCTCAGTCATTTTTTATCGGGGATTTATTATTGCTCTCTCTCTCTCTCTCTCTCTCTCTCTCTCTCTATATATATATATATATATATATATATATATATATATATATGTGTGTGTGTGTGTGTGTGTTTGTGAGTGTAAGGGTGTATGTGTTGGGGTACAAGTGTGTGTGAGTATAAACGCATATATTTCATACACATATTTTGAGGCACATATATGCTTACATATGTATGGATATAAGCATATGCTTAAATGCATGTATACACACACAATTATGTGAAGTGTATACCACTAGTCGAAATAACTCTTCATTCTAACAGTGCTCTATACTTAGAGAGGGGATAATATATCGATTAAATACATAGTTATTATCTGTGTATTCAATATATATATATATGTGTGTGTGTGTGTGTGTGTGTGTGTGTGTTTGTATGTGTGTGTGTGTGTGCGTGTGTAAGCATATGTTTGTATATACATATATCATTTATCATTTATGACGCAAAATCCCGGTTTATCTACCTGCACCACCTACGCCTTCTCGGACACCTTAAACAGTGTTGCTCCCCAATGTGTACTGGAGTGACTTCATAACCAATACAGATGCCCTCGTGCTTGTCAGTGTTATGAGCTTTGAGATTATGCCGTAAAAGTTCTTCTAAGCTGGGCAGGTAATGTGTTCAACCAAATCTCCTACTGTTCACTGAACCAATCATTGACCAGCAAAACGGAGGCCACCTAGGGGAGAGACGGGGGCTTCTTAAAAAAAGACTCCCATCTGTTGGGTCATCGACAACTACTAATGGGTAACAAAAACTGGTAACGGGGAGACAACGGGTGGAAAAGTATTCAAGGCAACCTCTCTTTTTGAAGAAAAAAGTAAATCAAGAGCTGAGGGGGAGAAATTTCAACAGTCTCTAGACATCTACCTTCAACTGCTGTGACAGAACACACCTCATCAGTAATTAGCGGGCCTACAATAGGCGAGTAATGTTTGTTCACAAACTCAGACTATGATTATATATATATATATATATATATATATATATATATATATATATATATATATATATATATATATATATTAACAGCAGGATCTTATTAGCGTCTATCGTTGAACATAGACCCTCCCCAAGATACGCCAGGCCTCTTCATCATGGGCGTTGTTGAGCCAATACTTTCTTAACTTGTTTAATTCGTCATGCCATCTCATATTTTACCTTTTACATTTTCTCTGGGGATCCACGTTGTTAGTCATGATGTCCAGCGGTTGTCTGACATTGTCACGACGTAACCAGACAATTGCCATTCGAGTTTTCTAATGTGTTTTTATCTTTATAATACCACGAACTCCTTGTTTTTCTCTCTATTTTACTGTTCTGTCTTGGCACCTACCCATATGATTTGAGTATGATTCTCTCTCGTGTATGTTGCATAGATATCAGCTAGAGGTTCTATGTTTCAGCTCCATAGGTGACTATCGGGAGGATATATTGCACAGCCTTCTTCTTATTGATTTATGGGATGTTGTTTCTTGAAGGTTGAGTTGGCTCTACCGAAAGCTTGTATTCCTAGAGTAATTCTCCCTATGTGAGAATCTTGCTTACCACGTAGTTTCGAACTTTGCCCATCTTCAATACCTGTATTGGAACAGGTAAGAGATAAAGGCTGCTTGATAGGTGAGAAAGGTCTGTGTTACTGGACATCTCATTTCTCACCCTATCATCGTCTGTCAGAGAAGAATTAGCGTTGTTAATTAATAAGAACCATTTTGGTCTATGAGCAAGGGTGATGATGGTTCTCTCCATTTTCATCTGCTTATTGCTGTGTTGTGTGGGGGGTGAATGGTGATAGTGCGTGTGTACATGCGTGTGTACATGCGTGTATACACATGAGAATATATTTGTGTGTGTGAATGTGGTAAGGGCTAAGAATGTGTTTTTGGTATATACCTCTCTTTGGTGGCAAGAGTCATATTCCTGTCTGAAAGCTTTTTTTCTATCAGGGATATAATAAGAATAGCAAATTTATCAGTGCCTTGGGTTTGTTTATAAACCTGTTTTGTACAATAATCTGAATGGCTTATCCATTATTCTTTGGATTTTTACGCCTTTTATTGATTTTAGTCTCACTATTGGAGTTAATCCCACCTGTTTATCTTGAAAATTAATCAGTAATAGTTAGTCGTAAATCAAGGTGATTTCACTTAATTGAATTTAGGTTCGAAATCTTTGGTTGAATGTTAAGGAGTATTTGCATGAAAGAATCCTGCTAGCGTACATTATATGTTAGTATAGTTTAGGATGTTGCTAATGTAGTTCAGTGTGTTTGGAGGGAATTGTGGTGAAGATTTAATTCAATGGTTTAATTCAATATATATATATATATATATATATATATATATATATATATATATATATATATATATATATATATATAAACAAGGAACGTAGATGGAGACATTATGTATGGGTACCTGACAATCAAAATGCCAACTCGGGTGGGTTTGGCCAATCAACAACACAGACTAACGTAATGCAGCGCGAGTACCAGTCAACTGTCAGCCAAGAACGGCGTTTAATCAATTCCAAGAGTCTTTCGTTAAGCGGGAGAGGGCAAGGTTTCAAGTGTGAGGGGGAAAGAAAGACTTTCACTAGGAAAACAGTACACTGCAAGAGATACACAAGCTAAAAACAAGCGTGCCTCATTGCTGTAGGGTCAGACCCCACCCCTACATTAAAAGGAGAAAGAAATTCTCGTAATGTGTCCACTTACTTCTGACAAAGGAACAGCGAGTAAGGGTGGGGGCCTCTGAAATGTCAACCGTGGATTTGGGGGGACTGTTGAAAAAGAATACGTGGATAAAGGGGACCACAAAAAATGAAACAATATATATATATATATATATATATATATATATATATATATATATATATATATATAATTCAATTTATAATCTTGTTGTGAACGCTGATGACGTAATTTCATATCTATCACAAGAATTAGTTGGAAAAATGTCCTTTGATAAAAAAAAATACGTACTACTGAGAGGGAAAACAAATATTTTCTATACGTCAGTAAGTAGGGAACGGTGAAATCGACTTAGAGAGATGTTTGACATATCTAAAATCATAATAAATCATATATTTCCACCACAATCGTATTATTAATCAGAATTAAATAAATCCTTCCGTATTTGTAACATAAATGTACTTAGAAAAACTTTTGCCTCAGTCAGTAGGAGAGCTGCCAACCAATAATTCAGTGTCGATTTTCAATTATTTATACACAGAGCAGTTTGGTATCAGACAATCAATGATCGGAGATCCAATGAGGACTGAACCCACTAACAGCTTAGATTTTTTTGCTGATTATCGGATGAGTGTCTGATCCTTTTTTTTCATGATATCCATTGTCATGTCGTTGTGTTATCAGACCATCAATAGTAGGAGATCAAATTAGGATCGAACTCATTAACAACGAAGGGCAAGACTGGTTTGCTGATCATTGCTATTCAACGTGCACTCTCATCTATTTGGCATCCAATAGTTGGAGATCAAATGAGCATGACTAGATAGTGGATCAGTGCTTTACGACGTACGCCCTGAAATGAAATGTTTTATTCCTCACTTGATCAACTCGTTAATACCGGTGAAAAAAAAAACCGGATATATTGAGATTTGGATTTTTTGTGAAGAAAAGATGATTATTCACAAGGAAGAGTAGATGGTTTTGAATGGTTGTAAGAATGTATTTGTATCAGCAAAAATTTCTTATTTGAGTGAAAGTGTCTAGTGTTGTGGACGGCTAACCAAGAAAAAAAACACACATTTCACTGTAAGAACAGATGTATTAATTCAGAATGCGTTGGTCACAGACCATCTATACTTGGAGATCTGATCAAACCTACTTTCAACGGCCAACAAGATCTTGCTGATCATTGCTATACGACATGCGTTCAGATCCATTTTTCATGTTATTCATCAAGACAGAAGTTTTATACCAAACCATCAATAGTAGGGGACCCAGTCGAACCCACAATTAATGATTAGCTGGTTTCGCATGCTGATCATTGCAATACAAGGTGTGGCCTTTTCATATGATCTACTTGTTAACTGCAGTGGAGAAAAATATTCGCCGATATATTTGGATTTGTTGCTGCTTTTTCTTTTTTGAAAGTGATTGGTTGGAAGCACCCTTAAATATTGAGCTGAAACGACAAGTTATACGTATCTACGAAAACTTATTTTACAAATGGGTCAGGGCTTATTTCATTTCGATAAATAAATAAGTGAATACGTGCATTCTGAAAATAAATATCTTTATGATTTTTATTTGATATTTGTACAAAACAAAAGAGGCAGTAATCATCTTCAGTCGGAATAGAGGTGGGAGTTGAATGTGAACACGTGGGAGTCAAACTTGTTACTTGCTCAGTTCGGTTCAGTTTTTGGCACAAGGGTACAAGGATTGAGCACCCATTGAAGATCGAACTCAATGCAAATAAAATGCAAGACCAGACTCATAACCGTCATACCACGACGAATCCCCTTCGCTGACTTCACAGGTTGGAAATAACTGACCTAGTGTTTATTAAAAGGTGAAGAAACGTTATTTCTTGTAATCTCACTTCTTTGCTGGTTGCTGGTTTGTATAAATAAAACAATTACCGAAGGGCGGTGAAAGTGTGTCTAGACAATGATGTTGCCGATAATATTTCCACTTCCCTTTTATTAAGGTCTTGTTTTCTTTGAGTGCAACGAACTTCTTTTTTTGGCTTTCATTTGTTCTGTGCTCCGATGAAAGTGGCCAACGGTGCGAGCAAAAACGATTTTTTTTTCTATTTCAAGTCGTAAATGTCATTGACCTCGACGGAATGAACGGTGAACGTCCACAAAAGTTAACCTTCTAATTGTGTACCGGATTCATTACCCCACGTAATAACAAGGCCGATACTTGGAAGATTCAATAATCAACCGAGGTGGTGAGGAGTGGCCAAACGTTCAGCAGCACGGAGAATGAAATTGGCTAACTGCGTTCAAACGTTGGCAGGGGCAAGAATGGATCCATGTTTTCTCAACCCCTCCCCAAGAATGGAAGAAGCATTTATATATCAGAAACCCCGAAGAACTCCAAAGTATAGTCAGGCAGAAACTTGCGATATGTGTGTGCCATAGCAGGGGATGGAGGTTTCCCCACGCGATTGTGTATTCCAGGAAAGGGAGATGTACCTTAACCAAAGATGAAGAGACTTAAAATGGGTGGTGCATCAGTTACTGCTTGGTTTCGAACAAGTGTTTTATTCAGCAGGTATGGTCATCATTTTTGTGTGACGGAGTCTTGTACCAGGAATAAGGGGCGGATCAAGCATTCGGGCAGTGCATGATGGCCTAAAGCACCAAGAAGCCTAAGTAGCAAGGGTTAATTGAACCCATAACCCTTTTATGACCAGGACCCCGGATCACTGTCAGTCCATCCCTGCCTGGAATCGGTTTGATGTGCTAAAAGGAATATTTGCTGGAAGGTTACATCGAAAGACTTATTAAGAAGAGAAGGAGCCAGCTTCATAAAAAATGACATCACATTTCATTTCTTCAATTTTACTGGACTGTCATAGAATTTTGTATTTAAACTGAGATAGAGAGATGTAATAATATAGTGAGTGTATTTCTTATCAAATCGTGTTTCGTTCTCCCTGGTACTCAAAAGAAGAATCTGAGGATGGTGAGAACGGTATTGGTGATGTGATCGATGTAGGAGACGGAGAAAAGAAAAAGGACGATTGCTGAAAGGAATTTCCAACACTGGAGACTATTCTGAAACTTTTTAATTGCAAAATAAACTTTCTTAAACAGCTCTAAAAACTTTTTTATCAAAGGTTAATCGAGAAAAGTGAAGATTGGTAAATGATAACCATAAAACTTATCTACATTTAATTCATATGCATTAATCCTAATATATATTTAGTCGCGAGTGTGCATGAAATTTACTTATATGAAAGGATATATGGATTTGATAAGAGCGTAATTCTTTGTATAAATTCACATGCATATATGTGTATGCTTGTATGAAAAAAAATGATGTATACTATATTCATGTAGAACACTTCTTTGAGATGAATCAGTAAGTAAAAAAAGATAAGTAACTTCAATCAACCCCTGGGATTACTAGCATTCGATACTTCAGGGAAGATTGTGTTACTTCATTTATCTTCGGGTCGACCTCTTGGCCTGACGACAGGCCGGGAAATCAGTTATGTATTTCGACTTTCCTATCACAGAGACAATCATGGGGTTTTCTGACGGAAGCAGTTACCAGATCAATATTAGTAAATCATGTCTTTGGGAAAAGCATTTAGGCTTGAAATCTATCCATCTATCCATCAATTTATTTATCTCCTCTCTCTCTCTCTCTCTCTCTCTCTCTCTCTCTCTCTCTCTCTCTCTCTCTCTCTCTCTCACTATATATATATATATATATATATAGTAGGTTGTGGATTCGCTACACAAACTAGCTCATGTTTCAGCCCTCTCTGGGCCTCTTCAGGCAAATGATTGTCTATATTTTGGGGGGTCTATTTTTGGGGAATTTGGTGAGAATGTTGTGAGTGTGGTAGTGGGTGGTGTGGGGATATTCATTTTGTCAAAGGGGTTTGAACTCTATATAGGGGTCATTCCTGCAAGGATGCTTAGTAGTGGTCTGGGAGTAATTTCTATTTTGATCTATGTATCTTAGCATTGGGTTTTATTGCCTCTGTTAGTGCCTTTTGTAGCTCTAGTGGATGGTATTAATCTTGATGTTTAATTCATAATATGTTTGGGTATGTTTGAAGGTAAAAGATGGTGATGGGGAGTTTTGGGGATGAAGGGCGTGGGGAAGAATTGTCTATTTTACTTTATGATTTATTGGTGTTGTTTCATGTTGATTAAAAGAAATTTAGAGATCTCGACGCTAAAACAACTCAACTCCATGAGTAAAATGTTGTATGTATCGAGCACTCTATGAAATAAATCCAATACATTTCAGAAGTGGCTTTATATTATTGATATATAATTATATTATGTTAAACTGCTAGCCTGATTTGTACCACATATACTGTGTATATATATATATATGTATATATCTATATCTATCTATCTATATATATATATATATATATATATATATATATATATATATATATATATATATATATATATATATATATATATATATCCCAGTCAGTTCATATCTATCTATCAATCAATCTAAGTATCGTATCTCAAAAAATGGCCAGCCCGATCAACCAGCTGAGTGGGTTACAGATACTCCTCTTTTATGCGTCTCTGGGCACTTCCAATCATATTTTGGGGGGCAGCAATCTTGAGAGTATGCAGGAGTACACCATTAAGCATTATCTCAGAACGGTTCGTTTTTGTTTTGTTTTGTTTTTTCAAAAAATGTTTGTTTGGTTTCAATGGTCATTTTGGACGAGCAATGCCCCAATCTTGTGCTGGTATTTTTAAAGATAATTTTAGCTGAAAAATGTAATTTTCTAGAAATTTTCAGCTGAACGATCAATTTTTTGGGATAGTTTCAGATATTCTTTTTAGATAATTACATCTGGCCCACGCGGGGGCTACGGTGATTTCTTTTCGAAAAAAATGTGCTCTCTTGGATCTGTTTGTAGTATCATTATCATCAGTCTTTTATCATCCATCATTAGATATAGAACTTCCCCAGGATCTGCTAGAACTCTCTATCATGTGCGTTGCAGAGCCAATACTCTCTGAACTTACATGTAGTATAAATGTATTTATCCATCAAGATGAGAATAAACGTGCAAATTCTAACGTGTTTTTCAGATCTTCGCAGATATGCAAGTCGGTGAGAGAGTCGCGAGCTACCAATCACTCGGTCGTGATTTCAAATCACGACTGGGAAAAGTTGATTTTATATATCAGTTTGCTTTGCCGCAACAGGAACAGACAAATAGTGGACAGTTGCTTTGTATTTGTTGTTACGATGAGAAAACAAAGTTCAGCGTACAAAGGGAAGAGTACAAAGGTTACACATACTGGCTATAACTTTGAAAAGAGGCTTTAATATACCCACTTTTGTTCAGACAATCTAATCTCTTCTTCTTGTTTTCAACAGCAAATATTGGAAGAAATGATTAGATTTTCCGAACAAAAGTTCGTAGAACTATGCGTGTTTTGAGTTGGGGTGCTGAAACTATTCATGCAAATCAATGACTCGTCGCTTCATTGACAGTTATCATAAGTAAACAAATAAAAATAATAATATTAAGGCAAGTGGAAAATCGCCAAAATTGATATATTGTTCAAAAGATGATTTGATGATTATTGCCTCCAATATATATATATATATGATCTGATAGAATGATTATAAATTGCTTTATATTATACTGAAACTTATTTGAAATTATCTGCCGTCATTACACAATTAAGGTATCACTCGACCGAGACAACGTAAATAGAATAAACAATCAAAGAAAATGGGGCTGCTCCAGGAATCAGACCTACAGACAATAGAGTAGCCGCATCAATGTACCGATACTTTTACCATTGACTTAAACATCTTATATATTCTCAGTCTATTCACTCCTTTCATCGTGAAAGTTATATATTGAGAAATGGACATTGCTGCGTTGAAGCGGCTATCCTATCGGTGGCAAGTTCGTTTTTGCAACAGCCCCATTTTCCTTAATTGTTAATTCTATTTACATAGTCCAGGGTGAGTGATATATTAACCATGTAACGACAGGAGGTCTTTTAAAGACTTTTTTATATAATATAACGCAATATATATATATATATATATATATATATATATATATATATATATATATATATATATATACTGACATGGCTACTAACCAATTAGTCCTCCGATTCTTGTTAGTTCTCTCTCTACCTCATCCACTTTATGACATTTACACATCATTCTAATCCGTGTCATATATTCTTAATTTAAACAATGGTGCAGTCTGATCAGACTAGAATGTACCCAGATTCTTCACTCATTTTCAATGATGTGAAAAAACCTCTCTCTTATAATTCTATACTTATCTCCCATGACAAAGAATTTATTTTCGAAACATGACTGACTGACTGACATATCGCTTATCATTCCTTAGTTTTCTCCAAGAATAAAAAAAACAAGGATATATCTATACTAACGAATTGAGAAAGATTTAAATTACGAGGGAAAAACGTCCAATTTTATTCAAATGGATTTACGCTTTTTCCAAAAACTCTTTAAAAAAATTTCCGACTTCTTTCAGGTAATTCAATTTTTTTCCCATCCATGATGTTAACACAATGTTTTGACCGTTATTCTACGGTTGTCTTTTTGTGTATTATGTTATAACCATGGAAAAAGTGTATATTTCATCGGTGTCTTTCTCCAGGAGAGATAACCAAAATCGGGTATTGTATATTATATCCGAGGAAGGCGGTAGAATAAGTCAGTCAAAACGCTGTTGTTTTTCTTATGAGTAGGGTATTTTTCTTACCGTTTTTTTTATTCCTTTTTGCATTTGTATGAAAGACGTTGGAACCTTTACAAAGGTTAAGGCATAAAGATTTGCATGAAGTTGTAAAACTTTCCAAGGACAGGCAAAACACTATCGAAGTGGACAGGAGAATCTTACAAAGGCCTATGGCAGCTTACATAGCTGCGCACAACGGACACCTAAAACATAATCCCCCAGCATGAAGCCATGGTGACCCATGTCTTTGGCCACGGGTGGTAGTTGTCCACATTCAACCTATAGGTCAGTGTTAGTAACGATACTCACGCAAGAAGTCCAAAGCCCTTCGTGTATCGAACTCAATGAACCCAGCTGCCTGGTCATGGATGGTCAAGCGGTCGTGGTAGCCTTTGGGAAGCCGACTGACATTTGGTGACTGAGCCAACACGTTTGCTAACGCTGTGTTCGAGTTGAGAGCAAACTATCTGAGGATCGATGTTTGTCTTTGACAGGTATCAAGACAAATCAATCAAAACGGGCACAAGGATCAAAGACAAGCAGCACCACCAACAGGTACGTCATAAAATCGAGAATGAGCCAGGTCTCCTCCAAACACACTGATCAAACTTGATGTAACATAAAAACTTTGCTTTACTACTTTCATGATATATATATATATATATATATATATATATATATATATATGCACGAACCATGGGGAATTCTGGGGAAGGTCTATGTCCAACGACGGACGTTGAAAGACTGCTGCTGCTGCTGCTGATGATGATGATGATGATATAAATGTGTGTGTGTGTGTGTTTGTTAAGGTGTCCATGTGGCAATAAACTCAGTAGGAAACAATCAGACACAAATTGGAAAATTGAAATAAAAGGTTTGCTGGGTAGTCACGGCAAAGATCAGTGTAATCGTGGTCGTCATCGAAGGAGATGTGAAAGGACATTGTCTGAAGTTTAATACAAATGGAAGAATATATATATATATATATATATATATATATATATATATATATATATATATAAGTTGAGATTTGAAAAGAATTTGTCTGCAAACACCGATGTTATCAACGTGCCAGAGGTGGTTATTATATTCTAGGCTAACAAGATCAGAGATAAATCTGCAATTTTGAAAGCCAATTTTTCAAACTGCCCAGAGTATCGATGAAGTTTACAGGGTCGAATCAAAATTTTACCCTACCTTTCCTATGACGCCAAAGGTCGATATTTACATACATCTATGCTGTACCGTCAGTTAACAGACGCACTGTAAGTATTAATTAGGCGTAAAAGATTCGCCGAAGATTATCTTTGTCAGCATTCTTTACAAGCTGGCATTAGTAATATATATATATATATATATATATATATATATATATATATATATATGAACAATAGAGAATGAAGATGACACATGAGTAAAAGTATATGGAGATTCCATTTGTTAATTAATCAATTCATGAATAAATTCATTAGTATGCTATATATGTTTTGGGAGGGGTTCCCATCTTCAGTAGCATGGGTGTAGCTTTCAGTGGTTAAAATGGAAATCAAGAATGTGGATTCCTTGGAGGTCATGATGGTGAGTCCGGGCTGTATTATGTATGTGGAGCAATCTGTGGTGGTATGTTTGGATATTTTGATTGTAGTAGCAGCATTTATCTGTTGTGCTGGTATATATACACAAACATAATAAATAAACATATATTTTTGAAAAAACTCTACATCTCCTCGGGGAAGGTCAGAATGTCTTCCCGTTGGATAGTTCTAATCAAAACATCAAAGC
This sequence comes from Thysanoteuthis rhombus, assembly GCA_963457665.1. Taxonomy (NCBI): domain Eukaryota; kingdom Metazoa; phylum Mollusca; class Cephalopoda; order Oegopsida; family Thysanoteuthidae; genus Thysanoteuthis; species Thysanoteuthis major. The sequence continues at coordinate 16,092,299 of OY735212.1, read as the reverse complement.
AGGCCTGGTTTTTTCACCCAATAGACATCGTCATGTGAACTCCATGTTGGAGATTATCAATATTGAAAACGGGGCAATCAATGAATTGGTTTCTTTTCTTGGCTCTTATTAGGCAGTAATCTCTGAAAAAAAATTCCAACTTCCAAGACACATGCGTGGCCGTTTCTAGACTCAAACTAAGGGACCAGTTTAATCCATGTTTATATAACTTATTTGAAAGAATATTCATTTGATAGAAAATCGACCCTGATGAGAGAAAAAATGTTAACATGTAACTAACTTCAGTGTATTTATGTTGCTGTTAATAAAATTGAACAAAAATGATTTCAAAACATCGCAGACTTTTTTATTATGATTATAATTAATGGGAATTTCTCTTGTTTTCTTGACTGGAATGTGATTTTTTTTCTTTCTAGAGAAGCAAAGAAAAAACTCAAGAACTATTTTCTTGAAAGAAAGTGGAGGTTTTTTTATCATTTCTATGTGTGCATGTGTTTGTAAGTTTGTTTATCTGCTTGTTTGCCTGTTCCTGGCCATACCGTCTTGTCTACGGACTTGAAAATTAGTATCAGAACTCCACTAGACCCTCATTCGGGCGGGTTTATTAATAACTTGTAGATTATCAAGAATCTTGATACTTATAAATGTTTTTGACACTATTTTAGATATTTCAAGTGGAAAACGCCAGTAATGTCATTAATTTTTTTTCTGACCATATTTATTCTTTAATAGAATTTTTTCGCATGACTTTAAATTTCAATGCAATGGTTGTTCAATCATCAACTGTGACGGCGAGTTTTAAGAACGTTCATAACATAACGTGTTGCAAAAATTCTATTTTATAATATAATGTGCTTCAATGTACTGTTTTTCCAATGTTATTTGATATGTCGAATAAAATCATTCTTTAGAAATTTCACTATTTTCCGTTTTTAATCTCAGGAATGGTCCAGAAAAGATATTTGATTGAACGACAGTTGGTGTGAAGCCAAGTCAGCAAAACATCTTCGTCAAAATGTTTGTCGACGAAACGTCCGCATTACCAAACTGCCGTTGGTTGATTATGTATCAGCGATACAACCTTTGACGAAACGACCGAGAACAAAAAACAGTTTGTTCTACATATAATAAGGAGTAAATATTCTAATGTTCAACATTCTAGCTTCATTAGTATGACCTTTACGCCGAGTACTTCGATAGATCGATGTACAGATAGCCAACCAGACAGAATCACTGTGTGTGTGTGTGTGTGCGTGTTTGTCCGTGACACGGCCCAAAAAAAGGATAAAAACAAGATTGAATATTAAAATTATAACTTAAGGTGGCGTTATATAACTATTGGGCTTTTAAATCCCTGAAACGCCGACATGGTAAACTATTGATGAGCTCAACAAGAAAATTCAGAAACAAATAGAGCAGATAGAGTCTGTGAATGAACAGAATGAGAATTTGGAGTTGAAACAGATATTTGAGCCTTTTTATTACCGGTGACTGTTTAGCTCAATAGTAAGAACAGCGCTACGTTGAAGAGGCTACCCCATCAGTCGCAGGCTTGATTTCTGCAGCAGACCCATCTTCTTCAATCGTTTGTATTCTCGGTTCATTGGCCAATTGATAATTCACCCTGTTATAAAGGGAGATCATTTCAAATAAGTTTCTATATGATATAACACAATTTATAATCATTCTGTCAGATCATATATCCATATTATATATATATATATATATATATATATATATATATATATATATATATATATATATATATATATATATATATATTGCAATAATTGGGGATCATTTCATATAGAGTTTCGAAACAATATAGCGCAATTTATAATTATTCCTGCGCACATTTCATTATATATATGTATATATATATATATATATATATATATATATATATATATATATATAGGCAGGAACGTGAGGGATCAACATCTTTATCCTTGGCAGAGAACAGATAATCTGATCATAGTCAGGAATGTTGATCTATACTTAATTATTCCTGATATTGTTACAAAAACTATGCTTGTATATATCAATACAGCTTTCATTTCGTATATGTGAATATCTTCAGTCCTGACAAAAATCCTACGACTACGTCATAGAAACTGTCAACCAAAACTGTCACCAGGGCTGAAAATTTAAAAATTTTCTCTTCATCATGTTTAGGGAAACAGTTTTGATATTTGAAAATTCCTCCAAAAATAGTTTTAAAGTGGATTTCAATCTACAATATAAGTTTATGTTAAATATATTTGTTAGTCTTAATCTTATGTCTTTTTGCATGTGTGGCACAACTGCAGTAGTGCACATTTGAATGCGTGCACTTTTCAAAGGACGTTGCCGCTAGACACAAGTGACACAAACTAGACTTAGAACTAGCGAAGGAGTCCGAAAAGAAAAAGGCCTCATGACAAAAATCAAGGGGGTAACGAGTTGGAAAAAGGGATAAGTTACCAACCTTCAATAGATAGTCTGTAAGTGAAGCCCGCCCATGCGACATACAGAAGAGAGATACTAAATTCCTCGTGTAACATTAGTATTCATCTTGCTTTATTTCATCATCATCAGTCTTTTAATGTCCGTCGTTGGACATACACCTTCGCCAGGATTTGCCACACTTCTCTACCATGGGCGTCGTGGAGCCAGTACTTCCTAAACTTGTCTACCTCGTCTTTCCATCTAATATTCCGTCGGCCTCGGTTGGGCATGCGATCTCGGGGGATCCATGTCGTGAGTCGTGATGTCTATCGGTTGTCCACCATTCTTGCAACATGGCCTGCCACCGCCATTTGAGATATTTAATGGATTCTATGATCCCCCTAACTCTTGTCTTTTCTCGGACGTACTGTGCTGTCTTGTGGTCTCTCCATGTGAGGCCCAGCATAATTCTTTCATGTGCAAGTTGCATGGTTCTCAATTTGCAGATCTGTCTCTTGGTTAGGTTCTGCATTTCAGCTCCATAAGTGACTATTGGGAGGATGCATTGGTTATACGCCCTTCTTTTTAAGATTGATGGGATCTTCTTTTTTTTTTAAGGTTGAGCTTGCTTTGCTTTATTTACTGCAGCTTTTTTCTCAAAAAAAAAAAAAAAAAGGTACCAAACAATTTCGGTACTAACGATACCGGCGGAATTTATTGTTAAGATACCTTGCAGACATTAACTGCAAACACTTACAAGTGCAGCGACGCTGTCAAATGCATTATTGCACTCCTTGATAACTAATTCCATCTCTGTCGAGCGAAAATTCAAAATCTATTATGACTGCTGCTGTGATATGTGAAACCCCACAATAACACCATGAGATCATTCAAACTTTGTCTTTTTTTCTCTCTCTCCCTTCGTCCCTCACTCTCTTAAGGCGAACTGACCCGAGTTCCAGCCGAATCTAAACGGACCTTTTTCACCGTCAAAAATCATTCCCTCTAAAACTGCAAAAACTCCTTTTTTCCGCATATCCTCTGAAATCTAAAAGTTTCATATTCGAACTTCCAGTGGCCGCACATTGACTCTCCGTTTACGATTTCTCATCTTTCAATCTCACTTCCTTCGAACGCCCCGGTATTCATGAAGTACTTTAATTACTAAACATAGCGACTTAATGTCCGAGCCGGGCATATTGGTGCTTGAAAGTATCACAGTAAAAATGGTATCCCTTCACCTCAGATCTCTTTCAACTATGGAGAAGATTCCATTCTCCAAACAGACTTCTGTACCTTCCAAAACAAGTCACCTCGCGCACGCGTGCAAGCATGCACACGCATGGCCATATAAGCCAACCCTGCTTGGGTTGCATATATATATATATATATATATATATATATATATAATTTCCAGCTCTACTCTAAAACAACTCAACTCCATGAGTAAAATGTTGTATGTATCGAGCACTCTATGAAATAAATCCATTGCATTTCAGAAGTAGCTTTATATTATTGATATATTATTATATTATGTTATACTTCTAGCCTGATTTGTACTACATATACTTTAAATATATATATATATATATATATATATATATATATATATATATATATATATATATATTGTGTGTATGTGTGTGTGTGTGTGTGTGTGTGTATTGAAAATAGGCATTCTTAAATCGCTAGATGAGAGGCCGGTTCCCTTTCACCTATTGATTTCAACGTCATAAAACGCTTACTTTGAAAAAAAATCCAACTGTATGCAACAATTTATCACACACTCCTTTAGTTTGACTTCCGTCCTTTTAGGGAATAGTGCTCCCATTGAAAACAACTGCATTAAAGAATGGTGGGTATTATCATGTACTTGGCATTGGTCCGAGGAAGGCAGCAACGCATGTCTAATATCTATATATATAAAAATATACATATATATGTATATATATGTATATATTCATTTTCTCTTTCCCTGCTTCTTTGCTAGATTTCCGTATCGCCCTAAGCGAGCATAAATTTCAGAAACATAAATATGCAAATATTTTGCAGAAGTTGATAAAACTTTTTTTCTTTCTTCTTCCTTTCTCTCTTACTTTAATTCTCGTCCTGTTTTCTTGAGGGCCAACTATATTTGTTCCTTTTTTTCTACCTCCCTCGCCTATTGTGTCTTCTTTCCAACATAGCTTTGTGTTTCCCTGTCTATTGCGTTATCAAATTGATATCTTCTCAGCATTGATACATACGTCTATTTGTGCGAACTTGGTACTTCAAGACTTTAACAAAAATAAACGTATGCTCAATCTTAAAACATACCTATGTTGATTAATTGTTTCTTTCTCTTTCTTCGTGTTTTCCCAGTGCATAGGCAAAGGTCGTCTTGAAAATATTTGAGGCCCCCTGGCAATACAATGTGATGGATTTGGCCTGCGGATACGAGTGCTTACCCCTGATTTAATGCGTACCGTATTCTAGTGTGCAGGGCGATGAATATCAGGGAAAAAAGAGGTGTGATTTATTTTGAGTTTTTTTGGAGAATTTGCTTGTAAAATTGTGGTGCTTCTTGTACGTCAGAGTCAAGATCTGATTTAAACATAAGCGTAAACTCAAACGTAAACATACGCCAAGAGAAAGTTTTTATGTATCCTCTATTTAATTAAATGAAAGTACGCTTTTATTTTTCAAAATAAATTTCTGGGCCCCTGGGATCGTTGGCCCCCTAACTGCCCATGATATAATACGGCCCTGACATGGGTTGGTTTTTATTTTCATTTATGTACTAGGAGAGAGAGGGGGTTGCAGGGGAACTAAACGTTGACCATTCAACAATTGTTGAGGGTAAGCAGGAAAAGCTCGACACGTTGCGTGCATAAACCTGGATGAAGAGCAAAAAGCTCATATCTTGTGTGAATTACCCTGCAGAAATTAAATGAACTTGGCAACGAATCTCTACTCCATCCAGCTTACTCACCAGATTTCTTCCCAGCAAAATGTGTAGATTCTGAAGGTTCTTATTTTGAGGAATAACTTTTATTCTAAGCTGATATACTTGCTCCAAAGTTGCTGGCGAAAAGCTGCAATTATTTTTGCACTAAGTTAATACTAGAGTAATGAAAAGAAGAAGACAACTGGATGAGCTATGAACCTGACCCCAATAAAGAAATCTCTCATTGCATATTCCATATAGACAGTCATTTAACAAATCTCCACACGGATTTCTCCCTGTATACATCGATAAGCTCGTGCTTGGTATTATTAATTCAACAGATTTTACCTATTTATGTGTGTGCGCGTGTGTGCACGCAGGTGTACGTGTGCGTGAACTTGTTGGCGCACGCACCCATAATATGGTTGAACGTGTATGCATCAGATGAAAACACACACACACATACACACATACATACATACATACATACATATATATATATATATATATATATATATATATATATACACACCAAAAGACAGATATATGATTCACAGAGATTGATATATGCATGTGTATATATATATATATATATATATATATATATATATAGAGAGAGAGAGAGAGAGAGAGAGAGAGAGAGAGAGAGAAAGGGAGAGCGGGGGAGATAGAGATCAACAGAATGAGATACCTATGTAGATATAAACAGAGTGAAGTAGAGAGATATGTGCGGTAAAATCACAGCAAAACCTTGACTGGATCATATGAATGGAAGAATGTAAATATGGTACTGATATATATATGTATCTTTGTTCATATCTATCTCTCTATCGATCTTTTTCGGTCTGTTCATATCTAATTATCTATTAATCGATAGATCGATTTGTTTATTCACATCTATCTAGCTATTCATCTCAGTCACCTTATATCTATCTATTTCTCAATCTCTATTCATATCTCTACCTATCTATCTGAATTCATGAATCAATCTATCCGTCCGTCCGTCTCTCTCTATTTACACCTATCAATCTGTCTGTTCATATCTATCGATCTATCTATTTTAGCGATCATATATATCTATACATTTATTCATCCCATTATTATTATTATTATCCGTTAATTGATCAGTCTGTTCATATCTATCCATCCGTCAATACCTATCTACATATCTTTCTCCGTCTGTGTATATCTATATATCAGCCTGTCTATATCTATCTGTCTGTTTATCTCTCTCCCCTCTCTCTCTCTCTCTCCCCTCTCTCTCTCTCTCTCTCCCTCTCTTCTGTTTATATCTTATTATCAATCTTTTCGATTTTATCCACATACCTATCTACCTCAGATTTGTCATATCTATCTATATATCTGTTTATTTCAGATCAGTCCGTTCATATATATCTGCCAATATCTACCTATACATAGCAGTTTATTCATATCATAATATCAATCTTAGTCTGACCATAGCTATATCTATTCATATCTACCAATAGATAGATCTTTTTCGGCCTCTTCATATCAATGTATGTTTGTATATATGTATGCATGAATCTATCTATCTGTCCGTTTGTCTTTTTTTCTGTCCTTCTCTCTGTCTCTCTCTGTCCCTCTATATCTCTCTGTCTCTCTCTGTCTCTGTCTCTCTCTATCTATCTATCTCTCTCTCAATGTCTCTATCTCTCTCTATCTCTCTGTCTCTCTCTGTCTCCGTCTGTCTCTGTCTGTCTCTGTCTCTGTCCCTCTCTATCTCTGTTTATATCTAACTATTATTTGGTCTACTCTTATCCATCTCTCAATCTATCTATCTCAGAGTGGTTATATCTATCATATCAACTCATTTCAGTCCGTGTATTATTTATCAGTCTGTTTATATCTGTCTCTGTCAATATCTATCTATCAATCCATCAATCTATCTATCTATCTATCTATCTATCTATATCTATCTATCTATCTATTTATCTAAATATATATATATATATATATATATATATGTATATATATATATATATATATATATATATATATATATATATATAAAAGTTCGTATTCATCTATGTGTATATCTATCTATCTCAGTATATCGATGTCTATCTTTATTTCATATCTATCAATACGTAGATCTTTTCCAGTTTGTTCATATCTATCTCTCTATCTCTCTCTCTCTCTCTCTCTCTCTCTCTCTCTCTCTCTCTCTCTCTCTCTCACTCTACCTAAATATTGTGCATTTTGTTTATATCTATCGACGTATCTCTTATATGGTTATATCTATCTATATATCTATTTATTTGTCTGCCTATTATTCATCTATCGATCAGTCTATCTATATCTATCCATCTCAGTCAACTTCTCGCTCTTTCTCTCTCTTTCTCTCTCTCTTTCTCTTTCTTTCTCTCTCTCTCTCTCTCTCTCTCTCTCTATATATATATATATATATATATATATATATATATATGTGTGTGTGTGTGTGTGTGTGTATCAGTGTGTTCATATCTATATATCACGTATGTCCATATCTATCTCAATCTGCCCATATCTATCTATCTTAGTCTCTCTATATCTATAGATCCATCTCTATATCTCAGTTTCATATCTATCCATCCATCAATTTCAGGCTATCTATCTATCTATCTATCTATCTATCTATCTATATATATATATATATATATATATATATATATATATATATATATATATATGTGTATATATATATATATGTATCACTTTCTTTATATCTACCCTCCCCTGCCTGTGTTTCTATCTATTTTTTTTTTGTCGATGACTCCATAACACCCTTCCCATTCCTTTCATGCTGTTGCTTCTTCGTCAGTTGTGCACGCGGCTAATGAACCAGTTGCCTCTCTTTGAATCAAGTGAAGTTGAAAGTAAAGCTCATTAACCATAACGTCTGCACTAAAGCTAACCACTTGGACGTTGACGAATGCCTCCAGGAAATTTACCAGACAGATTTAAACTCATTTCAAACAAAATTATGTTAAAGTAGAATTCTCCTTCGCTGCGATCATTTGTGAGGGTGTTTTGTAATCCACTTACTGCTCTTGTCTCAAATGCAACTATTCTCAATTTCAAACGAGATCCCTTTATCCAATTTTCTACGTAATCATCTACGTGGTTTGCTGGGTGGTTACAATGGTATCGATTTCGATGCAGTAGTTGCAGGTTGCAGGTTGTTGGGTCCAAATAATGACCAGGATTCTCTGAATCATTGTAATCGTGCCTGAGTGTAAAATTTGTAAAATCTCAGCTGGAAAAAAAACTTGTACGCACAAATTATTGAATCATCGTAGCCATGCTGAGCAACCCGACAAAAAAACAACCTTGGGGGCGAATTATTCTTCCCTTTTCCTCCCGGTTGTTTTTGACAAACCATTTGGCCAAGAACCTTCCACATTTACAAGAATACAACTCAACCAATCTTCTCAGAATAATTTTTATTAATATTATTAATATCTATAGTATTATATGATAATGAAATTGAGAGGGAGGAGATTTATTTTTTCTAAAATCTTGTGTCAGCACCATCAGACATACAATTTGGTCTCCAATGATGCAAATTTACTGGGAAAATTTTCAGGGGTCTTTATGAATTGTGTCAGCTTAACAGGCCATACAACTTATTGGCTGGTGTGATGTATGACAATCTATTGACAGCATTTTGCTTCTTGCTTTCACGGTCCTCTCTAAAATTTTAGAATAACGCTGCCTCACCAGACACCATTTAATTTTGTAGTGACATCGCTCTTGCTTCCTCTTCCATGGTATCAAATAAAATACATACTTTTTACCTAGATATTCGTCTCGTCTGAACTAAGTGCATTAAAAGGAATACAATGTTTATTCTTATGTGCAGGAAAATCGAAATTGGGGAAATCAAAAAAAATAATTTCTTCTATGTTCAAGCGTAAACACCAGACTGACCTTGCTGTTCTTGAGATTTGAATCTATTGAACGATCTTAGCCATCAAAGATGGCGAAGGATTCTATTCTTTCTTATACGTGCGTGTGTTTACTGGTTTATGTGTGTGTTTTTATCTGTTTGATGTTTGTTGGTTTGTTTGTTTGTTTGTTTGTTCCAGTGCTCTTGGCCACACTGTTTTGGCTACAGACTTGAAAATTCGCATCAGTATTTCACTTGAGCCGCCCTAAAAAAAAATTTTCTTAATCTTTTGGGGGCTTACTCTGACAGTTTTATTTGTTTGCGTGTTCCAGCATTTCTGACCATACTGTTTTGTCTACAGATTTGAAAATTTCCATTAGATCCCCTCCAAAAATAACCCTCCTGATTTCTGAAAAAAAAACTTCTTGGACCCGTTTGAGTCTTATTCCGACGGGTTTATTGATAACATCTAGATTATCCAAAATCTGCATGATTCTGGGTGTTTGCCTTTACTCAATCTAGATATTTTCAGGCGCCAGGGATGTCATAAATAGAATTTGTTCAGACCATATTATCTCTTCGATTGAATTTTTTCACGTGACTTCAAATGTTGACGCTACAGTTGTTCAATGATTAACTGTGATGTCGAGTCTATTATGTTATTTAACAATCGTCTATTTTCGGTTTAACCTCTTCTTTATTAACCTTAAGCTTTACCCAATGCCTGAACACACCTGAAAAGGCTTAATATGTGTGCGAAAATCTCGTATGGTTCGCTCGAAAATTTGGGTCCGTCAATTTTAAATATAGGTAGAATAATTCTTGATTTTATGCCTGATTATTTTTGGAGAACTCAATTTGGGGTTAAAACAACCAAAACGAATTGGCAACTGCGGTCCTGTAGCTAAGGGATGGTCTGGGACAACTTCAAAACGCCCCCAGTACCCAAATTGAGGGCCCCTAGGAGCTTCATAAATAGGATCACATCTGATACATTTCCCTCTAATTTTATATCCATCACTAAAGATTGGCGGGGGCCTCATTAGACCAGGCCTCCTGGGTTCCCAATTCTCGAACTGCACCCCAGCCTGAAGGTGTTTCGTTTTAAATGTCTGAAAGCTTTGGTCCTATTTTTTTCTTCCTCCTTAAATATCACACTTCAGCTTATATATATATATATATATATATATATATATATATATATATATATTATATATATATTATATATATACACATATATATATATATATATATATATATATATATATATATATATATATATAAGTGTACTTCTAGTTTCATTCTTTTATTAAGATGATTATTAAATTATATCAAAACTTTTTTATAAAGTGGAATTTTTCATATCATATATATATATATATATATATATATATATATATATATATATATATATATATATATATATATATATATATATATATAAATGTAGCACTGTTCCTTTCATTGAGCTAAACAGTCTGGCAGGAAAGCGAAAAACTAAAATGATACATGTATATATATATGTATATATATATATATTCAATTCCTGCAGCGGCTCCATTTTTTTACTATATATATATATATATATATATATATATATATATATATATATATATATATATATATATATATATATGTATGTGTGTGTGTGTGTGTGTGTACGAGTGTGTGTATGTATGTTTTGATCCATTGAACTGTACAAGTACACGTTTATATAAATACTAACACACGTACGCTTACGCATATATATGTATGTGTGCGAGTAGTTATAAGCATTCGCCTAAAGATTACTTCGCCGGCCATAGAGTTGATGTCATCATTACCTCGGTATACCGCTAGGGTGAAAAAAAATTTCTCATCTTTAACCCTTAAAGAAGGGAGAATTTTTTGACAGTTTTTGGCTTAGGGTGTGCATGCATTAGCTAGGGAATGTGTGTTGGCTCAGCTTAATCAATTTTATAAAATCTCTATGAAAATTCCTTTATTCTCTTGTTCTATTATAATTTTCTTTCGCACGGGTAACACCGGCTACTCCAGGCAGTACATATATGAATATAAATACAAAAGAATTTATGCATGTGAATACATATATATATATATATATATATATATATATATATATATATGATACAAATCAGGAATATAGTGTGACATAATATACCATATCTGATATGTGATGGGTTTATCTCATGAAGTACTCAATAAATTAAACATTAAGCATAAAACATAAGCCAAAAGAGGGCACAGATTTAAACATGTTTGTTTAGCATGTCCTTTTTACTTCATCATATATATGTATATGTGTGTGTATATCTGTGTGTGTGTGCGTGTGTGTAGCTTAGTATTGTTAGTATAGCTTAGAATATTCATGCGCACGCATGAAATATATTTATTCAAAGAAGTATTGAGCATAGAAATATATACTATGTAATTATGAGTATATTTATTTACAGGGATATACATATCATAGTCGTTGATAAGAGCATTAATTCGTATAAATTAACTCAACACTGCCATTTATATTCTATGTAGTAAAATGTAACTTTGAGTGTGCATGTGTTTTGTGAGCGAGTGTGCTTGTATGCTTGTTTGTGTCTGCGTGCGTGTGTATGAGTGCATTTGTATGTATTCACGCAAGTATGTGCATGTGTGTATGTGTGTGTGTGTTTGTAAATATTTTGATTCTATCTGCAATGTTTATCCGTCCGCTAAAAATAGTTGTTCGTCGCGTCTTTGTATTTTTTTTCTCTGAAGCAAAACGTTTTCAGAATTCTTTGTCCGAAACGAATCTCAAAGATTCTTTTTTTTTCCCCAACTTAAACAGAGTTTGTTATCAGGAAATCTTCAGAGCTATTTTCTCTTTCCTGTTGAGTTGCATCTTTGAATTTAAAACAAACAGAATAAACATGCACACAAACAAGCACTATTCGGCTATTGCAAACAGATTCCTACAACAACAAACATATATATATATATATATATATATATATATATATATATATATATATATATATATTATAAATTGCGTTATATTATATAGAAACTTATTCAAAATGACCTCCTGTCGTTACAGAGTCATTCAATTTAGACACTGTAATAGAATAAACAATTAACAAAAATGGGGCTGCTCCATGAATCGGAGGTTGGTTACAATATAATACAATGCAGTTTATAATTCATTCTGTTGGACCAAATAAGTGCATTCCTAATATATATATATATATATATATATATAGAGAGAGAGAGAGAGAGAGAGAGAGAGAGAGAGACAGACAGACAGACAGACAGAGACAGAGACAGAGAGAGAGAGAGTGAGAGACGGATAGACAGACAGACAGAGAACATAAATGGAACAAAATGGGGCTTCAGCAGGACTTTAACCTACCAACGATAGTGATCCTCTTACCATTTAGCAAACCAGCTGCCGGAAATGCAAAAGGCCCAAACAGCTGTTTTCACTTCATCGCAACAGTTGCGTATTAATGGATCTCTATGATCCGATGGAAATTCCTTCAATTGTTCGTTCTATTTACGTTGTCTATGTCAAGTGATTCATTAACCATGTAACAAGGGGAGATCATTCCAAATAAGACTTCCTATTTAATATGATGCAATTTATAATCAATCTGTCGGATCATGTATATCCATTTCTCAGATATATATATATATATATACATATATATATATATATATATATATATATATATTCGTGCTGGTATGTTTACGTATGTGTGTGTCAAACAAACACCTATCAACAGATATATCCTTATATACACTGAAGAGCCAAAAGATCGTGCCATAAGCTGACAAGAATGACAGCCACTGTCCCAAACAACTGCAAATGCCAAGGTCAAATAAGGAGGTTTTGCCTACTCCGTATCCATATGTTGAAAGCCAATTTTGGCTAAGCAAAAGGCTTAAGAGGCTTTGATGAATGTCAAATTTTTATGGACAAAAGAAAAGCCTATTTTAAGGAGAAAATCTTGTGGGTGCCCACGTTGAGTTGTACTAAATATCTAAGAGCAGCGGTTTTAAGAGGAAAATACCAAAGCGTCGACAAGATATTTGGGTGGCCAAGACTTATCGAGGCGATAATTGAAAGGAAGATGTCCCGCAAAGTACGAACCAACATAAAGGTTAGTGTGGCATACACTGCAGAGAGTTTTGATGAAGTCTGCTGGGATCGTGTAATGGCAAGCACATCTCACGCCGAATATCCCGGGTTCAATTCTCGATAAGAAAAAATTGGGAAAAAACTCTTCATCAGGACAAGTACCCCTGTGAACTCAGAAGCTTACTAAGTACACACTAAACTGGGTTAATAGGGTGGAGGTATCCCTGTAAGTGACTTGTTGGTTTGAAGCCCAGAACTTGGGACTTGCAAGGAACATTAAGATTACTCATACGACTGAAACTGGAACTTCGTCACTGGCCATCGTACCCCATTGGAATTTCCCTTAAGAGACAGACGCCTTACCTTTACCTTTATGAATGTTAAGGGAACAATGGGTCACAGTACACAAAACAGTGTATGGAGCGACATAGCTGCAAGCCAGTCACAGCATCAATGTCAGGCAATGTCCATCACCAAAAGTGTTTTCAATGGGTATTTGAACGCTAGGAATCTTGCAATAAATGCCGCCTGTTCTGGTGAGTCTCACTTTCTCTTGAATCATATTAACGGTTGGTTATGTATGAGTCGTCTACCAGGGAAGGCAGCTGAGAACATTGTGATAAATTTTGGCAAAGTTTTACCATGAAACGCTGGGTTCTATGTCACATGTTGAAGCTACTTTGTCACATACCACCTGCTTCAACATCATTGGGATCCAGGTACACCCCCCCCATCATGGTAACAGTCTTCTACGATTGCAGTTGTATCTTTCAACATGAAAACGTGCCCCTGCCACATTGCCCAAGTTGTAAGCGAATGGTTACGGGATCATGAAAGAGACTTCACTGCGTTGTCCTTTTCATCAAACTCTCCGGATCCCATCTACGTATGAGATATGTGTAGTCAGCAAGCTTGCTCTATAGAACTTTTACCACGTACTGGGCTGTGCAAACTATTATCCATGACTCCCATATTTATGATTTTATAAGACATTATACGTGTGTGTGGGGGGGGTTGCGTTTCAGCGCTCCTGGCCATGCCGTTTTTTCTACAGATTTTTTTTTAAGGCATCAGTACTCCACTAGACTCTGTGTAAAAATGTTTTTCGTCGTTTTTGCTCTTTTACTTCTTTAGGGGCTTCATTTTAACAGGTTTACATTTACATTCTGGAGAATGAGTCTATTTTAGATGCTTCCCTTTCCAATGGAAATGCCAATAATGTCATAAATAGACTTTATTCCGACCATAAAAAAATACTAATGAAATTGCAAGTAGGCATAATGATTTGCACAGGACTGGAACTTGCAGCAATCAAATGGCCTATTTTTAACATCCTGACTCATTCAGGGGTCATATACAGTTCATGTTTGCGTGAACATGGTGGTCTAGCGCCTTATTAGGCAGCTGGTAATAATTTTTAGGCTTAGCAATGCTTATAAATACGTGTGTGTGTGTATATATATATAACGTATTGTCGACAAAGGACACATGTATTTATAGAAATGCTTAAAAACACAAGTAGTTCTGAGACTAGCAGAACAACGAATAAAACTGGCCAGCCAACAGAGGAGGTAAGGGATGGGTTCAGGGTGTTATTTAGACCCGTGCCACTCATCTAGGTCCCAGTGACTGAATCGCAAACCTAAACCTAGACGTCTTTGGTGCTCTCATCGCAAAAATGGTGTAGGTTCAATTCCACCTGAGGCTCATTTTATTATTTCACAATAGTGACCGTTGTTTCACTCACTACTATTAATAATTCGATCCAAGCGAAATTCAGTTTTCAAAGCATCTTTTCTATATATATATATATATATATATATATATATATATATATATATATATATATATATATATATATATATATATATATATATATATATATATATATATATATATATATATATATATATATATATATATATATATATATATATATATATATATATATATATATATATATATATATATATATATATATATATATATATATAATTTAGTTGACTGTTGAAAAAAATATTGTTCATAAGTATTTGAACAATCAAAAAATCAGAACTTATTTCCTGAGATTGCAGCAGCCATCATAGATTTTGGTGGAAGTGGGGTCGAAATCAACTTCCATTTAGCAATGGGAATTCATTTTTCTCTATCTTTTAGTCTTTTAGGTGTATTCTGAACGAGATTTTAGAGAGATAGAACTAAGAAAATTATATATATATATATATATATATATATATATATATATATATATATATATATATATACATGTACATACACACATATATAAGTGTACATATATATATACATATACATTTATACATATATACATGTATATATTCGCATATATATATATTCACACACACACACACACACACACACATATATATATATATATATATATATATATGTGTGTGTGTGTGTGTATATGTATGTGTGTGTGTGTGTGTTTGTGCTTGTGTGCCTAATTATATATAGTCATTCAAATATACTATTTCTTTTGAAGTTTGTTTTGGCGCTGAACTTTGATATTTCCAGAAAACATACCGATGTAATACTTTATGTTTTTATGTTCTACCTTTAGTAGTTTTACTGGTAAATATTTCATCAGCGTATTTCATGAATTCAAGCATAAAAAATGTCCCATTTCTAATTGGAATTGTGTGTGTTTGGATTGATATTGAAATGTATTATAAACAAATGATATACATATGTCGGTTTCTCGAATTCAATATTTTTGCTTAGAAATATTTTCAAATAACGTTCAATTCATCATTGAATAATTATGGCATTTTATTTATCAAGTTTAACATAACAAAATCGTATTCTTCTGTACATCTTCAGAAAATGAAATAAAACGATTCTAACTACATCATTATGCAATGACGTCAAAAGTGTTACAGGCGACAAATATACAAACAAGCAAATGAATAAATGAATACAAATTGTTTCATTATATGTGCAGATAAATTTGCAGTTGACCACGTTATTGCATGATTTTGCAATTCCATAGCAGGATATATCAAAAGTGTTTTCGTTTTTTACGGACCTTAACTCCAGAGATCATTTCGCATGTACACCTGAAGATCGTCTCTGACTTGGCCAAATTATCGACATTATAAATACTACTCAGCTGTACCTTCAGTTTCTGAAAAGTAGCTACAAGTATTGAGATTCTGGAAATTTGAAGGCACTGATCTAAACTTGCCGACGAGCCACAGAAACTGCTCGCAGAAATCGGGAAGTGGGAGGAAAGGAAACCATATCTGACTGCACAGCTCAAAACAGGTTTAGAGATTCTGACGTTTGTCTTGAAATAAATCCCAGACGTGAACAGCCATTGGTTGTCGGTTAAGATGGTCTAGACGCAAGGTAGAGGGAAACATGACCATCATCACTCAAAAACCTCCAGGAAAAACTGGATAATCGAAGGATACCATCCACAGATGAGCTTTAAAACCACTGAGATTTCGAGAGATTCCTTATGATTGGATACTTTTGACGCACCCCAATCCATAAAAACAGAAGCAATTCCTTTTTCAACACACACAATAGAGCAGCGATATTAAACATATGGCCCGCCAATCGTTTGCTGCTTTAATCAAATCTTGTGCTTCACAGTGCATTTTTTTTTCAAATGGAAAATCAATATAAATTTTGAAATAGAAAAATTTATATGAATTTTTAAAGTTTCTGAAGCAACTGAAAATTCAAAGTAAATTAAATAAAAGCTATAATGATAAATAACACATTATTATTTTGATGATTTTAATAGAATTCTGCGGTTGGGGGTTAGAATTTTAAATCCTTCTAAGCAGAGAGCAAAAATCTTTAAAATTTTGCCCGACTAATATCAGACAATCAACTAGTATTCACGATGAAAATTTCTAATACTCTGCTTTCAAGTCCGGCTACGCATAACAATTTCCCCAATATGAAGTGGTCTACTTCCTCTGAACATCAAGTAGGGATATTGAATCATATTTTAATCCCCCGTTAGTCCAAGTTGAACGAAACCGCAGTCTGAGCATTGACTGTGAATTATGTCATTCTTCCGCCCGGCTCTGTGAACCAGGCACCAAACAAAGGCACATATTTTCCACGCTCTGTTATTTTCTGAGCGTAAGACACTGTAAAGCAGACAGAGATTATTTTCTGCTACGGATGCAGTCTCAAAATTGAAGCGATGCATATATCTTCTTCCCCCGCTCTCTTGTTCTTTCGTTTATAATCCGGTTACTTACGTATATTTTCTTCTCTATTTTATCAGACCTTTAACAACCCCCCGCCTCAAATCTATTTTTCAGATTTCCAAAAAAAAAAAAAAATGAAGAAATAAGAACAAAACAAAATACGAAGATAGGAATAAACCATTTTAGAATGAATTATGCAATTATTAACCATTGCCGGCTTATGGTTTACACCAAAAATACATTTGGTTTGCTAACCCTTTCTACAGGATTTTTCCATCAGTATGGACCCATATATTTTCATGCGCAAGCTTCATGATTTTAGACAACCCTCAACCATAACTGCCACGGATTTCAACATCTTCAGTTTTCAAGTAGGTCTGGCTGACTGGCTTGCTGGTACGTACGTATGCATCTATGTATGATAAATAATGGATATAAGTATCCGACAATGTGAATATAGAAAAGCAATTTTGGAACTAATGTTTTGCTCGGACGTGAGTGAGCAAAACAACAATGATCGGGAAATTGAGAACTATTCTTATTGCTTGACCCTTACGGTGAGCAGAAGCCGAAATAACATCCTTAACTCATTCTTCTCTTCTTTAATTGCTGTGTGGTTTTTATTTTTGTTTTTGTGTTCTGTTAGTCTCAGAACTACATGTATGTTTCACATACTTCTACGTATACCATTGTTGCCATGCTGACAGTATGATAAGTAACAGATGTTAGATGTTAGTATCTGACAATGTGAATAAAGAAAGACAATAATTGGACAAGAGTGCTTAAAATGTAAACATCTCCTTTGATAGATCCTAGTAGGGGGATCAATTTTGCAATGTAACTTTAAGCAAAATTGATACCTTAGTTTTTGTACAGCAGCAATCATGCTTGTTCTTATAAAATTCATGTTTTTTTGGTGATCTCAGACTAACAAAGAGTGAAATAAATAACCATTTATATTAATAGATCACTCCAACATGGTCTGCAAGCCAAAAGATATTGTTCATTTCATGGTTTCTATTAAGTGACAAACTACACCTGTTTTTTGTTTGGATTTTTTTTTCATCCTTATTTCTTTTCTCAGCTTTGGAGTTTCTAACTTTTTTTCGTCGTTTTTTTTCCGTCTGTTCACATTTTCTTTCTTTTCATCTCTTTCTTTCATTCCCTTCTCCGACATTTCTATTGAGCCAACCGATTGTCCCATGAGAACAAATTGATTTTGGTGATTTAGAAACCGTAAACCATAATTCCAAATTCTCTAAATTTCCAGTCAGATGGGCTGGCTTGCTGGCTACATATGTATGACACAAACAGACCACGCTCATGGAACAAGCATCCACTCTTTACTAGGTTGAGAAAAAAACGTGTTTTTCTCATCTCTATCCACAAAATAAGAATTCAATTAACAATGTAAGTTCACGCTACATCGGTTGCTTTTTGTGAAAAGCTTTCAAGCGTGTTTTTTTTTATTTCAGACTTTTTAGCGAATACCACCCAACAATAGACGAAAGATATAATTCATTGATCACCCCTCTTTTCCAATTTTTTGATTGATTTCTTTTATTTATTGATTGCATAACTAATGTCAGTTACACATATCTCCAGACCATATTTTTGGCTTTACAGAATTTATCTCAGCCAGTGAGGTTAGAGAAGTATAACTATTAGCCGGGTCTTTCCGTCTTTCTATCTTTCCGCCCATCAGATATCTTTAGCGGATCCATACACAATTACTTCCCCTGGCGATGACTTTGACAGAGGCATGCACTCTTAATGCTTTGTTGTCTCTTTTATCGAACAAATTTTTTTTTCGTATTGTTAATTGAAAGTCAGTAACTGTCCCTAACGATTCATATCGTGTTTTTTTATCAGTTGTCTTGATCTGGACATATCTGAATAGCCAACAGATGCATTGTAGGTCTTTTTGATATTGCACACAATACATATTTAACATTCAACTCCAGAAACAATTGTCTTGTACGACTACTTGAGTTTATATAGTTGCATGATCCTCGCCCTAGTTTCTGGTTACAAATTACTTTTTCAATTGCAACTACCTCGACTCTAATTGAAGCATATTATATAAAGTGTAAAAGTTAATTTTAAGCAGGGTCCCCAAAGTTTGACAGTTAATTTTTCAGCAGAGTTTTTAAAGTGTAAAAGTGTAATTTCAAATAGTGTCCATCAAGTGTAAAATTTAATTTCGAGCGGTGTCCTTCAAGTGTAAAAGTTAATTCCAAATAGTGTCCTTCAAGTGTTATATTCAATCCCCAGTGATATCCTCAAAGTGTAAAAATTAATTCCGAGCAGTGTCCTTCGAGTTTTAAATTTGATTCCAAATCGTGTCTTCTAATTGTAAAAGTTGATTCCAACCAGTGTCCTAAAACTATGTTACTATGTTGTTCATGACGGACAATTATTTGGGGAGAACTATCAGTAAATTTGAATGATTCCCATTAAAAATGCCATCAACTAAATGGGCATAAAACTGGCTTTAATTCTACATTTATTACGGTCAAAATTAAATTGAATAAAATAGTGATCATGTTGATGTTCGTGTAATCATGTCCTATGGCGTAGCTGGTGGGAGCAATTAGAGAGGGGGGGTCTCAAAAACTTTATAAATAGTAGTTTCTTTTGAGTGACCATCCAGATCAGTCCTCTTTTTCAATCCCACATCCTTCTCCACATTTTCTGACATGGCTTCTTTCACTCGAATCGATATTTTCTAAATGTAATAAACTCTTGACTAATCCTCAAACCCCGAAGCCATCGGCATCCTCCAGCGTCGAGATGTTAGCGACAAGAAAAAGAGAATACGATTTTCTGGAAGACTTGTTTTGTAGGACGTTCAGCTTCTGCAGGAAAGGTTGTAGGTTTTGATGCTACAGATATTACGCTTTTGCCTTACGCTACAGAGGCGATATGATTGAAAAGTCACTGCACTGTCTTGACAATGAAGGTACAACGGAAAGAATTCCTTCATTTTCGATCTGTATTCACATGCTCCCCCACGACAGCAAGATGGGACGCAAAGTCAGTTTGATGTGGGGTTCTGTCTACGAATATTGCTCCAGGCCCCGCAACTGGTGTTATAAAGACGAATCCTTGGCCTCTGACGCTAAGCTATACCGAGCCTCACTAAGCCATCATCGGCCACTGTATTGCACCAACGCAAAGCTCCATTGTCGATATAGTCCCTTGCGAGACCATAAATTAAGAAATCACAAGTTTGAATTATACAATGGGAGTTGTAAAAAAATATCTGCAGATTAGTTTTCAAGTATCGAGTTATTAGTCAGTGGAACAACCATTCAGGTGGTATTACTGGTGTCACCGAGCCTGAACGGATTCAAAAACAAAAAACAAAAAAACAGGACAAACAGTGGGAGCGAGAAGGGATCTTATGACCCTGATGTAGATCCCTATGCAGTATAATCTGATCGCTGAGCAAGATAATGAAGCGAGCAACGGTTGTTAAAACTTGGTATAAGAGGTCATCATTAAGGACTTATCTTAGACTACTACTACTACTACTTCTACTACTACTACTAGAACAACAACAACAACAATAATAATAATAATAATAATAATAATAATAATAATAATAATAATAATAATGATAATAATAATAGTAATAATAATAATAATTAAAAATAAGCTTTGTTGGTCAATTGCAATTGAATCGACGATGAACACACTTATCGTATGTATGTGATTTTATAGAGATTCGTACAAATTGAGATAGTTATTAGACATGGCGATTATATATCTCCTCTTTGGAGACAGTCCCAGTAGTCACTAAAATTGACATGGCGATTATATATCTCCTCTTTGGAGACAGTCCCAGTAGTCACTAAAATTCAAGCTGCTGTACCCGGGCATGTAGTATGGAGGAATTGTTGTATCCAAGTTCCATTCTACTTCCGAAGGAAAGACCAGCCAAAAAGTTAGGGTTCAGCATGGCTGCAAGATGGGTTCCTCACCTAGTTGCGGTGACCTGGTATCTATGTACCAGCCAAAACGTTAGGGTTCAGCATGGCTGCAAGATGGGTTCCTCACCTAGTTGCGGTGACCTGGTATCTATGTACCAACAAGGCTCGACATTGCTTCACTTTGGTGATCCTACGAGAGCTGGTGTATCCAACACATATTGGCTGTAACATGGCGGTTATGGTAACGAGAACTCTAGCAAAGAGTCATCCAAGGTCAGTGTGGAAAGTATCTTGCCAATATTAAAACTTTAATATCAAAAGAGCCGGTTGCGTGACATTGATGTTACTTGGCAACCAATAAAAGGACATAATACTCTGCATAGACAGACACCCTCTCGTGGAGCTACTTAGTCGTCAGTAAGACAACACTGAGTAAGGTGTGACTACCACAATAAAATGACAATGCACCTGTCCATTGTTCGCGTTTTGTGTAGAGATTTGGTATAGTATCACATTATCCAGCCTTCCTATGTTCCAGATTTGAGTTCCAAAAGACTGAGGGAGAAGATTTCAGACCATGAACGATACTACGGAGAATGCAACGAGGCAGCCGATGGTGATCCCTAAAGAAAACTTTCAGTGTTGTTTTGAAAGTTTTATATTGTGTGAGGTCATAAAGGGGGTGCTCCAAAGATGACTGAGATGTCATTGTCATCGGTGAGATTTTTTTTATTGATATCAAATGACAGAATGTTATCCGAACAGACTTCCTACAAGACTTGCTCGAGCTTCTGAACGCTTGTTCATAGATACGAATAAACGGTTTATGCAAGGAAATTTGTTGAGTTGGTGATGAACATAATGTATAACAACTTTTCTCATTTCTCTTTTTCTATAGTTTGAACTTTTTTCATGGCAAAATCTTCGAGTGAAGTCGAAATTAGTCATCCTTAAATCATCTTCAAAAAGGCCATCTATTTCAAAATTCCTTGCTTCCCGGTGCAGGATTAGTTTTCACTCTGAAAATTAAAATATTTTAAAATTGTGGCCGTTTTTCAATTATTGCCGTTGTATTCAAATGCTAAATTGGTGAGATCCTTTAACAATATTGACCCGGAACACTTATACATCCAGATTTCATATTTGACTGCATAGTGGCTGAGATAGTAGCATATTTACTACTAGCGTTTAAGACGCTTTTTTTTTAATTTTCAAGTACTAGTTAATTCAGGAAAAACGTTTATTCTTTTCAAATGTTCATGTTGAGAGTGCTATCAATTGTGAACTTGGTAAATCAACTGATTTGCCTTTAGTCAACATTCATTCAAATTTCTTGTTGTTAATTTTCTCTATATGAGTGTCACAGTAGATGAGACAGACGTTGATTCTGATCCCAAAGTCCGTCTTGTCATCCTCAGGGTTTAAGTTTGACTCGATGGGGGTTGGTTAGTTATTGTCAGCTTGGCCTAAGCCACTGGATCAGATGTATCAGCCAGTAAAGATCCCTTGACGATCTTCCACAACTATAACTTCAGAATTTGACTATTCGGAGTTTCTGTTCAGCTGTGAATATTGGAGCATTGTAGATAACTTATGACAAAGGGCATACCCTAAGCATGATAACCTGAAAGGAGAAATGTGTAGAAAAACAAAATAAAGAAATGACGTACATCTGAAATAGTTGCAATTTTTAATCACCCGGTATATAATGGGAATCCGTCATACATCTATTGAATTTGGGGGCCTTTTTTCAAAGATATAATGAAATTATGATTGAGTTAGGGCTAAATTCTTTATAAATTACCTCTTGAAGATTACATTAGGTTTGAAGATTTTCTATTTGATATTACACAATTGTTTGTACACATCTGATAACCGTCAGCCAGTGATACAAATCTACTATATGATTTTACACTGATCGTATTTCGGTTGAACCACTCTACGTTTCAACTTTTGACTTAACCCTGTGCCTAATACGGTTCCAATCGGCCACAAATACGCTGTATGAGTACAAAATTTATGTATGGTTTGCCCTCTCACGAAAAGGTGTGGGCTCTGTGATCGCTCTCACCCCGATATTAATGATATGATCTCCATCTATTTCTATATAATACTTGAAAATCTAATTTGCCAACCAATGAATACTCAATTGACCTGGAAGAAGACCAACAAGTATAAATAAAGTACAAACCATTGGCTGTTCTAGAAGATGAAAAGAAGATACTTTATTTTTTCTTAGCATCCAGAACGGTCTCTCCATCAAGATAGGAAGACCAGATCTGATAATTGTCAACATCGAAAACAAGATCTTTTAGTTGCTTGATTCAGGCCTGTAATAAGCAGGTCTCCATGCGATTCAGAAAAGCTTTTTGCCGATGAAGTTAGACTGTGGAAAATTGTATATTTTTACCATCTCATACGACTAAAAGGCAAGGAATTTGGGTCGGGAAATGGTAGGAAATTCGAAATTTTCCGAGGCTGCATCCCCGGGCCTTGTTGGAGTACTTACAGCCTACCAATGTCCTGGATTGCATTTAGATGGATTACCTCCAAAAAAAACATTTTTCTCTTTTATAGGTTTTAGCAATATTACAAATGTGGCAAGTGGACAAGCAGAGAGAAGGAGAAAGAAAAAAAGGAAAAATTGGAAAAAGACCAGAACCTCGCCCGGGAATAGTGAAGATTTTGGAACAAGAATGTTAGAATCGTGCCAATAATTGCTGCTGCATTTGGAACCGTGCCAAAAACACTTGAATCAAATTGAAATAGATTGAGAAATCGGTGAATTAAGATTCTCCAGACTAGAGTATTTCTTGGGTCTATGATGATATTATGAAGAGTGCTGGTGATTTTCTATTACTCCATTTACTATGATCAACACCAAATATCAGGTGTGAACATGCAAATGCCATAATTATCGGAGCGAAGCGAAGATTTACTCATAGAACCCATTTGGCAAGGTGGTCTACACCATTTGCAGTTTCTTCAAATTAAGTTGCCTGGTAGATTGTCGGATTAAGCTGAAATCTGGCACTGGAGACTTTTGGATCAAGGTGAAACTTATATATATATTGAACAATTGAAAGTAATCTTACGCTGTCTACGGTTACAGCTCTTCCTGCTCAGAAAATTGATTCCTTGCCATTTCAAGTGCAGACATTCTAAAACAGTCTTGAGCAGCTGTAAGTATGCTAAAATATTTGAATGTGTAGAGATAATTGGAAAATATTCCCTTCAATTCAACATTGGTTCTGGAAATTATGTTTATGCATATCAGCTGAATCCACATATTTGAAATAAATTACTGCGTAAAGAAGTGTTTGCTTGATGTAGATCCTTGCATCGTTCAGGGTGTAGTATCTGTTCGAATAGCTATACACCATGCCGTGGTTAATTATGGCTTACCGAGGCACATTATTGCTAAACGCAAGAGGCCTAACATCCGTCCCGTGGCCTCAAAAAATGACTTCCCGTTGCACAAACAACGATGGGTCGGGCTGGCCCTGATGCTTATGCAACGCCAAAAGTGGGGACTGGAGCAATTTTTGTAGCTTTCCCGTAACTGGAACCCTGCATCAATAATGAACTTGTGTCATACCTTGCTTTTGTTGAGAACCGAGTTTATACGGTTAATGGCGTCGTTCTGAGTGTAGTATCTGTTCGAATAGCTTTGCGCTGGGGCGATCAGCTTACTGAGGCTCGGTATTGCTAAAATGGCAAGGATTCGTTCCGCAGTCTCAAAAATAACATGGCCAAGCTTCGGGAGAGCAGTAGGGCCCAGGGCAGCACCGTCCCATCGCACTAAAAATGATGGACCAGGCTGGCCCTAACGCCTTGGCAACACTAGTTGTAGGGACTGGAGCAATTTTTACAGTTTTCCTGTGACTGGAACCCCCATTAAAAATATTTTGCCCTTGTGGGATAGCTACAGATTACGATTGAATAAATTGTTCACACGACCATTCCAGATTGGACTTCAAATTTGGTGCCATGGTCGAATTGGGACTTTGCTCTATGTAGACAAGTCCAAAGGGCTCAGGATTCATCCTAAGACTTCAAAACCAACACTGTTATGTCTTTGCATTAATAGCTGCAAGGAATAGAGAGAATTTTCGTGCCATTGTACCATCCTACGTTCCCG
This sequence comes from Thysanoteuthis rhombus, assembly GCA_963457665.1. Classification (NCBI taxonomy): domain Eukaryota; kingdom Metazoa; phylum Mollusca; class Cephalopoda; order Oegopsida; family Thysanoteuthidae; genus Thysanoteuthis; species Thysanoteuthis major. Next base: position 16,066,677 of record OY735212.1, on the reverse strand, counting down.
TTTGTGATATCCCTACATTAAACCGTCCTGGTGTCACACTCTGTTTTCGTGGGGGCTCGGTCTGATATGATGGCTGTTTCAGACCAGACAGACATAAATGAGGTGTCAAGGCCGATTGGGACTTTGCTTTAATCGTGGTTTTCTCTGTGTAGTCAAGTCCAAGGGGCTCAGGATTCTTCCTGTGACCTAAAGACTAGCGCTCTTACGTCCTTACGACAATAGTTGCGAAGATTGAAGAGTATCTTTTCAGAAGGTTTTACCTGCACATCCACGTGTGTGGTATCTCCACATTAAACCGACCTTGCATCACACTTTATTCTCGAGGGATATCGAACAAATAGGCTAATTGTGTTTTGAATAAAACCTGATTATCATTGAAGGTTATGGCTAGCTTACTGATTACGAAAGCTGGGATGCTACCACAAGGAAGTAGAGCCGAAGTTGTGGGTGCTTAGTGATCATATGGAAAAGACCTGAATACCCTTGTGAAAAAGACTGGGGGAAATGTAAACCCAAGCAAGAAAGGAAACAGTTCAGAAAATGAAGAAATTATACAAAACGTGGAATTTGACTTCAATCGCATTTTTTAACAAAAAATTATTTTACTCACTGAAAATTTTCCGGAAAAAAAAATGATGCCTAATTCGCTATTTTGTATAATTCATTCGTTCTTTCACCACAGAAAATGTCCCTAAAAGACTATTCCATCTGTGCCCATGTTAAGAATGGTCACTAAAAAAGGAACCGTTGGAATACAATATCATAGATGGAATCATAAAGATACGAAAAAAAATCGCTCTGATTAGACCCAAAGTTAAACTAGAATGAAATATCTGAGAAAAATGATTTTTGTAAGGGAAGGTGATTGAATCAAGATTTGATGTTTTATAAAAATTATTCATTTTGTTACCTGAAAAGATATCACTAAATGGTTATTCAATTAGTTCCTATGGCTTTTGAAATACTTTTTGGGGAGCCCAATAGTCTTAGGAAGCATGACCTCGACTGTAGGTGGTTGATATGACTTGGAGAATGCTCACTCAACAGCGTCTTACTCCCAACTGAATAACCCAGGTGGGAGAGTTTATGGTCATGCATGAGCAGTAAGATCCCCTACTGATTTGTTGCCTGATTAAATCAAGACCGTGCGACCGGCTCTCGAGATATTCAAAAATTGATAAATGAAATTCTGCAAAAATTCTTGCATATGTTATAGTTCAATCCCATGTGTGAGTCAGACTTTCGGATGTTGATTTTCAAAAGCAGTCACTTGGAAGACAGACACCACATAGTATTTGTACTCCTCTAACTACAGTTCTGTTATCTGTTTGTATTTCTGCGGTCCACTTCTATAACAGTAATTTCTAGGCCCCAGTCATGTGAGTAAAAAATAAATAACAGTTATAGAGAAGGGTTCCTATTTGCTCCCACTCAAACACTAGAACCCTCTTCCATTTTTCCCCTAGTGCATTATATTGCACGAGCAGTTGGAGAGGAAGAAGAGAAAAGATAAAAGATATACAGAGAATTTAAATTTCATAGCAGTAAGATACTTGCTGTTGCTATCTTGGAACATGCAATACTCGTTTAATTAAAATATCGGCAGGTCTGATTATTCACTCAATAGAAACTGTCACGTGACCAGCGTCTTGTGGCAGTATGCCGTGTTGGGAGCGATCAATGGAAAAAACATTGAAAAGGGGGGTGATCAATAATCAATTTACTTCTCTCGGTTCTCGTTAGGCTGTCAACTCTGAGAAGATTCTGATTTTCGGAAAAATATCATGGACACAAATTCAGGGATTAATTTGCCATAAACTCACAGAAACATATTTGAGAAAGTGCGCTTCAAAAAACAAAACCAACGTCATAGCAAAAAATAAATGTCGAGATTTTCAGTCCTCTGGCTCCATTTGCGCGGCCTGTACGTGTGATTCAGACAGGTATAGCCAGCTAGATCAACTTAAAAGCCAAAGGAACCTATGTTTTAGTAAAAATTCTGGTCGACAGTTTCTAATAAGATTGTTTGGGAATCATGTCAGATGTTATGTTCTATCACGTAAGTCTATTCACAGAACGTATTAATTTCGAAAGATTTTAAATCATACGCTGCAGGAAGATTTTGGAGTGTTCTCATCTTCTGCTTCTAGTGCCAGAGTTATGGCCCATGGCGAAAATAAGTTCAATCTTGCCTCGAAGAGAGAGATTCCATTTACTTTCGTCATACATTCGTAGTGAGCACAGGGGCGTACCGAATTAGATGGGGATACTGCACCCTCCTATTTTCTTTCCATAGACAAATTTATTCCAGGGTTGCAAAATTAGATTTAATCCAGTTTAGAAAATTATTCTACAATGGCCAATTATTCTGGTACGTTTAATGAAAGTAACTATAAATTTTCTATCAAATATTTGCTCAAGAATCTTTTTACATAGACATTCTATTTGATGAATAGGCTTTAATTAGTTTAACATCCAGAATATATGAAACTTTTGTTTGGATAGTAATTACGTATTTCCATGTTCAGAAGCTAATTACGTATTTAATAAGCCAATCAATGAGGGAAAGACAAGGGACGAATGGTACGCTATGAAGTCTGGATTAAGTTCATAATCCCTTCAATCCGGCAATGTGTCGTTTGCAGTGTATAGTAAAGTATAACTCTATGGAGGATAGAGACTTTAGAGAGAAACATATCCACCATTGAATAATATATGAGTTTTGAATACGAGTTTCGAAAGGGTAAAACAGTAACGCAAGCAATGAGAAATATTTGCTCGTAAATGCCAGCTGCAGTTTAGAAAGGTTAAAAAAAAAGGCGATTGTGATTTGAAAATACGTAATTTCTTTCCGAACAAAAATCTGCGATTACTTCAAAACAACTAGATATATAAAATTTTAACGATTTGCGATTTTAAAAGACAGCTTTAGCGATAGATAATATATATATATATATATATATATATATATATATATATATATATATATATATATATATATATATATATATATATATATATACTTAGCAACACGGGGTTTTCTCGTTATTCGGCCTTCCCGTCCAATTTGCCGGCAAATTAGAGACCTGTAAATGAACTTGAGGAAAATAAATGCCATGTACAACGAACGTGTTTGGGACAAAGACATAACGATCGAAATCGGAAACGCAGAGCTTGAGAAAGTAGACAACTACATATACCTAGGGCAGCGAGTCTCTATGAAGTCATCAAAAGAAGAAGAAATCAAGGGAAGAATTACACTAGGTTGGCAAGCTTTTGGTAGGGCAAGCTCGACTCTTAATAACAAGAAAACCCCACTTATCCTATAATGAAGTGTATAATTTCAGTAGAACAAATATCATATACAACAAATGCGTAGAGAACAAAGACACAATGATCAAAATCGATAAGGCCGAGCTGAAGAAAGTAAATCACTACATATACTTCGGGCAACCGGTCTTTATGAAATCCTTAAAGAAGAAATCAAGCAAAAAATCACTCTTGGTAGGCAAGCTCTTGGTAAGCGCAACCTTTGGGGACAAAAAAAATCCCATTTGTATCAAAAAGAAAGGTATACAACCAATTCATCAACTCGATAGCTATGAAACAGAAAAATGGAACCCAATCAAAAGATTGACCCTCAAACTGAGAACCATGCAACATGCACAAGAGAGAATCATGCTCGGCCTCACATGGAGAGATCAAAAGACAGTGCAGTATATTAGAGAAAAGACAGGAGTCCAGAACATCATAGAGACTGTTATAAAACTCTAATTGCAATGGTTGGTCATGTTGCAAGAATGGCAGATAACTGCTGAACATCATGACTCACAACGTTGACCTCCAAAGATCAAGTGTGAGGCTGTGGCCGACAGAAAGTGAGATGGTGTGACCAGCTAGATGAAGTTAAAAGTATTGGCTCTGCGATGCCCATGATAAAGAAATCAGGCGGATCCAGGTGGAGGTCTATGTCCAACGACGAACGCTAACAGACTGATGATGATAACGGTGACGTTCACTTTTTATGTGATATCAACCTAAAATATCAACGTAGTCGACACGGGTTTCTTCAGCTTCCAAGTGATTCTGACTGGTTGACTTTCAATGTATCAATCTATCTACCTTGTTAGCAAGTTGGCTTTGGGGCAGGATATTTATACTTTTATTCCTTTTCATACCTGAAAAATGTCTTTGGTAAATATTCCCTTAGTTTGTGCCCTACAGCGTCTATGTTTTGGGGGGGGAAATCCGGATATTTTTTAGTGATCACTGTCCAACAAAAAGTGAGAGAAGAAATGTATTTCTATTGATCATCCGTCTTTCCAACTAGACTGCACTTACAGGGCTTGTATCTCTGACAATGCCAGGGTCGGGGGGGTATCAGTGTATGGATCCACCTAAACATTCAATCAGTTCTTCTGTACCTATTGTCCATCCTTCCACCAAATATTATTAGAATTCATTGAGAACCTCAGGAAATAACATGTGGTCATATATGAAATTTGGTTATATAATATGGTTTGGACATATAATGACGACGTAGGGGAGATTTATGTGGATTTTTCCGCTCCAAAATTTAATCTGCTCTTCCGTAGTCTATTGTCCATCCTTCCAAGAAATGTCATTGAAATTTATTGATAACTTTTGGAGATACCGTGTGGACAGTCAGGAGCGTATACATAAATGTAACTTATCCAAAATAACTGTCAATCAAGAGGTTTTCTAGGTCCAAAATTTTCCTATCCCCTTTTTATCCTATTACCTACCTTTCCATAGAAATTTCATAGAAATTAATTTCTTACTCTATAGATAGACATGAATCTTTGGTGTTATTATGTGATTTTGACAAAAAATTAACGACCAAGGGGAGTGGGGTCAATCTTGAATGGATCTGCTCCAAAATCAAATCAGTTTTTTTTTTATGCTGTTTACTCTTCCACGAAATAACATTGAAATTCATTGAAAGCTCTCTGAGATTTTTTGCGGGCAGGAAGAAAATTGGCAATATTATTATGTCATTCTGATAATTGTGCGTGGATCCGCTCTGAAAATCCAATCAATTCTTCCACAAATTATCATAGAAAATTTGGAGATATTGTGTGGACAAACATGAAAGTATGGTGATATTATGCGGACAAATAGCTAAGAGGTAGGGGAGATAATTTTTTCATGGATCAAAAATTCAATCAGTAATAATGTAGACCATTGTCTACCCCTCCATAGAATTTTACAGGAATTCATCAAGGGTTTTTTTCTTTTATATATATCGTGCGGACAGTCACGAGCTCATACCAAGATGTAATTGGAAAATTGAAATTCATTCAGTACTTTCGGAGACATTGTGTGGACAGACAAACAAACAGACGAATAAATATACAAACTTATAAACAAAGGAGGTAAACATACCAACAGACGATCAGACGCGACCAAAAACAAATATCTCTTTTTAACTTCGTTGACGGCGGTGAATTTTGTATTCTGTAAGTGTATTTTGAGCAATATTACATTCGCTCAATTACATTATTCTGTCTTCCTTTTTCTTCTCCTTACTTTTTTTCGTTCAACTACTTCCATCGTCTTCTTCTTCTTCTTCTCTTTCTTCTTCTTCTTCTTCTCCTTCTTCTTCTTCTTCTCATCCTCCTCCTTCTTCTTTTTCTCATCCTCCTCCTCCTCCTTCTTCTTCTTCTTCTTCTTCTTCTTCTTCTTCTTCTTCTTCTTCTTCTTCTTCTTCTTCTTCTTCTTCTTCTCATCCTCCTCCTTATTCTTTTTCTTCTTCTTTTTCTTCTTCTTTGACTCTACAACATATCATAGCAAGATGGGGGGAAATTAAATAGAAACTACGTTTCCTTTTTCCTGAACCTCCATCCCTACCTTAAAGACTAACGTATTTTGGCAGTGTTCTGGGTAGGGAATAATCAATTCGAAAAATTGGAAGGAGCGGTGATCAATGAACATGTCATTTCTCACGCCTTTTGTTGGACAGTTATCACAATAAAAAACCAAATTGAAAAAAAATAGCGTGAGCGTTGCCGCACAGAAGACTAAAAAAAGATAATAAAAAACTGGAAACCTTGCTTTTCCTGAAAGGACAGGGTCAAAAGACAAAGATAAAGTTTTTTTTCTAGATGTAATAAATAGTAAATGATTACATTTTCAGCCCTTTAGCACCATTGATGCAGTCTATGCACAGAACAGAAGCGTAGCGGTATTTATCGAAACACTGTTGCCCTACAAATGGTTCGCCCGACTAACCAGCCAAGTGAGCCACATATTCTCCTCTCTTCGTTTGCCTGTCTGCCTGTCTGTTTCTCTGGACACTCCTGGTCAAATTTAGAGTCCACAACCTTGAAACTTTGCATGAGTACACCATTGAACACCATCTAAATAGTTTTTTCTTTGAATTGTTTTGTTAAAAAATGATGCTCTTTTCAGCTCTTTATTGTTATTTTGGACCAACAATGTCCAAATTTTGAGCAAGTATGAGAACCATGCAACGCACACATGAAAGAATTATGCTTGACTTCACATGGAGAGACCACAAGACAGCACATTATGTCCAGGAAAAGAAAAGAGTCAGAGACATCATAGAATCTATTAAAAAACTCAAATGGCGATGGGCTGGCCATGTCGCAAGAATGGCAGATAACCGATGGACATCGTGACTTACGACATGGGTACCCCGAGATCACATGTGCAACCAACGCCGGCAGAATATTAGATAGAGGGACGAGCTTGACAAATTCAGGAAATACAGGCCCTGCGACGCCCATGATAGAGAATCCTAGGGAAGGACGTTGAAAGACTGATGATGATTATATTTTTAGATAACTTTAGATAAAATTTTAGATTAAGAAATTTACTTCTTTAGATAATTTTGGACAATTTCCAGTCCACTGGTACACGCACAGGCTATGGTGATTCATTTATTCAAGTTACAGATATCTATATCGTGTGCCCAGTCTTGATTTTTCTTCTCGGTATCATCGTTTCTCTTGGTGCAAATGTGTTCTCTATTTTTCTTTTTTTCATGTAAGGAAAAAAGTACGAAGTTTCCATGATTATATATCGTGGATCAATATTTGCGAAATGATCTATCATTGGTACATATGGGGTCATACACGAACTGGCATATTGATTACTTGGATATCAAAGGATATGGATCCAGGGACCACTTCCAGCATTTTTTTGTCACAAAAATTATACGATAACTCATCTCCAGTTCTGTGAACAGTAATTCCAAGTTTATCAACGGTCAACTATATTGTCTACTCTGATGTTATAACGGGTCTGGTTAGTCATTCAATAGAAACTGCCATGTGCCGTGTTGGGTTTGATCAATCAAAATTGCATTTTGTTAGGCTGTGATCTCTAAAAATGCGTAGATTTTTTTAACGTGTGATTATTTGGCATTAAATTACATTGCAAATTTAACTCTCACTAATAAATCTGCTGGGGAAGGTTCAAGAAACAAGAAAAATTTTTTTTATATACATGCGTACTTAACCAACCGGTCGGATGAATTTGAAGATTGGAGGAATCTATGAGTTTTGGTGACAGTTTTGGTTGACGGTTATTAATACATAAAATAGTTTTTATAATATTCAGTGATGAATTATAGCGTCAATTTCATATGAAACAGAGTGTGCAGATGCTCAGTGCCGTATTCAAATTGACTCCCTTATAATTCATAGATTAACTTCCTGTGGAAAAAATTCAAATACATTTGGATTCCTTCCAATGGAAGCGTTATATGTTCCAAATACTTCGTAGGAGGTTTTTCACCAGCAAAATTTTTACCTATTGTTGCAGAGACAAAACATAGAAAATCACTGATAATAAGTAGATTATATTTGCATAAATTTGTATCAAACCACTGATACGGGGATGTCCATTGCAGATCGAACCAACCTACTTACAACAGCCAGCAAGATTTGCCTTTTTCATATGATTCATTAACCTGACATAGTTTGTTATCAGACCATCCATACTAGGTGATCAAATGAAAATCGAACCCACTGACAACAGCCAGCAAAGCTAGTTTGTTGATCATCACTATACAACTATAGCGTTGTCGATTTTTTGTAGGGTCTACACGTTAATCCCAGTTTGCTTGTTTTTTAATCACAGATGCAGGATTTCTACGAGATATTCTTTAGGAAAAAATACTAATTTTCCTGGAAGAGTCAGTATTTTCATATAGTGAGTAGGACGTATTTGTTTCAGCAAAATTGTTACCTTTAAGTAAAAGTGTCCAGTGCTACGGACAGAGGAGCAAGAAAACACCCTGATCTTTATATGAATTCATGAAATAACCATTATCTTTATTAAAGTCGGTATGGTTTTATTGAAACCAAACCACACGTTTGTTCTTGAATTAAAGAGAAAGGTTCTATACTTGCTCTCAGAATTATCTGGGAAATATATTAAAGTTCATCTTGGAATTTTATGTTTCATGACTAATTTGCAAATTACCTAAATTGTTCTGTTTGAAAATAAAGGAATTACTAGTTTGTAAAACATTACCGGAAAGAAAAATCCTTCATTTCTCTGTTTAGTATCTTGATCGCTTGAGGGGGCGACGTGTTTTCGCAGATAAAACATCAGAAAATTAATGTAGCGAAACAGTATCATACACCCCCTACATTCAAGTTGTTTCATTTCATGTTGACACCGTTTTCACCAGGTCGAATAAGAAATAAGCTCAGAACGTCTGCTTCTTAAGAGACAACACCCATTGAAGTATAAATGGTCGGTTTTATTCGTGTGCGTTAGCTTAGTGATCCTTGCAATTTTCAAGAATGGTCGAGACCAGGACTTCATTCTTCAGGTTCACCAAAGGGATACCTCCACCCAATTCAGACAGCTTACAGTATACCCAATTAACTGCTGTGTGCTGGAGCAATTTGCCACGATGGATAGATGAATTTACTTACTGTTCGCTCATACCGAGAATCGAACCCTGGACCTTCTGCATGTGACGCAGATGTGCTAGCCATTGCAGGTGGCAAACTAAGAACCCCTAGTCTTTACAAATGTATGAATAACAGGATCTTGTTTTCAAACCCCTAATAAATCAGGAGAATAGTTTGCCCACCGTGCAAAGGAGCAGAAAATGCTGGGTCATCAGCCGGTTTGATACCCTGAAGGAATTTAGGAACCGAGTTTTTTTCTGAATTATACCCTGACACGCAGAATAGACAAAGACTCTTTTCAATTTCATTTCACTATTTATGTTATTCGAGATACCCTACATTGTCCGAACCATTTATTCTACATGATCAGAGTTACGCATTGTCAGCAGTAAAGGCAGACATATACGTTGATATTTGCAGCAAATAGCGGAGGGCCACGTACTGCTACCTGTCAGTAATTTGTCTGCACGAAAAGATAGGAAACGAATTTGGTTAGTCACTCAACGAAAACTGTAACGTGATCAATTTGTCGGATTGGGGAGGGTGATCAATTAAGATTTTTTTTTAAAAAGGGCAGATGATTGATACATAAGTTACTTCTCCCATATCCTGTTAAGGAGTGATCAATATTTTTTTTAAAAAGTCCGAGTGACACAAACTAATGGATCAATTACGGAATTAACTTTCATTGCAAACTGAACATAATACTAAAAATATCATCGGGGGCAAAATTTTCAACAAAAAAAAAACGAAGACAATACTAGGAGTACTTGTTTAGATTTAAATCTGCTTAGCTCAAATGATGCAATCTGTATACGTGATACATACATAATTAAAAACTGAATAAGCCTATGTCGACACTCTTGATGATAGCTTCGCTTGACAGTTTCTAATCGTGCAGGGAAATTTGATTTCAGCGTTCAACAAAAAACTTTTCGTCAGACATGTTTTGGGGCGCACGTTATGTATTTTTGGAGGCTTATTCTTGAAATGTTATTCGTTTTAATGTCTGGTTTTATGAGCGGCGTTGCGTTAAGGCAACCTCCTGTGAGACCATTCCTTTAATTGCTCATTCTATTTACACTGTCAAGGCCAACTGGCATATTACCTGCTGTAATAATAGGATGTCGGTTCAAATACAGTTTCAATCGGAAGTTTACAAACACATTTACAATCACAGACATACATATACGTATAATGATAATTAATAATTGTGTCATCCACGGGCAGCTGTTTCGTTGTATAACAACTCTTCAGTATGGCTATAGACTATCCAATATCCCATCTAGAACTGCAAGGTAGGATCGAAACCTTCGCTTAAGACCCAGAGGCAGAAGTGGACGGTCAGTAGGACCAAACAAGCGATATATTTACTTATGCATAATTCCCCATCCACCAGAGTGCTCCATTCAAGAGTTGGAAGAGCACATATATAATGCTGTTCCATAAGAATAGTGCACTCTGGTGGATGGGGAATATATGCTTAATAAGTATACCGCGTATATTCAAACTTAATGACAGCCCAGTTCCGTAGTGCAGAGGTTGGATACCGACCTCCAGGTCTGAAGCGAAGATATCAATCCTGACTTTTGGTACTGGATGGGATAATGGAGAGTCTATAGCCACACTGAAGAGTTGTAATACAACAAACAGCTGTCTGTTGATGACACACTAATCAACACTCCCCTATTCAGGGTCGAGCACTCTTATAGTGAGGTAACTCGTTCATTGTAAGCTTATGCAATACTCTTCCATATGAATAAAGCACTGGTGGATGGGGAATATATGCTGAATAAATATATCACTTATAGTCAACCTTACTGGCCGTCCAGTCTGGATGGTATAATAGATAGTCTATAGCCACACTGAAGAGATGTAATACAACGAAACAGCTGTCTAACACAATGATTGATATATATATATATATATATATATATATATATATATATGTGTGTGTGTGTGTGTGTGTGTGTGTATAGGTATATAATTAAAATGGATGAGTGTATGTGTTTGCTCTGAGCAGCTGTTTGAACGTAGGTTCTTACCAAGCACAATGGAAGCTTTCTGATATGAAAGTAGTTTCAATAACTGTCAAGCAAAACTGTCACCAAAACTGAAAACAATTTTCAAATGATTCTGACTGGCTGGCTGGCTGGCTGGCTATCTACAAATGTATGTGTCATGCGCATAGGGTATGCCAATGGGACTAGAGGAACAAAATTATAAACATTTACTCATTATCTTTTGAAAAAAAGTTTTTTTGTTCTTTATAACCCTTCAGGCAGGCTTTTTGTCGGGGTTCAAATACAATGTAAGTTTATGTTAAATTGGTCCCTTATCTTGTGCCCGGCAGCTTTATGCTCATTTTGTTTTTGCTTTTTAATTCAGAATTTTTGGTGATCATCATTTAGCAAAAGGCGAGAGAAGTAATTTGTTCATTGATCACCCCATTTTCCAATCATTTTCATAGCCCTCACCGACACGCACACACGTGGCAGTTTTTATTGAGTGACCAGCCAGACATGAGTTTGTTATTTCGTTTTGATTTTGTTTCGTTTCGGGGATTTTTCTTTCGTTCTGTGCACAAAACAACGCTCGCAAAGCCAGGCGCGCAGACCACAATCCGAGCGTCTATAATAGAATCGCCAAAAAGAATTGATTTTCGAAATAGAGGGTATTAATGAGCAAGAACTTTCACCAATGGTTGGATTAGGGTTTGGTATTGGTGGGTACTGGCGACTAGCGGTGGTGAGTCGAATAGCCAGTACGTGATAATACATTTTGCGGATTCAATTACGAGACTCTATTACGCTGAAACACCTCCAATTGTGAATGTTCGTTGTCCGTGCTTTATACTCCCTCGCCTGACCCAGCCTCGCAATATTCTGGACTGTATTGTGTGAATACATAACTGTGCATAACACTGGTCGGGTGACCGTCTGTAAAGGTGTCATGGCGTACAAGCCGTGCGAGTTGGTCGACAGTAGTAAGTTCAAACCGGCGTCTGTGCTCACAATCTCTTGTCTGCATTGGACGGTTTTAAATCGACACTTTCCACGGAAGCTGTACAAATCAGCACTTATTCAATTTGACTGCCGGGTTGAGAGGAGCGGAGAGATTGACTGAATATTTGCAAGTTTGAAAAGTGAGCCGTTCAAACTGATATAAAACAAAGGACTATACTTACAACATTTAATAACTTATTATTTGTACTTGTTGTATTTTCGCACGGGTAGTGATTGGTGTTATATCACCAATCCGGCCAAACAACAAAACAATAAAGGCTAAAGATATCCTTCCCTTTTCACTTGTCTTTCTGTCTGTCCATGTATTTATTTCAGTGCTCCAGGTCACATTTTATGGTGGATAGTCTAATAGCAACCTTCCAAAAACAGCTTTTTCACTCTTTTGAAATTCTTTTTATCACTTTTTTAGGGTATGGTAGATCTTTATTCCGCCCCGGCCGTGACGGAGCATTCATGAAATTTAGGCGTTTATGCAAAAACTTGGTTGGAATGATATATATATATATATATATATATGTATAGTGAGAGAGAGAAATTTGGGGTCATACAGACAAAGAAAGGGAGACAGACAGACAAAGAAAGAGAGACAGACAAAGAAAGAGAGACGGACAAAGAAAGAGACAGGGGATATTGTGAGAAAAATAAAGCAACTTGACTACAGTGATTCATTCTTAGGCAGAGGTGGCGATATTATTGTTATTACTTGCAAAATACTCGTTGCTTTGCCTAAGTGTACCTAGGGGTGAGGTGTAGAGCACTGCAGTATCAGAGAAAACTCTCAATATTTCTCTTTTTTTTCCTCCTTTATCCTCAAAACCTCGAATCAATGAATCTTTAGTCTTTACTTTCAAGAAAATTGGATAAAAACGAAATTGACCATGTTAAGTAAACCAACAACAATGGGCACAAAGATGGGTGTCCGCTGCAGGGATGAATTGAATGGGGTATCCCCTGGATCTTGCCTTCTTCCCGGCGGAAGTTGGAACCTTATTGTCAATAAACAATAATGATGCAGAACAATCGCTCTATGTAAACCCAACTCAAAGTTGAAAAGTGAAAAACTGAATTATTATTCACTGGGGCTTATCACCGCGGGGGGGGGGTCATGAGCCTCCGTCTACTACCATGTGCACTATCTGACATCTGGATGATGCAGTGGGTCACGCGTACTTACTCCATAAATGACAAGTAGAATACTTATTGTAACATTGTGGCCACTAAAATACATTCCGAATGCACCTGAATATACATACCAAAGTGCAATTCAGTAATTCAATATCTGATGTGTGATGAGTTTATTTCATAAAGTGTTTTGTATTTTCAAGATAAAGTCAAGTTATAGTACAACTTTACATATGATGAAGTAATGGATTTACTACACAACGCATTTGTAAAGGGAGACAAAACTAACAACATATACGAGATGAACTACCAAACGTACAACAAATTCCCAACTAATAAAATCACCAAAAATTAGAAAAAATCGAACACTAAGAGGGACAACTACGAAGCAACTATAAGTAAAAAGGGCCAAAGCATCGCAGACAAATTGAATATCAGCAATAGAGTAGGAAAACTTCAGGAAAAAAGATGCCATATACTCATGAAAGACCAAAAATCGGACTTTTTAAACAGCCCCACTACTAGAAAAATCAACCCAACTAAATCCCAGATAGGAAAAATTCGCAAGAATGTATTAGAAAACATAAACTACACCATCATAAAACAAGTACAGCTAAACCAATTGATAAATATGAATTATGCTATTACTTGGCTTGGTAACGTTGAGAAAAATACCTGTATATATGTACAATTTGGCATAATGAAATTCTACCCTCCAATATCCAAAGAAATCCTTGAAGAGGCCATGGAATTCACAAAGTTCACTCCAACATCAACAAATATCAAATAGAAAATTAACAAATACTGCAGACGACCGTTACTGTTCAATAATTAAGAACGATAGACTAAAATAAATGACTTTTACGGCTTCAATATTTCAAGAGAACATCTTGAAATGTTGGACTTCATTGGGTTGTTTATTCAATACAACCTTACTTGGATATTCAAAAAATATAGGAATTTGGCGAGATGATACTTCAGTAACTGTAAAAATAGCAGGACGCAAAAATGCAAAAGATGAAAAAATAAAAAAATGCATTATTAAAGAAATGAAAGAATAAATTTTGAAGTTGAAATTTAAGCCAAAATGAAAAAATTCACATTTTTAAATGTTACAATTAATCTAAATGATAACACCCACAAACCACGTAGAAAAGAAAATTCTGAAATTACATAACACACAATATTTAATCACCCAAACAAAACCATAAAAAAGGTCCCTAAAAAGAAACTAGGCTAATTTACAATTGCTCAAACGAAATTATATTTATAAATTTTAGAAAAATACACTAAATCTCTAAAGAATCGTGGTTTTGTTGAAACTAGCTTCAAATACGATGAAAAAAGTAAAGTAAAACAAAGCAACCACGAAAAAGTAGAGGTAAAAAATCGTCAAGTATGCACCGCTATTCAATCTACAAGTATTGATCCATCATAAAGAAAATATTCCTCAAACTGATACAAAAACACAGATAAACCAACTCAAAAATAGTTATAGTTCTACGGACAAGAAAGAGTCATAAAAAAACATAACGATGGAGTAATAAAGAATAATACTCGTGGAGAAAATATAAATAAACCGAACAAATAGCAACAGCTGCCCTTTGTAGAACATATGTCTCAAATTTAATATTGTATACCAAGCTGAACAATCAACCCTACAGAAAATCTTAGAAGCAAAATATCATGTGAGGATATCAAAAACAGCCTTTAAATTAACATCAGCCAACCGTACAGCATCCTTTAAAACGATAAATAGAAAACAATACGTCACTATCCACACATTACTGTGACCTATCAGATAGCAACCGTACACCCATAGTAAAATGGGAAATATTAAAACAAACACATCTATACTAGAAAATTGAAACCCTATTCAAGCTATGCCTAAATGAGAAATGAAAGATTTTCACCTTTACTAGAAAAAAAACAGACTTACTAAATAGCAAAAATTTAGTGGCTGTAAAATGTCCGCACCGCTCAAAATTCCTATAGAAAAAGCTAACACCCCACATACAGGTATACAAAATCAACCACCACACCTA
>OY735212.1:15891572-16046572 GCA_963457665.1 Thysanoteuthis rhombus | reverse complement strand
CCGGATTCTACATTTATCCTTAAGGATTATTTATTCATTTATTTATTGTAACAGAAATCATAACTGCCGAGATTTCACCATATCAAATCAGACCCACCTCAAATCCATAAAGCGAATTCATTTTCCTGCAGCTGAAAAAGCCATTTGGAAACGAATTTCTGCCTATGTTATTAGAAGTCGTCAATCAAAATTGTCACCAAGGCTGTTAACAGGTTTCTCACTGTTTATAGCTTTGAACGAATCACTAGCATAGACTGCATCGATGGAGCAAGAGAACTTTACCCCTTATGATGTCTAGAAGAAACGTTTCATTTGTTTTGGATTATTTTTAAATCACCCCCTACCTAAATAGGTCTTTAGTTGGTGGGGGGGATTTTACAATGTAAGTTCATGCTCAATTGGTTCCTTGATTTGTGTCTGACAGTGTTCACATTTGTTTTTTTGAAAATTCTGACTTGGTCGTTGATCACCTCTTTCTCCCAATTTTTGATTGATCACCCCAAAAGACATTATTGAATGACTATCCAGATTTTTCTTTTGAACGATTGTTCATGCTGACTCATCCTGATCCTTAAATACGAGTGTGTATTGCTGGGTCCCTCGTCCATGACTTCAGCATATCAGATGCTGTTTTTAAAAGTTTATTGCTATGTATTTCCTGTGGAGCATTGGGTCTCTATCAATCCGAGTGTTATGCTAAAGCAGTTGAGAGTTGTAAACCTAACGCTCAAGATGTAGTTTGTTTTTTCTATCAGAATACTTGGTGGATTACCTTGTAGGGCTGAAGGGCTCCAACTGCTCCGAATCTACCGGAAGAAAAAGTTGATCCATGTCTCTTCCGAGGGTATTCGTACGAAATGAACACAATCAGTCTCAGTCGTAACTCGAACCCTTTCGGCCGATTCCGTTTTCCGTATCGATAACAGTTACGCCACTTCTTGCGGCTAGATTGCGTTATAGGTGAAACAAGCCTGAAATTAAGACAATAGACGTGCTAGTTATTTCCTTGTGTGGTTATCTAGCAAAGGCAGTGTTGCCAACTTTCTTTTCAAGTTCAAAACTGAGTAAAAAAAAAACGTCTTAAAACATCAATAAATCGTCCTGAGCAAGTTAAAAATTTGAGCAAGCAAATTGAAAAAATGCACAAAGTAAATCAAAGTATGATACACAAATAGAAGACTCCTGCAGTTAATTCAAAATCTGCTACAAGAAAATTAAAATCTAAGATGAGAACATTTAAATCTTCTTTGTTTTCTTAACGTTCTGCTAAATGTTGAAAATCCTTTGATTGGGATCAGATATTTAGAAACCCTCAACAAACAACATTTATTCAGTTTTCAACAGGCTGACGACCTATCTATCTAACTATTTATTTATTAGAAACGGTCAATCAATACTGTCAACGCAGATTATTTTAGTTTTCAAGTTATTCTGGCTTGCTGCCTACCTATCGATCTATATATCTATCCATCTATCTGTGCCACGTGTATAGACTGCATCACTGGATCTAGAGGGCTGAAAAATTAAATTTCTACCCCTTACCATGACTTGAAAAATGATTTTTCTAATCCCTGCGAATAGGTTTGTAATTGAGTGTTCAATTTACAATGCGATTCGATGCTAAATCGTCCCGTTCGAATGTTCCCAGCGGCTTTCATGCTCATCTTTTTTTTTTTAATTCAGACTTTTTAGTGATCCCACGTAGGGCAAAAAAAAAATTGGCTGATTCATTAACCACACCATTCTCCCTGTTTTTAATTGATCACCCTCAACACAGCGTGCTTTCAAAAGATTTTAGTCACGTGACCGTTCGAGTGACCAATCAGACCCTCAGCTATTCTATTGATATTCTTTTTAAGCAAAAAAAAAAAAAGAAAAAATTACGATCGAATAATCTGAGCTAATTCCAATCGCCCAATCAATTACACTGAATGTAACCAATACCAGAAATAAGATCGCATCTTCTCTTGTCTTCGTCGGCCCAATTCGGTTGACGCCCATCCTTGCCTTGGGTGGGGGGTCAGTTTCTGCGTGAGTCGGCTCATTCGGAGTAACCTATAGCCGAGGATGGCGACGATCGACCAGAGATTTTCAATGGCCAATGATGAGAACGATTGAGCTTCGAACCAAATGTGATTATCCCCAGACTATAAGACTCTCTTGTTAACCTGGAGGCACAGTCGAAAGATATAAGGTCAGACCACTACGATTCAACTGCGCTCGCCACATTCGGTATAAGGCTTCTTTGCAATAGGCCTCCTCAATCTACAGGCATTTATATTTCAAAGAATATCTTTCTTTTTTTTTTCTCTCTCTTTTTTTTTTAATTCTTTGGGGGGGGGGGGCGTTCATATCTAACCATACCTGAAGACATTGGATATAGAGCTCAGGGGTCGATGAGAAGCTGTCTCTCGCCTGAAGGAAATAATTGTTCTTTAAGGAATAAAGCTTTGTTCTGATCAAGCCGAGTTAAATTCTCAAAAAGTCGTGATAGAACGTCTTGTTCTGTCTTCTCAATTAAGTTGAGCATCAGTCCTGACGACCGACCATCTTTAATTTTTAATTTGCTGACAGGAAAATTTTTTTTCTGAAAGACTACAAGCTATTTATCTAAAAACAAAGACTTAGAAATGCTTCCTCTCGTTTTGTCCTTATTTTCTTGGTTTGTTTCGATCTGTGGATTTTTGTTGAGATTAAAAACCGTCAACCAAAACTGTCAACATATTCTTTTTTTCAGTTTTTAAAGGATGTGACTTGCTGGCTTTGAATGTGAAACGCGTAAAGGCCACGCCAATGGTGCTAGAGGGCTGAAATTTTATATATCTACTCTTTATTATGCACAGGAAACTTTGAGAAAATCCCCCCAAAAAGTTTTTTTTGTGTGTGTGTGTATTCAATTCACAACGAAAATTTATGCTAAATTGGTCTCTTAGTTTGTGTTCAGTTGCGTACGTGCTTGATCAACTCCAGTATGGAATGCTGCCAAAGGACGTTGTGACTAGTTAAACCTGTTTTTGTATTTTCCCCTTTCTTCATGTTATTTGACAAAGAAAATCAAGTAACAAGGATTGCATTTTTTTTAACGACCAGGTGATCCGCAGGTGCTCCTCTTACCGACTGAGCCAAACTGACAAGTCTTATATATTTACGAAAATTTATGTTAGAAATACGTAGGAGCTTATTCATTTTGATATATAGATACATCTATACTAATTTTGTTTTAATAATCTTTAATTATCATATATACGATACTAAAGTTGCAAAAATCATCTTCAGTCGAAATAAAAGTAGTGGATTTGGGCCAGCCAGCTTTGTTAACTCTTTTATTCATAGAAAAATGTTTCCAGTATGTACTGTGGAATTTTATTCAAAAATAATGGTGCTTTTAGTGAATTCTTGTAATTCTCTTAGAGATATCGACTTAACTTAGCCATGATGTAGTGAATAGTTGAAATTATTTAGTATATTACTTGGACTGGTATCCTCATCTCTGACCTTCTTTGGGTGCACGTCTTTGAGCTCAAATCATGTTTGTTATACTGGTTCTCGTACGATCACTGAAGTTGAGCAACATGGAACCTGGTCAGCACCTAGATGGGTGACTGTCTGTGAATACCAGGTGCCGAAAGAAGCTGTGGATCATGCAGAGAGCCTCCCGTAACGATATCGTTAGTCTTCCAAAGAGGAGACAAATCTCTGTATTAGGCTCAATAGCGCAGCCAGAGGACTACACTCCCATATCCACCCTGAAACTTCTAACTGGCCTGGCTGCGAACGACAAGAAATGAATGATGAATTTGGCATAGAAGAAAGTTTATTTCGGTCTGTGAGAAGACTAGAGCACGTCTTCAAAGGGAAGCCGCCTTAAATCGCCTTCGTGACAAGACGTAGATGAAGACCGAGTTAATGATTTGGCTCTCACGAGAGAGAGAATTCGTGACTGCAGGTCACGTTTTAGGCAGTGTCCGTTCGACTGACCGGTCCGAGTTTTCTTCAAATCATGCCAAATTATTCCAGGTAAAAAGTGCAAAGTTTAGTTCGGCAGGGTCCGAAAATAATTTTTTGTATCAAATGTATAATTTGGAGCCCAAAATTGATTCAAGTCAAAAGCATAAATTTCCAGATTATACCGTGATCGGAATTTCAAATTCAAGATTTGATTCAATTCAATTAAAGCAATGATGATATGCATAATTCAACCCTTTCAACTACACAAAATAACATTGGAAATTAATAGTATCAACTTTTTTACTTGTTTCGATTAATTGAAATCAAACTTTTATTTCGGTGTAATTTGAACAAAATGCGCTTTTGACATGAATCAATATCGGGATATGGGTTGAATATTTGATCTTTCTTGAACGGCTACCAAATGACAGAATTTTGTAATTCTCTAAAAAGTAAATTCCAAAGATTCAATTGTTCATCATTCATATATGATGGATCCGACTCCAGCTTTATTGATGTACAGAATGGTTTCAGGAAACGGTATGCCAAAGACTGGATCAGCGATTCGAATTTGAGCTTAGGCTTGCGCTTTCTTCATACAGATGCCCTTGAGAAAGGCATGATTCCACTTATCCCTCTCCCTTTTCCCAGCTATAGGTGATTGTCAGGGAGGTTACTCAGACAAATAAAAAAACCCAGGCCCAGGGCTTGCAACTCCAACCTATGAAACCTGCATGATACTATAAGTGGACAAAATGCTCCCCAAGGAGTCTATAGGAATGAACTAATACGGTTTGATTTTTATCATTAATTATAAAATGTCTGGGTTATTTTTGCTATAACATATCAAGTCGCTATTTTATTATTGGTCATTTTTATATAGGCAATTTTGAATGCCTAAAAGTGGCAACATTTTTTCTTTTAGTGGCTATTAGGTAGATTTAATTACCAGGTAACTTCGTAGATTTCATTTCCTCTGTGATAACGTTAATTTTGACTTTTGAAAATAATCCATAAAATCATTTAAAGATAAAATTTTTAATGCGCTTATGTGAATTTTTTTAACCTTTTTAATTTGAATGAAACATTTCGATACATCGATTCTTCAATTTTCAATCTCTTTACAATACACTGATTATTTCACAATAAAATAAAGGTAAAAAAAATAATGGCTTTCATTTTTAAATATTATTTTTTAACCAAGAGATTGCCGAAAAACAGTATTATCAAATCAAGAATACTGTTAATTGATTAACAGTAAGAATTTAACAACTTTTAGCGACTTAAAATCACCAGTGTTAATGGTCCATATCAAAATGGCCTCATGATGAGTCATCGGTGCTGATAGCCTTTATTTTTTACCGATTTTATTTTCAAGTTACTCAATAGAAAACGTCACGTGATCAACGTCTTTTTGCAAACATGTCTTGGGGTCATTAATTAAAAATCGGAAAAGGGGAGATAAATGTGAATGGATTACTTCCGTTTGCGTTTTAATGGACCTAAAAAAGCCCGAGTGCGCCCACTACACAACACTTCATCTAATTTCATGAAATCTTTAGAAAATATCATTTGCTGTCCAGGGTTGTTAGATTTAGAGTTTGTTTTTTTTTCCTCCCAGGCATTACTTGCTAAATTTATACGAAACAACTGGCCCTGTTTGTTATCACCCCTCCCCCCTTTAAATATTGGTGCAGCTTAATGAAATCTAGCTTATATACTTCATGGACCCAGGAAAATATTCCACAGTAAAACATTTTGAAACAAAGAACGTCTTAGGGCTTTTGGAGGGTTATTGTATTTAAGATGTAAGTTTAATGCTAAACTCGACCCTCATTTTCCGTTCAATATCACCTTTAATTATGGTTAATATTTCAATACACCAATCGATGGGAATGTGTTATACATCGCATACATATACATTGCATAAATACGAAAGAATTATAAACTAGAGTCATAGCCGTAGCAGGATCGAAACGAAAAGAAAGTAATACTATGACTGAAATATCAAACGTCTTCGTCAGATCATCTGGCTGTATAGCAATTAAACATTAGATTATTTTGGAAGTAAAAAAAATGTATGTTTTATGATATTTGTGTGAATTTTCTTCATTTTGGGCCCTTTGTAACATATGGTACAGGCCATTCACTTCCTTAATCCGGCCTTGGCTGCGCATATATCCTCGTTGTATGATTCAAAGTGGTTTCATACAGGTCAGCGGTACTATTATTATTTCTAATTACTGCGTGGCTTCGAATGTTACGCATGACTGCGTTTTGTTGTAAAGTTTACCGGAATTGGACTGGTTTATACCCTTATTTAATAAGTCGATCCTGGCAAACTGAAGCTCGTAAACCAACTTTTAATTCTGCAGAAGTGAGCATAATCTGATTGAGATTTTCGCTTCGCAGTGACTTAAACGCGCCAGGGACTAACCCGTGGAACCAAACTTGGCAAGTTACGATTGCTACAAACTGGATCCGGGTGCCAAGTGTGGGGTGGGGAGTGTCTTTATTAACTAACAGATTCTTATAAACTTGATTCGTTTCCTTCGGAGAAGTGAATCTCAAACTGTGTGTCGCGACATAAACGTTTGCTGCAACTATCATCCAATGTGAAATGTTTCCAAATACACAAATATGTACATCAAGCCTTGAGAGTGTCCAATACAGATAGTGGTTTTATGATTTCGTGAGATTAGAGGCAGCGCAGGACATCACAACTCACAACGTGGATCCTCAAAGATTATATGTAAAAATGTGGACGACAGATCATAAGATATTTACACAGATACTGAAGATATTGGTGCCGCAACGGGGATAGTCTAACGATGGATGTAAGAGTGCAGATTCAAATTGGGGGTGAGGGTTTCCACATACCTGCTTGGGACAAGCCCAATTGATATTGCAGGGGTGAGGTGATCCAACTTCATGCCTGAGACAAGCCCAATTGACATTCTATCTACTTTTCTACTATTTTCCACACTATATCCTTTTGTAAATATTTTTTTTAGAGTGCACATAAATTATATTCATGTCAGAACTTTCTTCAATCTTTTTTCTTGCTAATTGCACAAAGTTTTAGATGATAAAATTAAGTTTTACATAAGTTTTTTCTTTCATATTTATACGAGATTGTTTTCGTTTCAGGAGTCTATTTCCCACCGAAATCTATTGCTCATATCTACATGACCATCAGATTCAAATCACAGTCCTGAACCAATGCCAGACCATTGGATACCGAATTACTGTGGTTCAACATGTATCGTCATGGGAGATATCAATTTGCAGATGTCTGATTCCTTTATTTTACCGTCTCATAATTCAAGAGGAAATGTCTCGTAATTCAAGAGGAAACGTTTCCGTTAAATGATTGTCTTTTCCCGATGAGCCATTTTACCATGGGTTGACAAAATATATGATTAACCAGGTCCGTACCAAAGGGAAAATGTCGGCTTGGGGGTGGGGGTAAGAGACACTTTGGGTTCAGAAGCAAACCTTGGAAATTTTGAATCTCCAAGCATATCACAATGCATAATTCAATTCAAAACAGCTTAATCTTATTTCTCTTTTTTATTATTTGCCAAAAATTGGCGTTGGGGGGATGACACTAGTTACATAAACTTTTTACG
This sequence comes from Thysanoteuthis rhombus, assembly GCA_963457665.1. NCBI lineage: Eukaryota > Metazoa > Mollusca > Cephalopoda > Oegopsida > Thysanoteuthidae > Thysanoteuthis > Thysanoteuthis major. Next base: position 16,038,992 of record OY735212.1, on the reverse strand, counting down.
GGAATATTAACAATTTGGCAAATGTGCTTTGATTTTCTCTGTCAATTGTACGGCTTCAGTCTTGAACTCAAGTTGGTTGGCGTACTGCCAACTGTTTCGCACAACAGGAACCAATTGATGCTTATTCAACAATTCTTTTGATTAGTTGTAACTAGAGCTATGCGCGTTCCAGGGGGGCATGTTTGGAAAGGGCCTGATTTTATGGTGCGTCAGGCAACCTGCCATGATTTTCATGTAAAATAATTTCCTACTATACCATGAAACAATGGCTTCAAAATATTTCGGTTACTTCTGTCCGGTGTGGCCAACTTCGATATATTTAAATTCAAATAATGTCAAAGAGCGTGAATTTAGGGAGATAACTTTGAACAAAGGTCTAGGATCTATAATTTTTCATTTATTTTCATTAGATTTTTTAACAACTCAATCAACTTTAAATTCAACGCCAATTTCGAACAATAGCGATTTCTTCAACCATAGCGACGAATTTTAAATCACAAAATCATAGGTTACGATGTTTTTCCTTCCATCTGCCTCGCCTCACCTCTCTCTTTCTCTCTCTCTCTCTCTCTCTCTCTCTCTCACGTTTGTCTGTTTTCTTCTACTTCTGCTTCTTTTTCAGCCTTTTTGAACAAACGATTCTTCACTTGATATTTTCAAGTTAATTGCATCCTAATAAATACATACATTTATACATTTCGTAAAGTAACAACCGTAACCACCAAAGGTGGCTAAGGGTTCTATCCCTTTTTTATATGTGTATGCATTTGTTTGCCTTTTTTTTTTCATGTGTCTGTGTGTTCTGCCCATACTGTTTTGTCTACAGGCTTGACAATTGACTGCACAAGACTGCTTCTAAAGATGTTTATTTTATTTATATTTTTTTTCAATTTTTAGAAAAAAAAGCTCTTCTGATTTTGTAGACCTTATTTTTATGTTTGTAAATTTTTGTTTTTTCTCTCAATTTTAGATATTTTCCAGGGGAAAACTCAGGGCCCCAACAAATCTGAGAATCAATAGATGTAATCATATAATAGAAAAATAATCCGTTGAGTTGTATAAGGACAACGTTATTCTTGTGTTCAATTTAAACTAAAACTTAAATATCTCCGAAATATTAATCTTTCAAGGTTAGCTGTGTTATTCTGGGGAAGTGATGCCATCAAGATGCATTGGTGTAAAACAACAAACCAGAAGAGGCAGTGCGATGAGTTGGCCAACATTCTACTGGAAAACACTTGGTCCTATCATTCACGCAGAAGGTACTATGTCACATACCACCTTATGTCGACATCTTTGAAGCCCAGGTAAATCTACTCAAGGCAACAGCCTACTAGAGGTATCGTGTCATCTTTCAACAGAAGAATGCATCCTGCCACAAAGCACAAGTTGAAAAATGATGGTTTCAAGAACATGCATAATGAAATTTGGACCCCAAACTCCCAGATCTCAATCCTGTTGAGCAATTATGAGAGGTTAGGGATCAACAAGTTCACTCAGCAGAACCTCCAGTACGTAATTTGCAGCAGTTAACATCCCAGCAGTGTATCACAAAGGAAACCTATAGAAGTTTTATGGAGTATTTTTACAGGTGAGTGAAGGACACACATCTTATTAGACGGTTGGTCATAATGTTTTGGCTTGTCAGTGTATATAGTTCCCATAAGTTATTCTAACATATTCTAATAAAATGACAATGGGGAGAATACAAATGTACAAAGCTACACGTCCCAACTGACATATCATACTGAGCCAACAGATTGAATACAAAAAAAATATTTATTCAAATTATTCGAAACTTACAATATTTTTCAAGCATGAAAAATATAGAAACATAAGACAAAACCGGTCTGGTTAGTCACTCCATAGAAACGTGTGATCAATGTATCTCGGTAGCATGTCGTGTCGGGGGTGATCGATTCAATATTCGAAAAAAAGGATGATTAATGGACAAGCTACTTCACTCGACATTTTTTGGATCATGATCACTTAAACATTCTTATCTTTCGAAAGACAAGTGTAAATGTTGCCCGGCACAATCGAGAGGGACCAATTCAGTATCAACTTACATAGCAAATTGAACCACTACCAATCATTGGGTGGGGGGTCAAATGATGAGAAAAAAAATTTCTGACATTTCGTTTCGGTCGTTGTACTCTACGGCCTTCATCGGGTATCATCTGGTAGGTGTGGCGAAGTAACGAACCGAACCCCTTATTTAACCGACGGGGGTATATTGACCACACTCTCCTCATAGCATTAGTAGTATTATTATTGTCCCACACTGGGATTGAACCAAGAACGTTGTATGAAAAACAACCAAGATGAAGATAGTCCGAATAATAATAGAAATATCAATAATACCTCATCTCAAAAATTCAGAGATATAATAATAAGGAGTGTTATGACTTGAGCCCTCCAGCTCTTTTGGCATGACCAGTGAGCGTGATAGATATGTAAGCAGCCAGCAAGACTTGCTTAAAAACTGAAGAGACCTATGGAGACAGTTTTGGTGCCAGTTTTGTTTTGCTGTTTTGAAAGTACTCATTTTTGTCTTTTTTTCGGCTTTCTTCTTCACTCTGATCAAAAGAAAAATATTTTTCATGAATATTTCAATGTATGTAAGTTTGCTTTCTTTTTTTCTCTTTAAGCAGAGACGAAAAGACATCATTGGTCAAACACGCAACAAGCAATTTCAGCCTGTGTAACTTTTTTCTTGTCTCAAAAAGAAAAAAAAATCAGTGAAATTTATTCGGACACGTAAGTGTCTGACAGACGATTCGTTTGTCATCTTCATCAAGTTTTTATAATAAAGAAAATGACCACTGTCTTGTTTAGGATATATAGATTGCATTGAAATAAACAGATTGAGATCGATAGATATATATACAAATATCTATATCTATCAATATATATATATATATATATATATATATATATATATATATATATATATATCGATGGGGGAATCAGAATAGTTTTTGGTGGATAGATATGAGCAAGATATATATGAACATATTTAGATAGATTCTGACAGATTTAGATAGATATATTTGAACAACAGATAGATAAATAGATAGATAGATAGATAGATAGATAGATATAGATAGATAGATAGATAGATAGATAGATAGATAGATAGATAGATATGAGCAATAGATAAGCAAGAACTGAATTAGATTGATATGAGCAACAGTTGTTGAGAATAGAATTAGATAGATACGAACAATTGATAGGTATGAACAGAAATGGACAGATAGATAGATAGATAGATATGCATTGAAAATTCCGTCTTCCTCACCAAGGCCATTTCCATGTAATCTTTCAAAATAGTAATTAGATGCATTCTTTACATATTGTTCATCCGTACATGCGCATATCTAATCGTTTGTCCTCTTCTTCCTTTAACTTTTTCAAAACTTACAACGTTCTTCTAGTATGGAAAACAATGGTAATTTTTTTAAATGATCAGGAAACAAAAGACAAACACTTATTTTTGTTTTTATTTCAGTCTTTACCTTTACTCTGATGAAAAGAATAAATATTTCTCCATAAATATTTCAAAGAATGTATATTTTGTTCCTTTTTTTCTCTTTAACATATAGAAGAAGGACATCATCTTTCATACACGCAACAAACAATTTCAGCTTTTAGAACTTTTTTCTCCACTTAAAAAGAAAACATCAGTGAAATGTATTTGGACGCGTTAGTGTCTGCCAGACAATTGGTTTACCATCTCCACCATCTTTTTTATAAGAACAAAAATGTTCTATGTTTCTTTTATAGGGTGGGATAGATAGATAGATAGATAGATAGATAGATGGATAGATAGATGTGAACATACTTAGATAGATAGATATGAGCATAGATAGAGACGTGAACATACTTAGATATGAGGATACTTAGATAGATAGATAGATAGATAGATAGATAGATAGATATGAATATACTTAGATAGGTATATATGAATAGATACGAACAGACTGAGATAGATAGATGTGAACCGATACGTGGATAGAAAAGTTGACAGGCATATGTGAATAGAAAATAGATTAATAGATCGATAGATTGATATGAACATACAGAGGTAGATAGATAGATGTGAATAGACCGAAAAAGATATACGGATAGAAAAATATGAACAGGCCAAGATAGATAGATAGATAGATAGAGAGATAGATAGATAGATAGATAGATAGATACATACATACATACATACATACATACATACATATGAAAAAATCAATAATTAAATAGATAAGAACAGACTGAGATAGATATATATGATAAGGTAGATAGATAGATAGATAAAAAATTATTTTCCTTTCTTGCCTGATGTATCTTTGGGAAAGACTGTCATATTTTCCAAGGGAATTTCATAAACAAAAATCAGGTTCCGCAACCTGGCCATATTCATGAAATTTCTCAGAATAGCAATTAGATGCATTTCTTAAATTTACACGTCATCTGTTCATCCGTACATGCATGTATTCAATCGTTTGTCTTTATTCTACTTTATTCTGTTTATGTTTATGTCTTATGAATTTCCAATTTTATCGAGCGGAACAAAACAGCGCAGACCAAGTGAAAAAGATTAATTTTCAATAAAAAAAAGTATATATTTGCTCTAATATTTTATACTTAAAGGTCTTGGTTATTTTTCTCCTATACGATTCTGTTGCATTTTGTTTTTTGTTATTTTCTTTTTGTTTTTGTCGTTTTTATTTTATTGATTACTTTTCGCATGTTTTTATAGATTTTTTAGATTTGTTTTAGTTTCTCAGATTATTCCTCTGGATGTTTCGTTTGCAATGTTTTATGTTTTATTTGGGATTCTCCGATTTTAGAATTTCTATATCTTAGAAAATAGATGTATTGGTATGTGTGTGTGTGTGTGTGTGCGTGTGTGTGTGTGTGAGCCAGCGCATGTACACGCGCATGCGTGTGTGCGTACGTGCATTGGAGGTCTTTCTGGGGAGAATCCAACCATCTGATATCGAGGAAGAGAAAATAGCCTTGCCCAGGACGATGGCTCTTTGCTACCACCCAATGTATTCCTCTTTCCGACATTTCCCCGCTGTTCGATGCATTTCTCAAAACAGTCTGCAAAATCCTCTATCGGGATCACCATCAGCTGTTTCGCCACCCCTCTCCTTAATCTCTTAATGTCCTACAACCCATCGTCACTACTCATTGGGGTGCATTAAATATACATTCGTTTCTTACACACCTTTGCTCTATGTACACATCAAAGGTCTCTGACTCCACTATATTGCTGATATTATCATTATTATGTATATTGTATCATCATCAATTCTAATCAGATGTACCTTTTGTGTCAAATGTTATAATGATTGATACGAGTATAAATATTCTAAAAATTTTGAGAGATAACTTTGATCTGGCCCATAAGCCGCAGAGCTGCTCATAGCATTCAGGAAGTTGTAGGAAATGAAAACATATCTGATGGTGCTGCCAAATACTGGTTTAAACGTTTGGAGGGTGATGACTTGGATTAAAGTCCAGAAGTTTATGACCATCAGTTGTCGATCATGAGGGTATAAAATGCAAGACGAGAGAAAACGCAACCGCCAGTACTCAAAAAATTTATATATATAACTCATCCACTGTTGGCTTATGCAATGCTCTTCCATAGGAATTGAGCACTCTGGTGTATGAGGAATTTCTGTGTAATTTAAATATATTGCTTAAATTCAGCCTGTCCAGTTCCGTAGTCCAGAGGTAGGATAGCGGTGTACGGGTCTGAAGTGAAGGTTTCAATTCTGCCTCGTGGTACTGGATGGGATAATGGAAAGTCTATAGCCACACTGAAGAGATGTTATACATCGAAACAGCTGCCTGTGGATGACATAATAATACATATATATATATATATATATATATATATATATATATACTGAATCTAGTTTTTACAATTTCCCTCCCCACTAAACATTACACAGGTCAACCAAAGTTTGCTTGCATCCTCAATAGACGTGGGGAAATCATTTGAGAGCAACATTCAGAGTTCAAAGGGGTGTACTATTTAGAAGCTGAACCCTTAGCTCTTGTTCAATATCCATATATAGATATATGCAATAGCTGGAAATCGAGCATTAGGGTGGTCTTCAGCAAAGTAATAATCCTAGCTGAAGTGCCTGTCTACGCCATGTTGAATAAAAAAGAATCAAGCTTTCAGACTTGTATGGGAGGTTACTCTTCACTTCTGACTTCTAAAAGGTAAAAAATGTTTCCCTTCACTTCATTTGGAACCCCTGAAGGGGGAAGAAGGTTCCTTACATTTTCGACCGCAGACAGTGGAAAATTTTTTTCTCTTTGGATCGTTTAAAGGGCTTTGGAAGTTTCCTTTCACTTTTGAACCCTTGAAAGGAAACGCTCACTTTATTTCAAAACCCCTCGAGGGGAAAAAACTTCCTTTCGTTTTCGACCACAGAAAGTGGGGGAAAAGTTTCCTTTCACTTTTGAATCCAGCAGAGGTGGTCAGAAATACTATACACCTTTCATCTCCCAAAGGGGAAAAAGTTTTCCTTTACCTTTGACACCCTTAGTAGTTATATATGAGCATAATGATACGAATCACAAAATCAGTTGATGTAAACCAGTTCACGTTATATTTTTAAAAAATACATCATAAGAGATTTTGAAAATTTAACTTCCAAGTTGAAATCAAGGACAACGTAAAAAAATTCTTCATCTTAGGATGTTACTTTATATCTAAATAATAACATCCATAAACCATATAGAAAAAAGAAATCTGAAGCTACAAATATTAACACAATATCTAACCACCCAAGCAAAATCATCAAAAACGTCCCCAAATTAATAGAAACTAGGCTAATATACAAATCCTCAGAGAAAACAATATCCAACATTGTTTGAAATAAATATACTAATGCTTTCAAGGACAGCGGTTTTACTGAAACTAGCTTTAAATATGCTGGAAAAGTAAAATCCAATTGGGTAAAAAGTAGCAACAACAAAAAAGTAGAGGTAGGAAAATCATCTGGTATACACAGCTATTCAATCTACAAGCAAAAACCAACATAAAGAAAATGTTATTCCCATCAATAGAAAACACTAACCCCTCGAGCAACCGACTGTATGAAATATTTAAGAACAAAATGAAAATTAGCTATAGTTGTGGAGATGATTTCAATGAGTTCATTACAAAACATAACAATGAAGTAATTAGAAATATTACTAATGGAGAAAGCATTAATAAACCAGATTGCAATCGTACCAACCAAACGGATGCCCTTTGCAAAGCGAATGTTTCTAATCGAATCTTGTACACCAAGCTGAAATATCAACCAAAGATAAACTCTTAGAAATGGAATACTAGATAGGAATATCTAAAATGTTCTTTAAACTAAGATTAGCCAACCATATATCATCATTTACAAACAAAAAATACACCCACAGTAAAATGGAGAAGTGGTGTTGATGTTTCGGCACTGCTCAAAATTTCATTTAAAAAGATGATTTAATACCCGACATACAGGTAAACAAAAATTAACTACCATAGATATCTTATTCCTCTCGTCATTATTAACAATATTAGTAGTAGCAGCATTACTATTGACATTAACATTATCTTTATTTCATGCCTCCAGCCACTTTGAGAACAACTCAACTACCTTGTCGTAATTATCTTAGATGTATAGAACATAACAAACCTAAAGTAATTAAACTAAGAATCATGTAAAAGTTCATCCCAACACTGGGAAACAGATTTATGCAAGAATAAAATACTATCAGAAAGGAAACATATCTCGAAGAGCAGACGTTTTAACAACATAGAGAAAGTGCCAACTGTACCTCCCGCTAATTTATAATCTATAACTACCAGACAATAAAATATATCCTTTACGTAACTGAAAAACATGGCAAGTAGTGACCAACAACTAAACAAGGAAAAGAAAATAAAAAAAGAAAAGATACATAAATAGAATGAGAAGGTTTTCCACCCTAGTTAAAATAAACGTACCCCAAAAACATCCTAAACAGGGATCTAAAATAAATCGAATCATTCGCCTGAAGAATCCCAAACAAGGCAGAAACATAAACGTGTTTGTGCAGAAAATCCTTTATTTCATCATAAATATATACTAATTTACATAAGTATATTCTGTAAATTCATTTTCTTGAAAATATCATTTTTTTTTCAAATGAAAGGCTGCCAGAAAGTGGAAATCTAAGTGACGTTTCTCTGCCAAAAATTAGATAAATAGCAAAATAATTTTTCAACACCATTTGACCCATTGATATGTGTACATATAAATGAATGCTATAAAAACCTTCCTTAGAAGATTTTTTATGGTTCCACGGGTCTAAATATTATGGTTTGGGGGAAAATCTTAAATGGAAGAACAAAAAAAAAAACATTTATAAATGGACTTTTTTAGGTGAGCGCAAACGGAAACCCGTAAAAATTTAGTTTATTTTTTGCAAAATACGACCTTAAATTTTTTCCTCTGTGATGCGTAGTTCTCAACTTATAGAAGTGCAAACATTATAAAACACTTTACTTCCTCATAATCTGTATATCTCATGATTTTTTCAAGTAGGCGTTAAAGCCAGTGGACACAAAATGAGGGAACAATTTTGAAGAAATTGCATCTTTTAATCCCTATAAGGGGGAAATTCCCTTCCACTCTTGAAACCATAAAGGGGGGCTTTTCCTTTCCTCTCTCACCCCTAAAATAGGACAAAAAGTTTCCTCTCATTTTTAACCCCCTCAAGAGGGAAAATACTCCTTTTCATTTTGAACACCCTTAAAGGGAGTAAAAGTTTTTGTACACTTTTGACCCTTTGAAGGGAGAAATATAATTATAGTAAATTTCTAGGTAAGCATGAACGCCTTACAAAAAATTGGTCAATCGTAACCAAGGCTGTTTGAGTTTTGCTGTAACAGATAGACGGACAGACGTCTGCTGAATTACAGTAATATAGTAAATACTTACGTAAGCATGAACACTTAGTAAATCACTGTCTATTTTTTGATTAAAAATAGATTGAAATCCGATAGTGTTTTATTTGGTAAAATAAGGTAGTGCCTTTACATTGGCTACGAACTTGACCAGATTTGTCCTTGTCAACATATTGAAAATGTCCCTGTGTCGGATAGTTCTTCGAAGCTAACGATACACTAAATAGATTTAGAGGCGATAAACACCCGAAGTATTGTCACCTACTCCAACATATGCTTTTCATGCCTTTTCCAAAGACATTAGTCGGAATTCACCTTTAATCGCTGAGTTCATTTGCTGCGGCGCCGACCGATCAGTTACAGACATTTCCTAAGACATTTAGGAAATTATAGAATGATACAAGTAATTTTTTTGTTGACGCAAAAAGGATCATTTTAGTAAAAAAAAAAGCTTCAATTGCAAACTGAATCCCCCTACATACACACACACAAACACACACACACACACACACACACATGCACACACACACACACACACACGCACACACACACGCGCACACACACACACACACACACACACACACACACACACATGTCAACTTTCTAAATAGGAATTTTCAAAGACTAACGGCGAATATGTTCCGGTGTCCCAGTAATGACCAAAGAAAATGTGACGGTCATAGCTTTTGCTGTTTTTGAGTTGTGCAATCAGACAGACAAAAATTATAGTATAATGATTATAGTGGCGTCATTGATAGTCTTCAGATGTGCACATGAAATAGGCTTTGGAACGAAGGCAGGTAAAAGAGAAAAAATACGCTTGATGACATGCCGATATGTAACAGTAATATTTATGATATAGTTGTCATAATATTTAGATGAGTATATGAAATAGGCTTTGAAATGAAGGTCTGTAAACAGCGAAAAAACTTTTGATACATCGTAATATTTGATAATATTATTAACAATATAGTTATCATAGTCTTTAAATGTGTACATGGAATAGGCTTTGGAATGAAGGTCTGTAAACAGTGTAAATACTTTTGATACATCACAATATTTGACAATATCGTTAACGATATAGTTGTCATAGTCTTTAGATGTGTACATGAAATAGTCTTTGAAGTGAAGGTCTGTAAAAAGCGAAAATACTTTTGATACATCCTAATATATAACAATAGACTCAAAGATACACGTAGCTACTCGAATGCACTTTGGCTAAAGCCCAAGAGATTAAAATGGTGCTAATAAATGTTGCTCTAGATGCTGTTCAGCGATTGTCAATTCTTAAAAACCGTATTTAGCAAAAGAAAAAATTATCAATTTTTGCGTAGACCGTCATTCAAAGAGAACCATAAAGATTAGAATTTATCGGGACAATCGAGTTCACAAAATAAATGGGCTCCAGTCCAATTTGTCGACAAGAAAATACTTGTCAGAAATTGATGATAACAATGATGGTTAACAACGTTTCATTTGGAGACCAAAATTAATATAAAATCGCTGCTACTAATTCTACTAGTCCGTAAACAATAACAAAAGTGACGCTGAGAGAGATTGGGGACTAGTGAAGTATATTGACGAGGGTTAGATTTCATCTTTTGCCAAGGCATAGAGTTCTAGAAGCTCAGATTATTCAAACAGTTGGTGTGTTTAAGCTGTTTTTCCAGAGACAAAAGAGACGTGTGTTTTAGTTTCACACACCGATGGTGCTCTATTTTCCGATCTGAACTGTTTATTCGAAGCAGTTGATCGACGGTTCTAGCAAGGTTATCATAGAAAATAACTAAAAATCCTGTCGAGAGAAACATTAGAGAAGCATTTAGAATATCAATAAATTGATTGTCTTAAATTTCCTTTTGTATGAGAGAGAGGGATAGGTAAATGAAAGAGTGATAAAGAGAGAGAAGAATATGAGTGCATATGAAAATTGAACGTGACCCGGCATCTTGACACAAGTCCTCCCGATACCGACATCTGAACGCTGACTTGTCGGCGCCCGACCATTAGGCACAAAGGGACGCTTGGCACACATTAACGGAAACCTTTTTTTTTAATTTTGTTGAACGTTTTCAGTGAATTAATTTATCTCTGTAGTTCAATTTGAAAATTTACAGTTTGCAAGAAAGATTTATTACAAAGATTGAAATTATTTTTGAGTTGGCAGTGTGGCTGAATACCATTTATTGAAATGTCAAAATCATCTTCTATCTCGTAGTATGAGTGAATAAGTCGGTAAAAAAAACTATAAAACAATTTTACTTCTCAGGAGTCGAGTTTTCCTTGCATTTAGCGGCCTTGCACTGAGAAGTCGGCGTTCAGACATTGGCACCGGGGAGACTTGTGCCAAGAGGTCGGGGAACCATGATAGAAATTTAGATTTGTGCAGATATGGATGATGTGTTTCCATGCACGAACACATTTTACAAAGTTATGTTCGAGCCGAAAAAGCGCATTTTCGAAATAGACAAGTACGTTTACTCATATGATATGTTCTTCGCACCAGTTGTCTCCCTTGTGGCAGAGTAAGTGTCGTTTTTATCAACGGCGTCAGTTGTTAGACAACAGTAAACTAAGTTGTCACTTGACCCTGATAGAATTTGGAGTCGATTGCAATTTGTTTTGGTATACACTTGTATACGTGTGTATGAATATGTGTATGACTGTGTACCGTGATCAAAGTGTAAGACGGGATTATGTATTATCACACTCACACATAGTTATAATAATTTGCATTGAAGGCCGTAGGTCTTATCTAGAAAGAAGAGACATAAGCCCTGTCTCTTGCCTAGCTGCGGGCACCACTTCAAACGAGGCAAAATGTTCTCACTTCAAATGTTCCTCACAAAACTGCAACCACTTACCGTACAAAAAGAGCTTACTTGACCCTTCAAGCTTGGACTGAAAAACAGGAGCGAACTTCTCACCGAATACCAACGAGTTCAACGACAAAATAACAACCTTCCTGATAGAAATGCCGATATGTTGAAGCTAGAGAGCAAACAAACTATCATTAAGTGCCCAAAACAAACCTTTCTTGTCATTACTACTCAATTTTCCAAGTTTTTGGCAATAATTTTTCACCTATTGAACTGATATTTGGCATAGGTTAAAATCTTTTTTAGCAAAGAACATAGACAATGGGGTATTTACCTCAAAGGTGAATTGAGGTCACCTGAGCTCATTTTTTATTATTTCTAGCCAATTAGTCGATTTTACACGTATGAAACTGAAATTTAGGAGTAGAGATAAGTTCATTCATGTCCAAAGTATTTAGAAATTGGATTTTGACATTGAGGACACCTATGATCGTTTGTGGTCATTTCTGGCGAATTCTCTGAGTTGTTGGCCACAATATTGCATCCTGGGTGCAGAAATTTTGCATAAGGGTACATCTTCTCGCGGCAAAAGTTACAAACAATGTGAGGTTGACGTTGGACGCCACCAAAAGTCACCGTAGATACTTTCTCGTAATTGTAACACGGTACAATTTCAATCCCTCAAGATTGTTCAGGAAGAAAACAGGAGTCCGAGAAATCATAGAATCTACTTGAAAACTTAAATGGCGATGGGCAGGCAATGTTGCAAGAATGGCTAACAACTGTTGGACATCATGATTCACAACGTGGATCCCCAGAGTTCACATGCAAAAAGGAGACCGACAGAATACAAGATGGAGAAATGATCTTGACAAATTCGGAAAATACTGGCTCCGTAACTCTCATGATTGGGAAACGTGGCAGATCCTGGGAAAGGTCTATGTCCAGCAACAGAAGATAAAAGACTGATGAAGATGATGATGACCTGACTTCTCCATGCTTTTCCCATGGGCACCTCTATACTGGTTAATCTAGGTGTGGATCGCCACTGTACCTTTTCTTATTAACAGCCAATTGGAGAAACACTTATCGACAAGCTGAGTCAAACTTAACGACGGTATCATTTGTTCTGCCGTGTGTATCAGAATATTTTTTAGAAAAAGCTACTTTTTCGTGTGTACACGATGTAATTATTTGTTGTTTTGTTTGCTGTGGTGTAAAGATGGCTATATCAAAAAGCATATTTCTCCGGTTTGGTGATATTTTAACTTATTTTCACATGGGCAACGCTGGGTATTCCTGTGAGTCATACTAATAGGGAAAGTTTATATTAATCAGAATAGGGTGGGAACTTTTTCATTCTTAGGGATCAAATTGAAGAGGGGTATTTTTTCCACATTCAGGGATCAAAATCGTTCTTTTTACTTCTTGGAGTTAGCATCGCCATGGAACATTTCCAATATCAAGGTCAAAATCGAGAATGAATCAGTTTGTTTTGTTTTCAAGTGGTCAAAATGGAGTTCATGTAATTAGAAAATTAAATTTTATTTTGATCTTGATATTTATTTTATCAAAATAGTACTCAATTTATTTATATGAATTTAATAAAAAAAATATTCAATTTATTGTAAATATTATTTATTTTATGACTATGAATCAAATACAAATATCAGGTATTTTATAAAACATTATTCTAAATAGACACCACCAAAAACATTTAGATCTAGATGAAAAATATCTAAATTGTAAACACAGTGTAAGGGATGTAACTCACATTCAAGTATGTAAGTCAGTAACATAGCCCTTTTTGCAGAGAACCTACACCAGGTCCAATTGATGATAGATGGACTATATAAAGAAAGTACAAAAGTTGGCCTACTCATAACCTTCAGCAAAACAAATGGCACGTGCAATAATCACGTTGGAAATAAGAACACAACGATTGAAATCAAAGACGCAAAACTGGAGATTATAAACCTCTACATCTACTTAGGGCAACGAATCTCCGTGAAACCCTCAAAAGAAGAAGAAACCAAGCAAATAATCGCTTTAGGATGGCAAGACTTCGGTAGAGCAAGATCAGCCTTCAAAAACAAAAAGATCCAATTAGATTTTTAAAAAGAAGAGTATACAACCAATGCATCCCACCTATAGTCACCTATGGAGCTGAAACATGGCACGTAACCAGGAGACTGACCCACAGACTGAGAGGCATGCAACGGGGACATGAAAGAATCATACTCAACCTCACATGGAGGGATCACAAGACAGTGCTGTGTATAAGGGAGAAATCCTAAGTCCAAGACATCATAAAATCCACTAGATAGCTCAAATGGCAATGGGCTGGCCATGTTGCAACCGATGAATATCACGACTCACCACAACATGGATCCTCAGAGACCGCATGTGCAACCGAGGCTAGCAGAATACAAGATGGACAGACGAACTAGACAAATTCAGAAAGTATTGGTTCTTTTTTATTATTATTATCATCATCATCATTTTTAAGATAATCCTTTAGATAATTAGTTCTTGTACACACACAGGCTAGAGTGGCTTCATGTATGTGGTGTACGGATATACAGCATTATGTTGCTTATTTTTATAATTTACTTCGCAGCTCATAATTCCTGTGGGGATTTTGGTCATTCAGTTGTGAATTTACGAGTCATTCTGAATGTTCAAATTGCCAAACTGCATCTTATCTGCTTTAGGAGTGAGAAGATATATTGAAAGAGAGATGGAGAAACATCGGTCATGTTTTATGGACACGTGAGACAGAGAGAGAGGGAACAGAGAGTGAGAGGGAGTGAGTGCAGTCTCATCACATATTTAATAGACGCACGTACTAGGGAGAAAGAGGCAGGAAATCTGTGTCTTTGCGCATGCACAGTGCGTATATCTATATATATATTTGTGTGTGTGCGTGTGTGTGTGTGTTTGTATGTGTGCATGTGTGTGTTCGGTCTTATGTGTTACTTCTCTAATATGTCTCTCCATTAGACCCCATCCAACGTGGTCCTAAATCCATGGAGAGGGGGGAGAGGGTTATGGAGTCAACCCTTGACGTATTAGGTCTTCCCCTTTGGAAGATTCACTTGAATCGCCACAGAAAGCTCTCTACATTATTGCTAGCGGCTTATGAAATCTGGAAATCGAAGTTGGTCACCCATCTACGTACTGACCAGGCTCAACGTTGCTTAACTTGGGTGATTGTACAGTGACCAACCTGTCCAGAATGATTTGGCCATAACTGCTCTTAATTATCCCTTCCTTTTGCGACAACGCTCGTCTGTCTTTCTCTCCCGACATCGACGTCAATCTGAGAATGACGTATAGCTCTGGTCGACGGACAGAAATAGGAGAGAAAGAGAGACGGTGTATGGTAGAGAAGGGTGTGTCAAGGTTTGAGGCGGGGGAGACAAAGATGGGAAAGTGTCGGCTAGATTGTTACAGGATTTACTGCAGCTATCAGAATTCTTGTTAAAATCGGTTCCAATAAATGTCTGGAGTTAATCTACACTACTTAATAGACTGTGGATAGTGGAAACTGACAAATATGAAAGTACGTTCACCATTTGATTGTTAACATTTTCTCACGGTGGTTATTTAGAGAAACAATGGTCGCGTCAAATCATTGGGACACAGGATCTGTCCGAAAAGTTGAGATATTAACGGAAAACCCTGTCTAGAGCGGTGGTACCTTAGTTCCCTTCAAATAACCTCCTTCGAAGCTCACTCAGTAATCTCAGCATCCCTTCAACTTTTCAAAACTGACTATGAAGTCTATTTTCGGGATTGCCATCAGTTGCCAAGTCACGTTCTCCTTAATTTCGTCTAAGGTCTGAAATATTGCTGGGAGCCAAATGTTGGCTGTATAGAGGAGAGGCGGAAATACATGGGTGACACAATATTTTTTAATGTAACTTTAATCTTCAACATTTACTTTTTCAAACATTTTACTGATTTTCTTCATTATTTATTTTCTCAAAATTTACCAAAATAGCTATTTCTGACCATTAAATGCATCTAAAAATATCAATATCAAGATTTTGTTAAAAAAAAAAATCTAAATTGGTACCACTGAGCATGGGACGTAACTCACATTTCTCGAACGTGATGGTCGATGCTGAAGATGGTAATGCCTCAAAAAATCTGCATTGTCCACGTCTCAAGCCATTTTCGCCCATTTCAGCCGGGGAACATAAATCGTTAATCTTCTTCCCCAGAGGACCAAAGAGTCTTTATACGTGGGCGCCTTGTTACACTGAGACAGACACAAATATCGATTAGCTAGAACCGTAGGGTGTGAGAGAAGAGGAAAGGGGCAAGGTGATAGGATATCGATCAAGCTTTATTCTCAACTCCCTCCCAGTCTCATCAATTTGGTATCAAACCAGAAGGACAAAAAATGGCATTCAGTCAGGGAAGCGAGAAATGACTTTCGGCATCTTCTTCCAGCCAGTGACACAAAATGGTATCGAAGTGCAGTTCCGTGGAAGAATGAAAATATGTTTAGAATGAAGTCTTAACACAGGGTTTCCCATCGAGTGGGCCACAGCTCACTGATGGGCCACAGCTCACTGATGGGCCACAGCAGTCTATTGCTGTTTCTACTCGAGCCATACAGATCGCCCAATTCTTTATTTCTTTATTTCTAGCGTCCGACAACACCGTTTTAGAGTTGTACCTGAAAAATCTGATTCCCGAGTTTATTGTTCGTGTTATGTTTTGTTTTTGTTTTTTTTTTCTTTTCGCTTCCTTTCAATGAGTAACTCACACGGACTTTTATTTTTAATGACATTACTTTGGTTTACAAGAAAATCTGCTCGCTCTGATCCCCACGGGGGCATGACAGGTTGGTCACATAGCGAAAAAAGTTCGGAAAGGCTGTCGTAGCACAGTGGCTAGTAGACTCTGCGTATCTTTAGGAATCTAGAACATTTTGTTTCGATGACGTCCAGTCTCAATGTAAATTACCAATTCTCATGTGGATTTCTAAAACAAGGAATTTTTGTTGCTCCCCTTCCGATGCCAGCGGTCGGTTTTCGATACGCGGTGAAACCAAGAAAAAACTTGAATGCTGATTTTCGAGGTAAATTCGAGAGAAATAAAAGAAAAGAAGAGTTCAATAGAAAGAAACAGAAAATCGTAAGGGTAAGATGGGAAGAAATTATTTTCCCCAAAAAAAGATAGAAGAAAGAGAGAGGATTATTTTTAAAACAAAAAGGTCTGGTTAGTCCCCCAGTGGAAACTGTCAAGTGAAGAACTTCTTTAACAGCATGTCATTATTGGTGGTAAGAAATTGAAAAAGGGCTGATCAAGGAATAAGTTACTTCACTCGCCCTTTGTTTGGTCACTAAATGTCCGAATATCAAAAGAACAAGCAGACACAAAATAAAGAATCAATTAAACCTAAACTTACTTCGCAAATTCGACCCTGCTAAAAGCTTATTTGATTGAACTATCAAAAAACAGAAAAAAAAGTTTTTCTTTCCTTAACACGATGGGGAGTAAATGTTGTCTGAATTTCAGCTCAGTAACTTCATCGATGCGGCCAATACGCGTGACCGTAGATACTTAGATAGGTATAAATGAATAGATAGATAGATAGATATTAATAGATGTGTAGATACGAACAGACTGAGATAGATAGATGTGAACCGATAGATGGATAGAAAAGTTGACAGGCATATGTGAACAGAAAATAGATAGATAGATAGATAGTTTTAGATGGTTTCTTACAACTTGCTATATATTGATTTATTCGAACTGTCCTTATCAATGATTCAACCGCTGGATCCATTGGCCTCCTTCCGGTTACGTTCGATAACTGTAAATATTCTTCCATTCACAACTTTTCAGTCAATGTCCAAGAGTAAAAAAAAAACAGAACGTCTATTCAATGATGTGGAATTTGAACCAACTGGCCAGATGACAAGGAAAGCACACTGGGCGTTAAACGAGAACTTCACCCAAAAAATTGATAGAGCGTTCCACATTTTAAAAACGTCCGAAAGTCAGACCATAAATGCGTTAGTTCTTTTGTGTGAATAACTAGTAAGGGAGGTGTTGCAAACTTTACTTTCAAGTTTATATCTAAAATTGAATTAACACCTAAAAAAACATCTTAAAACACTGAAAACATCTAGGTTTTTGCTTCACATTTTGGATTAGATATTAATCCATTAGAACTTAGCTGTTGTAGTCACATTGCTTTGACCTTTGTACTCAATAACGTAAGTAAAATTGAACAAAGTAGATCACTACATCTACTTAGGACAAGGAATATCCATGAGACCCTCAAAAGAAGAAGAAATCAAGCGAAGAATCACCCAAGGATGGCAAGCCTTTGGCAGAGCAATCCCAACCTTAAGAACAAGGAGATCCCATTAATCCTAAAAAGAAGGGTAATCAACCATTTTATCTTCCCAATAGTCACTAATGGAACTGAAATATGGAATCTAACCTGACTTTGGTGGGGATCAGTCAGAAATACTCCCTACAGGCCTGTGCATACGATGGATCAAAGTGTAGTTATTGCACTCAACGGAACAGGTCGGGCTAGTCCTAATGTTTTCGTGGCAGCAGTTGCTTTGGTTGCTTAGCAAACCAAAGCCGCGTCGGCCGAAGTTATTTTTCCAGGGTGTCTCCTATTTTCGCCACATAAAGCATCGACCTTGTGTCAGATTTTGCTGTGGAGGGACAGTAGATAAATAGCGCACACCATGGATCAAAGAGTAGTATCTGTACCACAGTAGAGCCCGAAGAGCTAATACTGACACTTGCCTGCCGATAGGGCCGGAGAGGGTGTGTGTCAAAGATTGAGTGCACCGGTGCAATGCGTCAGTCAACGAGGTTTTACTGAGGCTGAGCAATGCAACGCGCATTGGGAACCTTCGGGTCCCCTTTCTATTACTCGGCCCAGCCGCAGGGAATATGGCACCCCGGGGTAGTACTGTTCCATTGCACTTAACAGAACAGGTCGGGCTCGTGCCTGACGCTTTCGTAGCGGCAGTTGCTTCGGTTGCTTAGCTAGTCTGTGCTTCAAAATGGAAACATTTTTGCTAACAAAAAAAAGAAATAGAATAGCTTCTAAATATCCCATGGAAAAAACGTAAGTGAAGTTCATTTTATCACACAAAGAAGATGAAGATAAAAAAAATAAAGAAGATGATAAATACTTTTATTTTACATGCTGATTTTATGTTTGAAACCATGGAGGAAAATCAGGGCTGAGTTTTACTTTTATCTGAGGAAAATATTTTTCGTAAAATCAAAAGAAGTACTTTGAGGTGTATTAAAAATACGCGTTCTGGTCTTAAAGAGAGAAAAAATACGGGATGTAACTCAATTAATGTTACCATGTGACCCAGACTGGGTAGAAAAGTTGCTTAAGCTCAACTTGAGTTTTTGAGTTCAACACCTAATTCAGGCAATGAGAGTTATATATTCAAGTGTAATGGAAAAGGCAAATAAGGTATCATGGGCGCGAATTAACTAAGGGGAATGAGCTGATACGAGGTATCTTTTAGCATAGAATGGGGAATGAGAACAATCTATCCCTGTAGATTGAATAAAGGGTTGAGTTCGAGGTTCGCATAAGACTACCAGCTACGACTGGCACGTACAAATATATGTAACGTGCAACAAACGAAACGTAAAAATCTCAGAAATTCAAGTCCAAGAATTGAATACAAAACCATTGTCAGCAAGTTTCATAAATACCACGAAAGACAATATTCTTTGCGAAAAATACACAACTTGAAAATTGATTCTAACTGGTCTGGTTGGTCATTCAATAGAAACCGTCACGTGAACAATGTTCTTTGGGGTTGATCAAGTAAAAACTCGGTAAAAGGGTCCTCAATGAATGAGATACTTTTTTGCCTTTTCTTGGGCAGCGATTACTATATAGTCCGAATTTTTTTTTAAAAAGTGGGAACGCTACCGGACATAAGCTAGGAAACTAATTTAGCATAAATGTACATTGTAAAATGAACCCTCCAATGAAAAACCTTTTTGGTAGAGTAGGGTTAGACATAATAAGGAGTAAATATTTAAATTTTCAGTCCTTTAATTTCATAGTTCCAGCCCGTTCGCGTGATACATACCTACGTACATAGCAAGTCAGCCAAGTACACTCACTAAATAACTAAATAAACCTATATTGACAGCTTTTTGTCCATTGTTTCTCACCCAAATATAATCATTTCACAAAAAAAAACTTTCATCAGATTTTGGCTAAAAAGGTGTCAGGTGTTGCTGGAGTAAAACTTTAGAAATTGATTGCTGTAAAACTCCCAAACGGAGGCAAGGGTTGCCAAGAATTTGTTTTTTACCTTGACAAGAACAACAATCCTCACCCCGTTTAAGAGGGTAAACTATTTACTGTTCCTCTTTCCCGTCGCGTTAAACCAAACTGATGTATTAAATTAACATTTCCTTGATGTGATCTGAAATCACGTCCAGATGATCAGTGGGCTCTCTTACCAACTCAGCCAAACTGACTAGTCTCGCCTATCTTCAAAATTTTATGCTTATTTTATTCTTATGAATAAATGCATTCATACAAAAAAATACTTTTGAATATTTTTCCAGCTGTTATATATGCAGTGCTAGAGTTGCGGTATTCATCTTCAGTCGGAATGACAGTACGCGTGGAGTTTGACTCCGCAGCAGCCAGGCTTGTTAAATTTAATAACCTTTTTTCTTTATCTGGGTGAGTTTGTGATCACAAATATCAAGCTATAGGAAAATATCGTATAGACCTCAGAAATTGCTGCCTACCTAACTCTGTTCTATCCAAGTATATTACACAACCTCTGTCATAAAAGCAAGAAAGCTGTTTTTTACATTATATCCAGTAATACTAATGCCATGCCTAACAAATATGTTGAAGACAAGTACATAACTATCAAATTCAAAAACTCAGAACTAGAGAAAGTAGACCATTACATATACCTGGAGCAACGAATTTCCATGAAACTCCCTAGGTTGGCAAGCTTCTGCAGAGCAGACCCATCGTTCAAGAACAAGAAAATCCCTAGAGTATTAAAAAGAAAGATTCACATCCATTGCAATTCTTACGATAGTCAACCGTGGACTGAAATATGGAGCCTATTGACTCTCTAAGAACTATGCAACGTGCACAAGAAAGGGTCGTGTTCAACATCACGTCGAGAGATGAGAAAACAGCAAACGATTTAAGAGAAAAAAACAGATGTCAGAGATGTCATAAAGACCATAAGAAAATTTAAATGGTAATAGGCAGGCCATGTTGCAAGAATGTCAGGCAACCGCTGGACTTCAAGACTTCAAGACTCGCATCGTGGATCTCTAGAGATCCTATGCGAAATTAAGACCGGAAAAAAATTAGATAGCGTGACGATCTGAATATGTTCAGAAAATATCGACGCCCACGATTGAAAGGTCTGACGAATGTCGGGGTAGATTTATGTCCAACGTTTGGCGATAAAGGGCTTCTGCTGCTGCCGAACATCATGATAATGATGATGATGATGGATGTAGCCAATCAAAGAGCACCGTACTGCATATGCGTGGACAGTCATTCACTTGATAGATTTTTTTATTCGGCAATGAGAGGTCGTCAAGTGGGCGTGTGTGTTTTTTTATCATCTCATTCAGACGTCCCTGTCCATTTTTCACGTCTCCTGCAGGGCCTTTCGACAAAACATCGCACTAAGGGAACTAAATTGCTATTGGCCAAGGTGTGGTATTTTTTTAATGTTGGATTGTGCAAATGTATATATGTGTGGGGGGAGTGTATGTGTTTGTGTGTGTATGTGTGTGCGTGAGAGAGACAGAGTTTTAACTACTTGTTAACATGAAGAAAAAAGCCAACAAAAAAATTTTTCATAATTTTTAATAATCTATGTTTGAAAGAAAAGTTGCTGCCTCCATACATTCTCTGTATATAATTTTATCTATTATCAATATGTTGCCAGGCGCTGATATCCATTACTTATTTCATATATATATATATATATATATATATATATATATATATATATATATATATATATGTGTGTGTGTGTGAATGTGTGTGTGTATGTGTGGAGAGGGAGAAGAGAGGTTTTATATATATATTTTTATTATCATTATTATTATAGATAATAATGTTATGGATAAAAATTGTCATTATTATTATTATTATTATTATTATTATTATTAGCAGAATGTTTCAATGACTAAACAAAGTTGTTTGATTCAAAGCGAGCGCTTCTGGTTTTAGAAGCTTATTCTCAAACTTGAACACATTCTAAAAGATAAATTCCCAACCACAACGAGGCCGTTGCTGCTGCTGCTGTTATTACCGGAAGAATGAATCAGTTCAGTTGTTGATGTACGTCATTCAAACTCAGGATGTTGGGAACATTCTCGCAGGCCATGAAAGATTGGGTAGAGGAACGGCCAGGAACGGGTTGTCAGTCACAGAAAAATGATCGCAAGATTACGCTACGCTCTTCTGACACTGTAAGTCTGCCAAACATCCTCTCTCCCTCCCCCTCACTCTATCTCTCTCTCAATGCCTTTCTCTGTCTCTCTCTCTCTCTGTCTGTCTGTCTGTCTCTCTCTCTCTCTCTCTCTATATATATATATATATATAGAGAGAGAGAGAGATTGATGTCTCTATATGCATATACATCTCTACCTCTCTCTGAAATAATCGTTGGATATCAATAAAAGTTTTCAGTTCTCACATATTTAACCATATAACGAGCTTATATGCAAATTATCTGTCTGACGTATCTCACTGGTTAATTTACCATTCTATTATGAAAAAATAATGACGTCATAAATCGTGTCTGAGAAACTCTCAAGACTTTTAAAGTAGCTAGAGTTCAGTTGGGAATTAAAATTTGATAATTCGAATTATTGATAAAAGAAGTTACTCAATGGAATTTCTTTCTACTCTTCAGTGCCTTGACATACGTGAATATAAGTGGCAGCAGCAGCCTTTTAGCGTCCGTCGTTGAACATGGACTTTCCCCAAAATTTGCCACACTTCTCTGCCGTAGGTATTGGAGAGCCGGTACTTTCTGTTTCGTCACACCACCTTATATTTTGTCGGCATCGATTTCGCCCGTGATCTCTGAGGATCTACGATATGAGTCATGATGTTCAGCATTTGTCTGACGTTCTTGCAACATGCCCAGCCAACTGCCATTTTTTCTCGGGGATTTTATGATATTTCGGATTCCTGTTCATCTTCTGATATATTGTGCTGTCTTGTGATCCTTCCATTTCGTGTTGAGAACGATTCTCCCTTGCACACGTTGCATTGTTCTCAGTTTAAGGGTCAGTCTTTTGGTTCGGTTCAATGTTCCAACTCCATAGGTGACTATCGGTTGGTGCAGTAGTTGTGTACCTTTCTATTCACCATTTGCGAAATTTTCTTGTTCTTGAAGATTGAGCTTTTCCTGTCGGAAGCTTACCAGCCTCGGATGATTCTTCTGTTGGATTTTTCTTTTTAGGATTTTATGGAGTTTCCTTGTCCTAGGTAGATGTAGTGGTCTACTTTCTCCCATCCAGCGTCTTCGAGTCTGATTGATGTGTCTTTGTCTTCAACATATCCTTTGAACATGACATTCGTTTTACTAAAGTTCATGTGGAGACCAACTTTCTTGCTTTTTTCATTCAGTCTGTCCGGCATCATCTGAGGGTCATGAAGGTTAGAAGAGAACATAAATATACCCGTCGTTTTCACACACACACACACACACACACATATATATATATATGTCTGTCTGTAACTATAGATTCAGTCGTATGCTATATCCCTTCGACTTATGGAACAGGCCATAATATATAAGTACAATGGAGTCGATAGATCAAGATCAGTTTCAGATCTGAAGTAAATTATTACAGTTTTCCATTCCTGGAATGTACTAACGAAGATTTGCAATTATTTGAGCTCACACAATTACATAGCAATCTATCTACATATTAAAGCATAAGACTTTTGTTTGTTTCTTTGTGTCTCTGTCCGTAATAGATCAAATAAGAAGCGTACAAAGACAAACCACTAAAAGGATAAAAGAAAGAAGAAAGCTACCTTGCAAAAAAGACCAAAGAATTGTAATTTCATGTAACTTGAAAACAGAAGAATATATGACCTGATAGAGACCTTTCAGATAACGAAAAAAAATCCAAAGCAAACGATGGAAAAGCTGTTTACATTCAGATTAAGCCGAACTATAAGCCACAATCTTGAAATTTCTCAGAAGTACACAAGGTTTAACATAAGGAAACACTTCTTCAGTCAAAAAGTAATCAACGGCTGGAATCAATTTCCGGAAGAAAAAAAAATGTGAACACAAAGTACAGTACACTCAGCTGCAGATTGAAACAAGAGTTCTCAACGTTTTTTGTCGTCACCCTCTTCCACAAGAAAGGTTTTTTTCCTCCACCCTCCTGTATTGTACATATTCGAAAGGACATCGATTTTTTAACGCCTAGAAAACAATTAAAATGAACAGTTTTCATGCTACAAGATCCTGCAATGAAGGTAAAGTAGTAATATCAAATGTTTGACACACACACACACACACACACACACACAGCGTTTGTAGATATCATCAACGCATTCCCTGTGTCTGGTGCGACGTACTGAAGACACATTGGGTGTTAGATTATTCATCTTTAACCGCAAGTCACCTCACTTGGTGATATCCAGTCTACTTTTTTAGATAGCAAGCAGGGTTTTGACATGACTGAAAGCAACTTCTATCAAGTAAGACACTGGGAAGACAAGCAGAATCAACTTTTAGTGCTTAGAACAAGAATTCAATAAACTTTGATGATTACACGAACCTCATTTGAATGAAGCCTGCATGCTGGAATCATTGTCTTTATTAATTCTTCCTGTACATTGTCTTCGTAAACGACCACTTGGACTTCAGACTGGTTTCTATACCAGTATGGAATAGCATGGAATATCTTTGGATAGCTGTACCATGTCGTCATGCAATGATTGCGAATAGTCACAATAGATAATCAGATCCCCGTCAACTAATTTTATCTTTCAAGCTGCACAATCGTTGAAATTGATGGAGTTGAAGCCTGGAAATCTCCATCTCAGATGGTGCCTAATTAAAAATGAAGGAATTGGAGGACATTTCACAATCGTTAAGCGTTTTTCCTTACCTTGCAATATTGTATTAAGTTTAGTGAACATGCCGCTGACGAAAAAGATATCACAAGTTGCAGCAATAGAATAGGTCGATGGTGGAATTTCTTGAAAACGGTCTATGATTGTATCAAACAGTCCGACAAAACGAACAACACCGTTGCCTTTCGACAACCAACGTACTTCAACATGGGATAAAAAGCCTCATCATCATTATGAAGACACAGTTGACGGAAGATCCGAACAGACAGAGGATTCGATTTGTATGTTCACTGTCTTGATAAATAACTGTAATGCACAATCGGGCTTGTTGCTAAATGCTGCCGGTGAGCTCTGCAGTGAACTGTTCAAAATGGATGCTGAGTTTCAAGTTTATGGAGAGTAGAGAAACTACCAACCATAGCAGGCTATGCAGGCAACAATAATGGTCAATGGGGTCTTATGCTTATCATGAATAGCTTCAATCCTTTTGGAATAGATGTAACTTTTGAGTCAAGAAGCAATTCATCGGTGAACATTTCCTCATGTGGTTGAATATTTGACAAAACGAACATTGACTGCCTACAACTGTTGACTTGTCCTCTTGTATGGCAAACGTATGACACAGGTAGTTATGAATTTGTTGCTTTACGTCGGTGGCCATTCCATCTATACATCGAGTAACTGTGTTACCATTAGGGGGAATTTTCCTGATCATGGCGACAGGCCTTTCATGCATTACAGACGAGAGAACTTCTTCAATAATATGTCAAAGTAATATTTTTTCTATAGTGTGGGACATACCGGCGACAATATTGTAATCAAGCCATTATCTTTCTGCGTAGTTGCCCCTTGAAAATCAAAATCAACGTTTTCCGCTTTTCAAACGAGAGGCCTCTAGTCGCAAGAAATATAAAGTTTTGTCCTTCTGGTTAGCATATTCAGAATGTAAATGATACTTCAAGCGTGAAGGTTTCACGGCTTCACTGCTCATAGTTCGGTTGAACAGGAGACACCTAGGTAATTGAACGCTCTGAGGTGGAGCAACAAACCCATAAGATAAATTATCAATGCTGAATTGGCGACAAATTTTCTCAGCTGGAGGCATTTGGGATATTTAGAAATGGTACAATAATCAGTGAAAATAGCAAGAACAATACGTTAGGAAATTTTAATTTTCTGCGCATCCAACAGACAATCAAAATATATCATTCATAAACTACATGAGAGATTTACGTCTGGTGAAGACGAACGATGTAAACAACAGTTTACGTTCACCAAATCATATTGTTAAATAAAGCCAGGTCTTCAATGATACACAAATACAAGAATATAAAAGTGTTGCAATCACACATGCGACAATCAAGCAATTACAAACAACAGTCTGTTTTTATGAGTATGAGCTAATTACGTAACAGTAAACGGGGCCCCTAACTTTTATTGCTAATTTTTCATTTTCACTCTTATTCACGAGGTCTGTCCATAAAGTAACCGAACTTTCGAAACAGCGCACTAACAAGAGTGCACTTACTGATATCTTATGTAAGGGTGATCTTGACCCTTTGTTTAAAAGAAAAATGAAACATTTCCTATTGGTTAGTTTTTTTGACTACACGATCCAGAGTGAACGTGTATCTAGTGAGCTTGGCCTTTCTTTCCAAGTTGAACAATGAAGGACGCTTGGGCGACAATATCCACGAATCACTTCACACAACTTGCCAATGCTCCCTCCGTCAACAGGAAAGTCGTCTAGGTATAGCATCGTCTTTGGTTGGTGTTCTACCCGATTTGAAACGCTAGCCCCACACGACAGTCCCCCCTCCCCCGCCAATAAGCACGTTGCAACATTAGAAATGTCTCCGAAAAAGGTTTTTTTCCCCTAATTTGAAACTAGATTTCACCAAAACAGGTCGCCCATCTTCATTGTTCAACTCGGGCAAGAAACGCCACGTGCACTAAACACACGTTCACTCTCGCACGTGTAGCTCAAAACTAAGGGCATGGATACACCCCTTATTTACTACCTACCTACACACAGAGATTGGAGTACAGATTTATGCACACCTACATAAGCATTTTGCATTTCTTCATAAAATGCAATATCACAAGACAGCTGGGTAAATTACCAATAATATCATTTTCAATAATAATATTGATGATAATGATGCTGATGATAAAATGTTGCTGTTGACTTCTTTTTATTGTCAATCATAGACTCCAATAACCAAAATCCTGAACCACCAAACAAAATTTCCGAACGCCCACCATTTTCTGCAATATTCCTCATCGTCCACCAAAAACTTTAAATCGCCCACCGATGCGCGATATTGCCCAGGTTAAAAAAAAAAACTGGATTGAAGCAACAGGAAACCCTGGGCTAGAATAGATCTCTCCAAAGTGAGGGTCTGGACCTCTCCAGGAGTCACATAAAAATTACTGAGGGTTAGCAAAAATATATATAGTATCTATTGTGAAAATGGCTCAATGCTATTTCCTTTCATTAAAAAAAAAAATAGATTTCGTTTTTGTTAGATTTCAGTAATTCATTTTTAGATATTTTTTCTCATCATGAACACTGCAAAAATTTATTTTAACACCTGATTATTTCAAATTATTTGTAATTTATCTTAATTTTCTCTTCGCATGAGGCCTTTGGCTACAGCTCGCCCATTCCATATGCAAATCCAGCACTACTCTGTTTGGATTACATAATAGGGAGCGTGAAAATTCCGTGTCGATACTGACCCTGCAAAGTTGGAGACGTTAACGTATTTCGTTGCGTCTTTCCATCTGTCTCCACGTCTGTCTATCCCCATAATATATCCAAAAGTTCTCAGTATCATGGAAAAGTACGCAATGGGGTATGGAAAAGCTGGTTAAATTTGGGGACGGATCCAGGAAGTTTTCATTGCCTCCCTTAAGTCGTAGTTATATATCCACACAACATAATATTGACAAATATCCATCTCCATTCACACGATATCTCCAAAAGTTCTCAATAAATGTGAAATATTGTGCAAGGATTGACAATAGGCCATGGAAGAAGTGGTTAAATCCCTGAACAATTACTTTCTCTGACAATGGCGTTTTCAGATGTATGGGCTCTCCGAGTGCTTCCTGGATTAAAATCGCATTAGGTTTGTTTTGATTAATTCTCTTCGATTTAATTTCTATTATTTGTCTGTTATGCTCTCGAATGTTGTCGAATAACTCCAGAACATAACAGACACCCGAGGAAGGCCGGAAAATAAACGTCCGTACTGTTGTGGGGAATAAGCAAGAGAAATAATCTGAACAAACCATGATTAAATGTTTAAAACTATCAGTCTAACAAATTTTAGACAAGAAATGTAAATTTAATCTGAGTTGAAAATGTCAATTGCTTGCTACTGGAGATGGAACGATTACACAATTCGTTACTAAACGATCAAACAAAAAGCCCCAAAGCTGTTTCTAACCATTATAGAATTCTCCTTAACATATGGACAGCAAACTAAACAAGTCTGGTTGCTGCGAGGTCAAATTCCACTCCTAACTCTATTCCACCTGAAGATTATTACGGCAACTTCTGTAGTGCATATATGTTACACCGTATAGGCGAAATTGTTTAATTCATTAAATTTACTTATTTCTTGTAAAAAAAAAAAAAGTTTGATCTCACTCTGATTACATAAAGAAATGAGCCTAAGAAAATAGTTGTTTTATATAAGTTTTCGTGGATATGTAATTCTTGTCTGCTTGTCTCAGTCGGTTAAAGCGCCATCTACTAATCACCTGATCATCGTTCCAAATCACAGTTGAGAAATGTAAATTCTATATATCGGTTTGGTTTTAACATGATGAGACAGACACACAGTGGGGGGTTTACTCTTAGATTTTGTGGGGATTGTTTTTGTTCTTTGTAATCTTGTTTTTGTTCTTACGGTCGAAAAACGAAGCTGATTCAAGCCTTCCACTTGGACTGGAGCTTGGCAACATTGAATTATCTATGATATCCGTTAGTTTCTAGTTGTTTATTCCTGTACACACATTGTGGTGCATAGGGCCGAACTCACAGCACGCCTTTTGGCATGTAGGCTGTTACAGTTTCAGTCACGACGAAAAATTTTTTAACTTTTAACCCTCCTCTTCCACCAGAAAGCAGTTTGAGTTGTCTGTCTCTGGGTTTGGTTACCAACCAAAGCTGAAGAGCTCAGTCTGCTTTACTATTTACTCATAGCTGGTGGAGAAGAAATGGATCCATGTTTTTTTTTTGTTTTTTTCAAACAAATATTGATAACACAAACTGACTCAGTCAGAGTTTGAACAAGGCTCCCTGATCCCATTTTCCGCACAGAATCCTAATCAGTGAGACTTGTTCTTGTAAAATCTTCAATATCCATTAGATATTTAATGATTACCATCAAAATGTGTCAGATAGATATTCAGCCAGTTAGGAACTTAAAATGGGTCGGGAAAATGAGTGCTTTGGTAGAATTATTGGTAGCAAATTTTCCTCTCACATCAATAAAGTTAAAGTCCTAGCTATCTTTGCAATAACACACAGGAAGAACGGCCATTTTTAATCAGTAATTTTTTATGGTTAAAAATGGCTACACTTTCCAAAGAATGGCTAAAATTTGGTAGATTTAATTTCCAAGCAATTCTCTATGCCCCCGAAACTCATAAAAATGCTCCCAAAAGTGTAAATATGCAACTTTTTGATTGGATATTATCGTTCAATGACGTTACTCCTAATCTAAATATCTGAATGTTCAAATAACTTCATTTTCCATCTTAAGGTACCGGATCAGCGAAATTACCCAATTGGAAAAATCTTATCATTTGTTGTAAAAAGATTTGATTTCACCGTGACTACCAGAACCTTTGATTGTAATAATAATAGCTGTTTAATATCTTTTTTTTTAATTTTTTTTTTTTATATCTTTTGGATTGAATAGACCTTTGATCAAATTAAAACTAGATATTTTTTTTTTTTTGTGAAAAAAGTTAAAATTTCGCCAATTAGGCGATTTCACCTATTCAGCGTAATATCTATACAGGTATATTTATTTATTCTACAAATAATCCATCCAAATTCAGCTATTGTTCTGAAAAATCTAGCTCTTTGTAGCCATTGAGAATAACCTATTTAGAAATGGTTGATCCCACTGCACGTTATTTCAAATATCAACAAGTCTCAATATAAACTAAATCATAATCACAAAAAACTTCATGACAGCCTCTAAGATTGACGCTAGATATTCTTCCAAAAAACTGACGTTGCTCAGCGTTACGCTGAGATTTCAGCTGGATAAAGAAATATCATAAACTTTAATCAAGTTTCTGCATGCTCCGTCGCGTTTTCTATTGAAGTGTCCAATATCCTAGAGGTAGAAAGCTTCCTGGTCGGCAAGAACTTTCTAAAATTAAGTGGAAGATAATCCAACTGGTAACCTTGCCATTATTGAATAAAAATAAAACGTGCAGATGGCCCCAGACGCTAGTTGGGTGAGACAAGGGGTGAGGAAAGGGATGGGGAAGGGGTGTCAACGAGACACGCCAAGTACGAACATTATTACATTAGGTTGCGTGTTGTATTTTTAGAAAACGTTTACCAAAAGAGAAAAAGTCTTTTCACATCAACACCAGATGACTGATAAGAGAGAATTCAATTTTATGCAAAAGGTTGAAAGTTTTGCTCACCCATCCCCTCCCCCCATGGGAAGATGGGGGGGTATACAAAGAAGTTGAGAGAAGGGTGAATTGGACAGCTGAGATAATTAAAGACAGACAGAGAGAGAAAGTAGAGGATAATGATAGAGGAAAGGAAAGAATCTAAGATCAGAGAGGGAAACGATTGCCCTCAGTGAAAAAGGAAGGAAAGAATAGGGATTTGATAGATAGATAGATAGATAGATAGATAGATAGATAGATAGATAGATAGATAGATAGATAGATGGAGGGAGAGAGAGAGGGGGGGGTAAACTAGAAAACTGAGAAAAATAAAGACAGAGAGAGAGAGAAAGACAGACAGAAAGAGAGAAGATAGGAAGAGGGGTAAGTAGGGAGAGGGAGAGAGAAGATTAAAGACAGAGAGAAAGAGTAGAAGAGGAAGATGGAAGGAGAAAGAAAACATCTTAGACAAGGAAGGAAAACCGTTCCCATCAATAGAAAGAAAGGAAAGAAATGAGAATCAGGAGAAAGAGAGGGGATACAAAGAGGTACAGAGAAGGAAAATTAAAAAGTGAGAGAGAGTAGAACAGAGTGAGAAGGAGAGAGTATATAGAGAGAATTTTACAGGGATTGGGATGGAGAGAGAGATAAGAAGAATCTTTTTATGAGGAAGGGAGAAAGGGTGAAAGTGAGAAAGAGGGGGTAAAACCGATAGAGAGGGGATACATTTGAAGAGATATAGGGAAGAATCTTCGATGGGGGAGGGAGATAGAAAGTAAGAAAGCAGGGGTTAAGAGGCAGAGATTCAGAGAAAAGGATGGAGGAGGGATACATTTGAAGAGAGAGATAGGAAAAATCTTTGATATGAGAGGGAGATATAAAAAAAAAGTGAGAAAGAGAGGGTAAACAGAGTGAGATTCAGAGAAAGGTATTGATACAAAGACGTGGAGAATGCACTTAAATTGAAAGACTGGACAGGGAGAGAGTGAGAGAAAGAGGTCAGGGTATAAGTGGAAGTAAAGGACTAATAGTCTATACGCTGTTATAGGACTCAGTGGGAATTTTCGAGTTGGCTAATGAAAACAATTCAACATGCTAGATTGACCTTAATTATAACTCCAAAAGTTTTTTCATTGTAAAGTGGACAGTAGTGATTACATTTTGGAGTGGATCCATGCACAATTAACCCCTAAATTCTTGCTAATTCCTTACTAACTGTCAGCACCACAAGATAGCCCCAAAGGTCCCCTGCCTGTCCAGACAATATATCCAAGAGTTCTCTATTAATTTCAATGGAATTTCGAGGAAGAGTGAACAATGGTGTACGAGACAGGTGGTCCACTTTTGGTGCAGATCTATAAACACTACCTCAACTATGCCATAACTATCATTCCACCGTGGCATTCTATTTTATACCTATATATCTATTCTTGACACCTGATTGTAAAAAACTGAAATGGCAGCTCAGCGGGCATGTAGTTCTTTTGTAACCCTTACTCAGCATGAAATCTCCCTTCAAACGATAAACAATATCTTTCTATTTGATGAAATCGTTTTATTCTGGCACCGTAGCAAATAATCCGCCATCATGAAAAATAGCACTATTTTCTTTCTTCTTTTTTTTCTTTGTAGCTGGTTTCGAATCTCTACCCAAGTTATTTTTACTCACTGAAGGTTCCTTCCAACATCATCAACTGTAGCAACATCTTAGCAACGGTTGTTGGATATAGACCTTCTCCAAGATTTGCCAGACCTCTTTATCATGGACATTGCACAGCCAGTACTTTCCAACTCTCTCTAGCTCGTCACGCTATCTTACTTTCTATCGGCCACAGTTTCGCGTATGATCTCTAGGGATCCACGATGTGATTCTTGATTTCAAGCAATTGTCTGACATTCTTGGACATGTCCAGCCTATTGAGTTTCCTAAATGTTTCAATGATATCTTGGACGCCTATCTTTTCTCTAATATAACGTGCTGTCTTACGATCTTTCCATGTTTTATCGTTCAACTGAAAAAAATCCTACTGAACTGTATTACAGCGCCAGGACTATAAAGAAAAAAAGTATAAATCTTGAAAGAATTTATAGGAAGATGGCAAAGAACATGTTGGAAAGAGAGACCTTTTCCAAGTTTTCTATTTTAACATCGCCATTTTATCGACGTCATTACCAAACGTTCTATCCTAATAAGTTCTGGCAAGCATTTCGTTTACTTTTCTGATTAAATTTTCTTTTCAAGGGCCAATGGCTACTTTTATAAAGGACATTTACGGTTGGGCCCAAATCTGGAACGGTCAATAGGCAATCATAAACAGTCGGTAAGAGAAACGAAGTTACTTCAACAACTATTCATTTTACGCTTCTCCTATTTCTTGAAGCATTCCTGACGACAAACAAATGAATCTCTTGACGCCAAAAATTTCTAAAAGGGGGAAAATAGGAGAAGCAAACAAAAATTATCATAATCAGTAGCAGCAACAGCCTTTTAGCGTCTGTTGTTGGACTTAAACCTCTTCCAAGATTCACCGGACCTCTCTATCATGAGTGACTTTAAAATGGATTTTTTTATGTGTTGGACTAGGATGTTGCTGATGTTGGGACCCCAAATGCTTTATGAATAGTTGGTCAACCTCTAGATTTTTACTAACTAATAAAAAATCTCACTAAGTGTTGGGAAAGGTGCCTCAAGTAGCCAAGCCCCTATCTGGACCCTCACATTTCTAGATATGTTACTGCTTTTGATAATTTTTGTTTTTTTACCTACAACTAACCCTGTAAGCATGACAGGTTCCATAAAATGCCTCTAAATGATTTCCATCATTTTCATCACCAAAGATTCCATGCTTTTGAAAGATCTGTTCATGAAGTCCTAGTAATACCTTTCTGGGCCATCAAGGATCCAGGGCCCCCAAGTAGAAAACCAACGCACTAAATGTCGGAAAAGGAGGCCCCTCAGAGTGCCAAGTACCCCAGGCCGTGTAGGCTGATATGCCGTCTGCTGCTGAAGCGGCGTTCAGAATCAGTTTGTTGTTTGTCACGCTTACTTTATCAGTAACGTCTGGTGACGTAACTTGGTAGAAATAGAATTTTATGTAATGCTAAACTCGATAAATATTATCCTCAGTTAATTTTACCTTTGGATTAGTTTAATATTCAGGAAACATTGAGCATACAAAGAAAATCCTCAGAAATTTATAAGTTCAAAGCAATTATTTGCCAAATTGCTCAATTTTTTCTGTCTTTTTTTTAACACAAGTGGTAAACTAGTCTGTTATAATAAACAATTCGTTTGCACACTTCCGTCGGTCACATTTCTGGATAAAATGTTAACATTTAAAGGAGTTGGGTAGAGGAAGGGTGTTGAGATTAGAATTGCAACACAAAGACCACCAAGAGAGCGAGTAGAGGGAGAGAGAAGCGGTAAACAAAAGGGTTAGGATGAAACTTGGAGATTTACTAAAGGAAAACGGCTGAACTCGACTGTCAAGAAAAGGAGAATATAAAAATGAGATGAAATTGAATTCGCTTTCTAGTGTCTGTAACTGGTAGATTTGGTTGTACCGGGGATTGCTGCTTCAGGCAATACCCATGAGGTTGTCTTTTTGTTATTTTTTTCAGATACTATAGATCTTTAGACTTCTAGCCCACGTACACCATTAGCAAAGCAACGATTATTTTGCTTATTTTTTTTTTTTTTACATTTCATATTTTATATTTTCCTATCTTTATTTGAAACAATTCATTTTGACTTTTTAACCCAACTAAACCCTGCCGAATGTAACATCTGCCGCCAGCCTTTAGCCCACGTTCTGTTTTTGTAGATTTTTAAGGTGTTTTTTTCTTTCTTTCTTAACACAACCAAACTTCAAGACCAGGTTAAAGTTAGTCGTTACAGTAATCTTGGCCGTCCGGTAATTGTTATACTAGCGCATGTCAGAGGGAAGACAAAATATTTTAGTCAAATGTATGTTTAATTTCTGATTATTATAATCGATTTTGCTAAGATCGGTTCGAATCTGCAAGGTGAAAGAAATGCGCTTTCATTCTTGTTATAGGAAGAAAGTACCATTCTCTAGATTATGTTCCTGTTTGAAAAAGGACATAGTCGTTTACTTGGTAGAATTCTATGTCAACTCGGTTCATACGATCGTTACATTGGACACAAACTCTTTTGACCAGAGATAATGAAACAAAAAGACTATTGCTTCAAATTGAGGTTTCAGACAAAGGAAATTACTCTTAGTCTTGTTAATTTGTATGTTATAAGCATGTTATCACCAACATCATCATCAGTCGTCTTTTAAATATCCGTTGTTTGTCAAAGGTCTTTTCCCAAGTCTGTTAGTGTTTCCATTCCCAGTGATCACTCGTTACAGTGCAAACATATGCTGAACTTGTCGAAAACATCAGCTTATCCTACCTTCAGCCGGCCACATACGATCCTTAGGGATCCTCGTTGTGGGTCGTGTTATCCAGTAGTTGTTTGACTTTCTTACTACATGGCCTGCCCATTGCCATTTAAGTTTGCTAATAACTACTAGGATATCTCTGACCTTTTTATTTGTTTTCCAGTATAATGCACTCTTTTAGGATCTCTCCTTCGATTTTTAACATGATTTTCCTCTAAAAACCAGCCAAAAACGGAGAAGTCGTCTAGAATTTTTTGAGGCATTGCTGGTAAGAAACAGGCATCATATTATTTCATTTCAGCGATAAAGAATTAGTATCTTTTACTGTTTTTCAAGTTTCCATTGGTGATTTCATGGTCAAACAAATAGTAGTGGGGAAGACAATTCACCTTAAAAATTTTTCTTTTCTGCTAAGTTACTCTCGGCAAGTCTATTTCCCAGTTTTTCTTTGAGTTGGCCTCGAATCCCACCACTAATTCGCTAATCTTGACTATTTGAGTAACCAAGATGGATCATGCTATGCTCTTTTTCTGTTATCAACCCATCCATTGCACTTTTTTTTCTTTTCTTCCTTACTTCCTGAGGAACAATTGGGTCAATGTAGAGCAAGTGATGCTCTCCTTTGGTCCCCTTCTCTAACCTTTTTGTTCTTCTGATAAAAGCTCTCTCCTTTCCATGGAAATATATATTCTTCCTGCTATCTGTCCAGTCGAACTTTTCCATATCAGGTGTAGGAACGTGATTGGTCTGTAATTGCTTGCCTGATTTCTTCTTTCCGTGTTGTTTTTGGTAAAGGTTTTTCTGTCTCTGGTTATCAATTCTGGGACCCCAGCTCCATCTATGCAACCTTGAAGTTAGTGAATAAACAGGTTTACAGTTTGATGAATTTATCAAACAAATATCCGTGGATCCCATCAGGTCTTGTTGGCTTTCCAGTTGGTTACTTTTTTTTGGAAGTGTTTCAATTCAATTCCATCTTTCTCCCTCCTCTATGATTTGGAGTTCTTGTTAAGTATTATCTAACCATTCGCTGTGTCTTTATTTAAATTCTGATGAGTGGTCCCCCATTTCCCTGCGTTTTTGACGCCTAATTTTATGTTCTATCTTCTTGCTTCATTCAAGATTTGGTGAAGTTTACTTGTTGTTTAGGGAAAGTGTGGTCCTATGGGTATTGGGCTATCCCTTCTCCCATATCACAGCAGTGCTGTGCTTTGCACTGTCTCGAACGTCCCAACTTTACTTTACACGTGCTTTTGTCATCCTCTGTCTCAGGCCATTCATTACTGACAAATGATGGTCGTAGGTCTTACATTTCCAGTACTCTTCTCAGTATTCATACAGACCATAGAAGAACTGTAGTCTGCATAGTCTTAATCATTTCTCCTATTTAAAGCTCCTCCTGCCTTGTTTTCAACATCTTGGGAATAGTTCTGAGTGCACCCACTATCATAGGTACTACCTTAAGCTAAATGTTCCATACTTGTTCTTTCAGTTCCCTTAACAAGTCCGGTATTTTCCTAATTTCTCACTCTCTCTCATCTTCAGTCTCTGATTCGAAGGCACAGGCATGTCTATCATTTGACAGGTTCTCTCTCCCTTGTTCATGGCTATTATCACACGGATGGAGTGGTCGGTTTGTATGTCCCAGAATAATTTGTG
The DNA here is from genome assembly GCA_963457665.1 of Thysanoteuthis rhombus. Taxonomy (NCBI): domain Eukaryota; kingdom Metazoa; phylum Mollusca; class Cephalopoda; order Oegopsida; family Thysanoteuthidae; genus Thysanoteuthis; species Thysanoteuthis major. The sequence goes on along the minus strand of OY735212.1, from coordinate 16,002,365 downwards.
GCTTTTATTTTCCTGGACTATCTTAGGTTTGTGCTAATATCACTTGTATACATGGACGAACCCTAGTTATTTGCACAGTTCCCAGTATGTAACATTCGCTACCCTGTCATGTCTAATTTTGTGTTCCTTTTGGGCCGGTTAACTACATTTACTGATTGTGTGATTGACAGTCCTACCTTTCCTTCACACAGGCAGCATTTGCTGTTTGTTTGGGTTTTGGCGATCTTTGTCTTGGGTTGGTTTGAATTTATTTTTGGATGCCAGGATAAGAAATTATGTTTCCTTTTCCATGAATCGTTTGCATAGTCATCTCCATGGTTTGCAATATTTTGTAGCAGTCTTTTGAATCCCGTGTGTAGTTTTTCTAAGTCCCATTTCTGCCCCCACTTGATGTTTCCTTTACTGCAACCTCGTTTCTATTTCTTTCTTTTTTTTACCTTTTTTATTGTTTGTTGCACTGCTTCAGGCACTTTGCAGAATATCTTTTCCGCTTGCTTGCAAATGCTTTTCTAATACTTTTAGGGTATTTTTTGTTTTGTTTTTTGGACACGATCTCCTACGCTGATGAGCCATCTGCTGCCTTTTTTCCTCTTCACATACAGTCGATCAGTGTCGCCTCTTGGATGTAGAGCCTCGTGCATTGTAATAAGTTTCCTCGTTCGCCGGTAAGTTGATTGGAGTTCCTCCTTCGTACATCCAAGAAATGAACCTGTCTATCTCACTACTGATACTGCCCATGTATTTATCCCTTTTATCAGATTTCTGCTATTCAGATTGGTCTTTGATATTTTTCTTCTCCTTCTAAGATATTCTTCTTAATTTTCTTTTTCATTTCTTTGTTTTAAGTCACATTTGAGGAGCCCTCCGTATTTATATTGGCCTAGTGTCGTTAATGCTCTATTTTTTGTTTTCTGTTTAGTAATTCGATTCTTCTGCTGCTATAACCCTTAACCTGTGCACATTTTTCTATTCTGAACTCCATCCAAGTGCCAATGCTGTATTCTTTAACTTTGTTGAACATTTCGAGTCATTCCCTTTTTAGCTTGATGCCGTCCATGTACATAAGGTGATTGACTTTTCCCTTGGACAATTCGTATCCTTCGCTGTTTAGTGTTATCATATTTAGTATAAATAGATGTGGGGGGAAAAGAGTTCACTCTGAAAAATTACCCTTTTTTATATTTAGCTCTGCTAAGTTTTCCTGTGCAGCTATCAAACCTACTTTCCAGTTTTTCATAGTCTTGGCTAATCTTGAATGTTCCGAGGTATTCGACTATCCACGTATAGTATTATCATCATTATTGCTGTTGCCGTCGTTATCATCAACTTTTTTTTGTGGAATAAATAAATTGAAAACTGAATTTGAAGAAAAAAGGTTATATTGAATTCTTGAAAGGACGTTGTCGAAAATGCTAACTTCAGGCTGGAAGGCGTCCGTTGATAAAATAAATAAATGGCCTTGATTTATATCCGAAATAAATCGGATATTTGGAATTATTATAGTCATAAGGTTGGGGAAGAGAAAAGCAATAGTTTCGTGTTCGCTTGTTTGTTTTGAATTTCTTTTTTTTTCTGCTTCATTTCCTGATTTATTGGTTCAATTTTCTATGGGTAAATATGTTCTTCCTTTCTTTCTGTTTATTTGGTCTTTTTTTCTCTGTATTTTAGTAAGCCGTTTCCTTTTTTATTCTGAAATTATAACGATAATAAAATATCTTCTCAATTTACCGGAAGGTTGCAATAATCGGTGGAAAATTAATTCGATTGATACATGCAAAGGAGTTATTTCCCTTGTGTGTTTTTCTTCATTTCATTATATTACCCGTTGGTTGGTGATTATATTGTTGTAGCTGGTTTTATACGTTGATTCTAAATTATACTTGTAATAAATAGAGAACCTAATGAATTCTAATGCTTATTTTTCTAAGATACTGACTTTTTCTGGCTTAAATATGAATAATAATGTCTTATATAAATATATAGTTGATCAACCACTGTAAGATATCTTAACGTCTTTTATCGCGTAGATAGATAGATAGATAGATAGATAGATAAATTGACAGACAGACAGACGGACAGAAATATTGATCAGGTTAGCCGCTCAATAGAGACCGTTATGTGACTAACAGTTTTTACCAACATGCCGGGGGAGCAATTGAAATAATTGGAAAAAATGTTTATCACTGAATAAGTTACTTCTCTCATCCTCAAAGAATTAAGAGACCAATGTAGTATAAATTCAATTTGCAAATTGACCCCCGTCCACTAAAAACCTATTCACAGGGAACAATACACATAATAAGGGGTAAATGTTGAAATTTGATTTCATCTAGCTTCAGTTATGCGGTCTGTACGCACGGAACAGACGTATCCAGCCAGTTAGACCAACTTGACAGTTTCGGTTGACTGTTTCTGATAGATAGATAGATAGATAGATAGATAGATAGATAGATAGATAGGAACGAAAACCTAATATAAACCCAGACTAACGACAGCAGAATTATGATCTGTGAGTTGCAGAAAAAAAGCAACAAAAATAAGAAAAAAGAAATACTAGTAAAAAAAAATGTATGATATTTGACTATGTTTATTCTAATATATTCAAATAATATTACTACTTACATAGGTATGTTTGGGTATGTAAACGAAGATGGTGGTGTATCGGGTGTTCCATAAAAAATCCATCTGCTAGATTTGGGCCTCTGTATAACCTGTCGGACATCGTGGCCTAATTCGTAGTACAGAGGCACTAGACAGACAAGTCTTGAGGGTGAACTACTCCACTATTCCAACGGACGTATCTCTTCTTCGCACATCATATTTTGTTCCCATCTGAGAATCTTTCTTATTCTTTTTATTGCTATCCTACACAAAGATCTTCCTTCTATCCATGTTCCCTGAAGATATGCTGTATATCAAGTTATAAGATACTGACAAAATGACTTCAGTTATCAAGTGACAGGACATGCAATAGTTGGAACGTTCACGAGTGTAATAATAGTCATAATGGCTGCTTCTGCTTCCGGCACTGAAGGTCGTGAGTCACTTTTGTATCGATATCAGAAACCGCTTAGCGAAACTGTCAGCATAGGTTTCTTCAGTTTTCAAGTTGGTTCGGCTGATTGGCTGGCTATGTATTATGTATACAGGCCGCACCAATTGAGCTTACAGGACTATTATCTTTAACGTTCACTCTTTATGGTGAGTAGAATAATCATTATAATAGTTATTTTGTTTGTTTTTACCCGCAATACTCAAAGAATATAGGTATTTTAGAATGAGATTCAATTTGAAGTGTAAGTTCATGTCAAATTCCTAGGATTGAGTCCAGCAACTGCCATGTTTTTTTATAGTGATCGCTACCTAACCAAACGTGTGAGAAGTACCTCATTCATTGATCACCTCTTTTTTCCAATTGTTTTAATTGGTCACCCCCAACACAACATGCTACCAAAAGACGTTGGTCATGTGACAGTTTCTATCAAATGACTACCAAGACCTATTTAGGATTTTGTTTCAACTGCTCAGTCCTCCAGAACTCTAGTTCTCGAAACTCGCTTAATTCTTCCTATTTTTGACAAAACTTATATATGCTGACTCGTTCGGTTTACTTGCTTTCCAATATCGTTCCATCTCTATTATTTTAACTTCTTGGGGGAAAAAATTCAGCTCAATCGCTCAGCCGGTGAAAACACTGCCTTCTACGCAATTTGGACTTTCACTGAAAAAAAAAAAAAGAATTATATAACTTCCCCATTACTAGCTGTCGTGAATTATCCAATAATTACGTTAGAATTTATATCACTAAACTATCATTGGATTCGACGATGTGAAACAGCGATGGACAAATGTATTTTAAAAGTAATAAAATTTTCTCTAGAGGTATTCCCTGCTCCACGCCACCTAGTAGCTTTTTTACGAGAAAAAAAAAACAAAAATAGCGTCCAGCGTTTGTTTTACAGTGAGCTGTCAAAAGACAGCAGATACCCCCTCCTCTCTCTCCCTCTCCCTCTCTCTCGTTTGCACCCAGTCTCCCAGAACCCAACACCCATATACGCCAACGACTCTGCTTAATATACCCTCATCACCCTATGGGGCCTGGGAGTATTCAAAAAAAAGTTTTCACTTCCTATCGTTATACATATAAAAGTTCAAATCTGACCGACTGTCCGTTGCATTTTGAACAACAACATTTTGAATATAGGAAGCTGAATTTTACATAGTGGTACATATTTTCGCGGCAAAGGACATAGGATGTGTGATGTTTTAGAGGTTTTACAGTGGGGCTTCATTTACCATAATATCATTATGCTAAACTTGACCAAGACTTTTTGTGCGACGTAACTAGAATGTAATTTTGCATCTAGGAAGCTGAATCTTAGGGTAGGGATACATCCTTTCACGGTGAAGGATGTGGGTAACGTATGACCTTGGAGGTCATTCAAGGTCATCTGAGATCATTTGTGGTCATTTACAGCCAATTGAAGTAATTGTAGATTATAATTTGCACCTACAGAGCTAAAATTTGATATAAGGATATATCTTTTTTACAGCGAAGGCCAGGGGCTGTGTGAAGTAGAATTCTGATACTACAAGGAGTATTTCATAATCATTACTAGCTAATCGAAGCAATTGTTAGGCACAATTGTGCACCTAAAAAGCTGATATTTAGCATAGGGGCTCATTTTTCGCAGCAAAGGTGACCAATTAAGATATGACCTCTAGTGAGCTTGAATGGACTAAGCTAAGCTTGCATTTCTGATTTTCAAAGAAATAAATGTAAATGAGACAACACAATTCCAAAACATTCCTAAAAAAATTGGTTAAATTTGAAAAAAATGGTTTTAGTATTCTATAATACCACATAAGAAGTAAATTAAAAAAATCTATGAAAACTATTAAGCATGAAAAATAAACCTATCTTTGACCAAAAGCGATTAACTACTATTTACCTTCATAAACCACATAGAATTATCCATTTGCTTTTAAAGTATGACGATGCCCTTCATTAATGAAATAATGAAGATGAAAAATAAGTTTAAACTAAATCTTGATTGTTAGTTTTCTAAAAATAAAAAAAAAGTTACAGTTGATGATTGAATACAATTCTGCTTTTAACACAAATTAAAAAGATTATCCCACTTAAATACTACAATATTTTTATCCTATTCAAATTATTGGTTGTAAATAAGAGTCAGAGTTGGGGGGGGGGAGAATGACGGTTCTATTTAAACCAGCAGAGAATTCCCCTCGATAATATGGCACCTACAGCTGTAAAACGGTGAATTATTTTATCGTGGGCTCGATAGAGCTTTGGGTAAAAGCTTGTAAGGCGGGTGTTTTCAGCTCGTAAAAATTGATGATAATTACTTCTTTGCTTTGTTCCTTGTGTCAGACTTACTGAGTAAGTGCATAACTTTCTTCTAACCATGGCAGAGGGCGTTTCACCCCCGTAAATCAAATTCTAGTTATCTGCAACTCATATTAAATAAACACCTGACCGAACGCAAACTTTAGTATATGGACTACCGAAATTGAGTCCCGAATTCCATGGTTTCGGCCCAATGATCACACTCCTGTGCTGGCAGCAGAAAACAAAATCTAAAATATGAATCTCGGCCGATATGATTAAATTATTCATGGCTGCTTCGTTCAATTCTGTGGCTAGATTTCACACGATCAGTCAGAGAGACGAGCAAACGCCATCACAATCGAAAAAAAAAACAGAAACCATTTCCACTTGAAAGCTTGCAAGTGTCAAAGATTTGGTCGATGTAAAACATTTGATTAATCTGTTTTCCATATGCTGCCCGCTCGGGTCCTTGATTTTTATCTTAAGGATTATATATATATATATATATATATATATATATATATATATATATATATATATATATATATATATATATATATGTGTGTGTGTGTAGTGGGAGGGAGAGGATAGAGAGAGAGGGGGAAGAGAAAGAGAGGAAAAGTGAATACATGGATATTTACAGTAAATATCTATCTATCTATTTAAGCATCATTTCAAAATTAAAATATTGAACATAATCACCATGGATGAAGCAACCCGTAAAACAGTATTTGTATATATATATATATATGCAATACAGAGATAGAACATGTTCTTCGATATATATCTTCTTAAAAAAAAAAAAGAATGTGATTGATGGTGAGCAAAGCCTAAAAGTGGTTTGGGCATACTGTTGTTGCAAACAATTAAATACGAAAATTGCTGCATGCTCCTTTCAAATATTCCACAAAATCAAATTCTCCATAAAATTACTGTCTCACTGGAAACTTCAGCACACAAATTTTCCCTGAAGTTTGACATATCTGAAAGGAATGAGGGTCAGAGAGAAATCAATTCTTCATTAAATTATTTCAGTTTTCGATCGACGGCAGTTGTCATTGGCCGAAGTCAAAAACTTAATTTAGACCAATTCTTATTGAGCAAATTTGTTGACATTATGAATTTGAATTAAATTTGCTTAATGGAGTCGTCACCAGAAAAAGGAAAACGTTAGTAATAGATGCTAACTTCAAAAGTAAGTGATTTGGCTGTAAAACACTGGCGTCCTCTTGGGTGGTGCACAAACAGAGCATATGACCCACTCCCTAGACCAGGCCTTCCCGAGGTTTGTTTGAAATACGGAATTCTATAGTCAATAAAGGATAATGATGCGTTCTAATGACTATGCATTGGAAAGACATACTGTTTTGGGGGTGATCAATCATAATTTTGGAAAAAGGGTAGATCAATGAATTAGTCATTTCTCTTAACTTATGTTGGATACTAAAAAGTCTGAATTCAAAGAAAAAATAAGTGAGAACCAACCGAATATAGGGGATAAATTTGAAATAAACTTGTAAATTGAACTTTCCATTAAAACCTGCATTGTTTCACTTAATGTTTTACTTGATGTTCAAAAATGAAAAGACTTGGTTAAAATTCAAAGTCGAAAAATCTCGTGTGATTTTAATCCATTACAGCAAAACAATCTTGATGGAATTTGCCAGTTTTTAGGGGAAAATTTCGGAAGGTTTCGGAATGGGGTGTATTTACAATGTAACTGTAATGGTAGACTGGGCGGTTACTTTCAGTCCATCGTATGGAAGTGAGACTTCGGACAATGTTGTACGAAGAACTAATAACTTTCTTTCATTCCAACTCAGCTGTTCTATATCGTCTGAGAGATATAAGTATACGGATAGGTCTGATTGGTCACTCAATAGTAACTGTCACGTGACCAACGTATTTTGACAGCATACTGTGTTAGGGCGATGAAGAATTATTTTAGAGAAACGGATGACCAATGAAAAAGTCAATTCTCTCACCTTTTGTTGGATACTAAAAAGTTCGAATTTCCCCAAAAAAATCAGTGAGAACCGGTGGAATATCGAGGATTAATTTGGCCTAAATTTACATTGTAAATAAAACCTCCATAAATATCTACTTTGAAGAGGAATTTCAAAGGGATTTTTGAGGCATAGTAAAGAATAAATGTTTAGATTTTCAGCCCTCTTGCTCCATTGGCACATACATACATTGCCAGCCAGTCATAGCAAGTTAGAAACTGGAGAAACCTGTGTTGACAGCTTTGGTTGACGGTTTCTAATAGATAGATAGATAGATAGATAGATAGAAAAATAGATTAATCACAAATAAAGACAAGACATTCGAGGATTACAATTCGTTGGCAATTGTCTGAGTCTCGGTCCAAGAGTTCTATATAAAACAATAACTGACCAATAAAAACCTGCGATGCACACGTGGTTTCGTGCTGATTTCCCATTGGCTGGCCGCCCTGAACACCGTTGGCACGTGGTGGATATTGAGTTTTATGTCCTATTCCCCAACCTGAACAAAGTGCTAAGCCAAGTTCCCTGCCTCTCCTCTTCAACCATCCTGTAAGATTGTCAATATCTGTCCAAACAGTTATGACATGTAGAAAAAGATGCAGAGGAGAATGATTGAATTTTATTGCAACACTTGCTGGTCGAACCATCAACGCTTATATAATATTTGGTTACTTTCCACACAGCCGGAGGCGACACGATGAATGTTCAGTTTTGAAGGAAAATAAGAAGGAAGGAACACCCTCTCTCTCTCTCTATATATATATATATATATATATGTGTGTGTGTGTGTGTGTGTGTGTGTGTATGTGTGTGTGTGAAGAATTGGGAATAAAGCAGACTCAGGAGTAATACTGTACGGAGACTTTGTTTATTAATTAATTGATTAATCCATGAATAAATTAATTAGTATGCTATACTTGTTTCGGGGGGGGTTCCCACGTTGCAGTTGCGTGTGGTATGTGTATGTGTGTGTATGTGTCTCTGTGTGTATATGTGTGTGTGTGTGTGTGTGTGTGTGCCTTCAAGTAGTTAAAAGGTTTCTGTAGAAAATAGATTTGATATCAGATGTTTTGCTTCGGGAGCAAAAATAGAAATCAAGGAGGATGATTCCTTTAGGGTCATCATGATGTGTGGGACTTTGTCGTATATAGTCCTATTCGTTCAAGTGCAGGATCGGAAGCAGAATTTCAAGCCAGGCAGATCCTCCCCACTTCGGAAAGGGACACAACAGAATCTTCCAAGCCGCCATTAGTATCTATGTCACGCTAAGTGGAGCATGTGATAGATAGATAGATAGATAGATAGATAGATAGATAGATAGATAATGCATCGATCTTTTAATTCAACATCTTTTCTTCGTAGTTTTTTCTTACATATACATACCCATATACATATATAACTTTATCATTGCAATAAGTTCGTTCAAGAATTTTCTGTAATGTTAGAAACCGCACAGGTCGAGTTTTTATTTTGATTTAACGTGATAGTTTTTTCAGCTTATACTTGGTTAAATTAATTTGTACAGAAATACCCAAACTGTCCAACATTAAAACCTGCACTAATCCAAACAGCAGTATTCACGGTATTACAATTCGTATGTTTGTATGTAAAGAAAAATCAGTTCTACAAGTGTCCATATTAGCCATCAAAGAGGTTACCGTACCCAACGAAGTCTACAAGAGAAAGTAAGTAAAGTATTTGATGGATTTCAATGAAATTTTGTAGAAAGCTAAGGAAGACGTGACCATATCTGAGGCAGTCCAAGGATTTTTTTTAGAGATTTATTTCCGGTGCCGAGCGGGGATTTCATAACTCTTATGTTTACGCTTATGACTGTCTGCACGATAACGCCAATGAATTCAAATGTAATCTTTTGGAAGAATAGACAATAAGCTACAGAAGAAGTGATTAAATCTTAGGACAGATCCAAGCACAATTACCTCCAGTACGTCATAGTTATATGTCAACACCACATAATATTGCCATACGTCCATGAAGGCTGGGCAATGAGCCATGAAAGAAGTGATAAATCTTGCAGGAGATCAATGCACAATTACTTCCCCTGACAATGGTGTTGGCAGAGGTACCCACTTTCTGAGTGCCTCTGAGTTGCAGAAGATGGTAGGATTTGGCCAGGCACAACACATTAATGGTCAGATATTAAAATGCCCTCATGTGCATTTCATTGTCTCTTTGCATCTCTTTCTATTTGTCCGTCTGTTTTTAGATAAACAATTTGATTTATTCGCTTGCAAACATGGACTGGAAGCGCTGCCTTAACCCATACACAAAATAGACCAAAGCTTTTCAATCAGTAAAATTACATACATATATATATATATATATATGTGTGTGTGTGTGTGTGTGTGTGTGTGTGTGTGTGCGCGCGTGCCGATTATTATCTTTACAAGATTTGGCGTTACGGCCGTATGAACGAAATAGGAAATACCTTTCGACAACCAGTTGGATGGGAACAGCGTACATTCTAACAACAACAAAAAATAGTTCAAGTTTCTAAACTATCAAAGTTAAAACTCCCTTCAATCGACTATAAGCCGACGCTTGATCACACTTTTCAAAATTCTTCTATAAAATCTACCCTATTTTTTTTAATTCAACTATCTTTTACTGTAAAATCTCATTCATTTTTTTTCTAAAGACAGACCCCAAAAAACATATGATAAACTGACAACCATCTCAGAGATTAGAGGGATATTTTTTGTTTTGAAATTTGTCACTAACTCCAAACATATTGAATACAAGATGTTCAAAAGTAAGTTTCAAACTTAATAAGGACCGACATTATAGGAACTTAATCGGAAAAACCTTTCGACAACCAGTTAGGCGGAGGCAGCGTACATTTTAACAAAAGGAAAAATAGTTTAATTTCCCAAAATATCCATGTTAAAACAACCTTCAACCCACTAAAAGCCGAAACTCTGATTAATTAAAATGTTTATGACTTAAAAGAGTCCACAGAGGTTGCACTAGAGTTAGAATCTTCAAAAGAAGAGGTATAACCTAACTACAAGTAGAAATAAAGCTGTAGTATTCTTATAAAAGTAATTTACTCACACGTAAGAAAGATCTAACCCGATAAGAAGCAAATTGCATTAGTGTTAACCTTGGACAGCTTACCTTTTGTATCATGACTTTGATACATGTGACCGAAAATCATAGCAATTAAACCACGATAAAAAAAAATGTCTGTATATTCTCTATCTGATTTCATCTCCGACAACGCTTCCAACGCCCATATCTACCAAGAAATAATGGGTGCTAAGAGCCGATTGAGATCTTAGGCTACTTTGATTGACATCAGCTGTGACCAGTCCTCCAAACCCCCTTCCAAGACGTCATTGGCCAGCGTGGCAGGGCATGGCCTTGCACTACACATAGTTCGCTCAAAATTACACCGGCCGTTCTTACTAGGTCATCGGTCTCAAAAAGCCCAACCACATCATTTGCCTCGGGTAGGGATGATGTGCTCCAAAAGCGACTACCCAAACAACTCCATGCCATCACAAAGAAAACAATTCTATACTATATGGCTTCTAAAAGGCTAGAACACTCTCGACAAACATGCACCTATCCGATCCTGAAAATGGAATTAAGAACATCAAATGGGACATAATCGGAAAGCAAAACAAAAGGGAGTAGGTTTCTCTCGTACATAATGAACTCAAGGATAACGTAGTTGGCTTCAAAGCGATCTCTAACCGTATAGAGAGCGTCACTGCGCAACTTACAAAGAGGTACAAACTGAATATCATTCAAGTCTACGCTCCCACTTCGCAGTCAACCAGAGAGGAAATAGTCTACTTATAAGATGAATTGAATTCGCTACTCCAAGATACCAAATGTCATTATCGGAGACTTCAACGCACAGGTAGAATAAGGAGATAAACTGCGTTGGCAAGTTAGTACTTATTAAGTACTGAACGAGAGGTGATGGTCTTGTATTTATTACGACCTTTGACGGGTTTGAAATTATGAACGCCTTCTTCTAGAGAAAAATAATAGGAAATGAACTCTGCAAAGCCCCAACCACGAGACCAAGAACAAAATAGACTACATCCTAGCAGTCAAATGCGACACTGTTAAAGATATCCAAATCTTAAAATAAGTCAACGTAGGGAGCGATCACAGAATGGTAAGATGTAAAATTCAAATTAATACCAAAAAAGAACACGGGAAAATGTTCCATACCAACTGCAGTCACTAAACGTACAAAAAGCAGCTCACTCGATCTTTCAAGCATGAATTTTTTTTAAAAAGAGAGAGATGAACCAGATGTGAACGACACCAACAACATTAACGAATTGAACTATAAAATGACAGCTTCTTTAATCGAAGTCGCTGTAATGTTTAAACCAAAGAACACACGAACCATAAGTAAAATCTCAAATGAAACTAAGAACCTCATCGAAAAATGGAGAAATCTCGAGGCACCAAGAACAGCAAGAGAGAAAATGGAAGCAACGGAACTAAATAAAACCTTCCAAAAGAAATGAGGAGAAGACAAAAGAAGATGCTCGTAAGCAATCATCGAAACAAGTCCTGGGGAAAACTATTTACAAAACTCTCAACACAGAAAGGAAGCAAATAAATAGTGCACTTGATGAGAATGGAGACCTGACAACAGATGGGGACTGGATCGTCGCATGCGTCAAGAATTCGACAACAAATAGGATGTGCAAGAGACGAGCAGTCAGTCTGAAGACTTCCCAGTGAAAAAAAGCCATCAAACAAACAAAAAAGAAAGGCCCCTGGACCAGATAGAATTACCATCAACCCACTCAAAAAGCTGGTGAAGTCACCACTAGGAAACTATCCATTTTATTCAACTTATGCCCAAAACAAAATAAAGTCCCACAAGATTGGCACACTGCAATCATAATGCTATTACATATAACAAGGGAAGACCGGAAGACCTAAACAACAATGGACCGATAAGCCAACCAACTGTATCTAAAAACTTTTCACCAGAGTTACCACGAACCGAATCATCAAAACGGTAGACCAAAACAAAGCACAGGAACAAGCTGTTTTAGAAGAAGCTACTCAATCATGGACCATCTCCACTCGATAAATCAGAAAATAGAGAAAGCAGCCGAATATAAAATGTCACTCGCGGTAGCATTTATAGACTTCAAAAAAGCATTCCTGAGGCCATTGATATTATCAACCTACTAAGTGTAGACCCCGAATACGCCAGAGTATTTCAAAATATGTACCATCACAGCAGCTCCTTTATCAAGCTACATAAAGACTCAAATTTGTAGATGGCACCGTGCTTTTTGCTAAGAACCTCTACAACCTCTAAATAATGCTAAACGAATTAAACGAAGAAAGCAAGAAAGTTGGCCTTCACATGAACTTCAGCAAAAAAAAGGTCATGTGCTATAAGCATGTTGGAAATAAACACACAACGATCAAAAAGTCGCAAAGCTGGACTAAGTAGACCACTAAATCTGTAACAAATCTCCATTACATCTTCAGAAGAAATCAAGCAAAGAATCGCTCTGGAGTGGTAATTTTTCGGTAGAGCCGGCTCAACCTTCATGAACATTAAAATCCCATTAGTCCTAAAAAGATGAATATACAACCAATGCATCCTCCTGATTGTACATAAACACGAGAGAATCATGCTCAACTTCACGTGGAAAGACCATAAGACAGCACAATATATCAGAGAGAAAACAGGAGTCAGAGATATCATAGTAACCATTAGAAAACTCGAATGGCAATGTTGCCAGAATGTCTGATAATCGATAGACATCACAAGTCACAACATAGATCCATAGATATCAAATGCAACACAAAAGCCTATATGGATATGAGATGACATGATAAACTGGCCAGATTCAGAAAATATTGCCTCCACAACGCCTACGATAGAGAGGTTTGGCTAATCCTTGGGAAGGTCCTTGTCTAGCGACGGACGCTAGAAGACTAATGATCATGATAGTGAGATCACACATGAAACCTTTAGAGATCTTATTGAGTCCCTACCTCGTCGGTTAAGAGCACATAAAAGATCAACAACGTATTTGGGAGGCGGTTATAATGTTTTGGCTCATCAGGATACAAACACACACACATATATATATATATATATATATATATATATATATAATTGTCTTTTTATATATTTATTATTAGATTCACTACAATCTGACAAATTGTTAAGATGCCTGCACGTCTTTTCAAGCATATGCTTTGAAAAGATGTGAAGACATCGAAAGAATTTGTCAGATTGCAGCGAGTCTGATAACAAATCTATAAAAAAAATGCAAGCTCTATCTTATTGATTTATTTACTAAAATATTGAGCACCGTATATTTTCAATAATATGTCATCACACGCACACTACATATATATATATATATATATATATATATATATTTATATATATATATATATGTAGGTGTGTGTGTGTATATATATATATATATATATATATATATATTCATTGCATCTACTAAATTATATATGCATATCTTTTTTGTATTTACTAAATTATATATATATATATATTTATAAAGCTTGACAGCTTTAAAATCTAATTTAAAATATACAACAAAAAATTCAAAAACGTACGTCATTCAAGTCAATTACACACACGCACATATATATATATATATATATATATATATATATATATATATATATATATAGGCTTATTGAAATCATGAAAAACTGTGCTGATTCCACTCGTTGTATTTGTGGACTATATTATTACTTCATAAAGTTCCGAATGACTGGAAAATTCTCATTGAATGTGTTGCAGATTATTACATTTTATGTTATTCCCCAAGCCCCATGATGGTTTATTGGGCTCCATAGAATCGGATACACCGGAAGGATTACAATTGCCAAACCTGCGGTTTCGCAAATCAACATTGAACGCTGTAGAAAGCAGCGTAATGACCATAAGAATTGGACAATGGACCAATGCAAGAATTCCATATACTTGGACGAATCTTCCTAAACAATAATTCCATATTCTGATCGAGCTTACGCCTGGAGGCAGCTAAAAGAAGCTTATGGCCTTGACTATCTCACTCCAGCAGTTGAGCATGGGGGGTTGGATATGTGATGATATGGGAGGCAATATCATGGGAATACCTTCGTCCAGTAGTAGCACTGCATGGCAGAGTGAACTCTTGAGACTACTCTAAAGCTGTACGTATCAATTCTTCGATGTATTGAAGCTATTATCAATATTAAAACAGAACCAACTCACTATCAAAAATGTTCAAGAAATTCATATAAAAGAGATAGGATATTAAAACGGTGTTTCCGTTGTCTTGTTCAACCTCTGTCTTCTTTATATCATTCACCTTTGTTTTCGGACGTATCATTTTATTTCTCCGATATTTCTTCATTTTTGTATCGGAACAGAATCCGAACTTATTTGGAAAGGCTGCTACGAGCATGAGATGTTTTTAACAGTTATTTCAGTAATGATTCGCCGACACTTGCGTATATCATTATCGACAGAATGATTTCATTTTTCCCTGTTTACTCTCCATCAAAACATACCAGCAGCAGCAGCAGCCTTTTAGCGTCCATTGTTGAACATATATTCGCCAAGATTCGCTAGACCTCTCTACCATGGGCGTTGCAGAGCCAGTGCTTTCAGAATTTGTCTAGTTCATCATGCCATCTTACTATCTGTCGGACACAATTTCGCGTATGATCTCTGAGAACCTATGTTGTGAGTCGTGATGTTCAGCGATTGTCTTTCTTGCAACATACCCAGCCTATTGCATTTTGAGTTTTTCAATTGTTTCTAAGACATTGCAACTGCTATCTTTCCTCTAATATAGTGTGCTGTTTTGTGATCTATCCATGTGAGGTTCAGAATGATTCTCTCATGTGCACGTTGCATGGTTCTCAGTTTGAGGGTTAATCTTTTGGTTAGCTTACATGTTTCAGCTTCATAGACGACTATGGAGCTGAAATATGTAAGCAGGCTCGATTTTCAAGAACATGAAAAATCCCACTGGTCCTAAAAAAATAGATTCTACGACCAATTCCCCTAGTCACCTATCGAGAGGATGAATTGGTTGTAGAGTCTTATTTTTATGCCTAGTGGGATTTTCTTGTTCTTGCTCTACCGAAAACCTACCATTCTAGAGTGATTTTCTGCTTGATTTCCTCTTCTTTCGAGGATTTTGTGGAGAATTGTTATCCTAAGTAGCTGTAGTAGTCCACTTTCTTCAGCTCTGCGTTTTCAATTTTGATCTTGGTGTCTTCGTGCTCAACATATTTATTGTACATGACATTTGTTTGGTGGATGTTAATCCAGAGACCAACTTTCTTGCTTTCTTCACATAGTTCGTCTAGAATTACTTGGAGGTCATGAAGGCTATTAGCAAAAAGGGACAGTGTCGTCAGCAAATCTGCGGTTACCTAGGTATTCTCTGTCAATCCTGATCCCTTCGTGTTCCCACTCTAAGTTTTGGAAGATCATCTCAAGGCAGGCTATGAAGAGTTTAGGTGAGCTAGTATCCCCTTGTTTCACTCCTTTTTCTAATTAAAAAAGCTCAGTCTTCATCTAGCCTGATGAAGGAACTGATGTGTTTGTTTTTTTTATATTCATATATATCTATCTATGTATCTGGACTTCGAACAATCTTAAGTTTGTGGTAGACACTTGAAATTTTGACACATACACACCCTTCAATGAGTAGAGAAATGATTGGGCTTTTTTATCCCCCACCACCCCAAAAAGCTTTCAGTGATGGTTCAATTTACAACTTAACTTTATGCTAAATCGGTCTGTTGGTTTGTGTCTGGCAGTTTCCCAATCTCATCATGAAACTTTGGACTTTTTAATGATCCCCGGCCCGAAAAAAGGGCGATGGAAGTGACTTATCCATTGATCACCCCTTTTTTCTCATTTTTAATTGATCATCACCCCAAAAATCATACAGTCGTCTGTCAGATATCAAAAACAATTCATAGGTATAATTGATAAAAAGAATTCTATTCCTTAACAAATCTTCAATGTTCCACACTCGCTTAGTCAATATTTTTAAAAAGCGCCAAGACGAAATAATCAAAAAGCAATTTTATTCCCATACAAATCTTTAACATTTCACACCCTTGCTCAGTGAATATTAAAAACGGCGCACAGATGAAAACAATTTGACAATTTTACATACATTCAAACCAGTAACAATATCATATATATATATATATATATATATATATATATATATATATATATATATATATATATATATATATATATATATTCATTTGGGCGAGGAGGAAGTCGTTCGCTTTAAAGACTAACAGGAGTTATCTTCTTTTTACGCACGCTTTCCAGGAATCTATAACGGAACAAATATTTTTTACTTCCTCTTGTTGACAGCGAAGAATTTTTGAGTTGGTAGTGAATACCATCTGTTTATGATGGCAGATCTGAACAGAAAATAGCTACCAGTTTCCTTTTCTTTTTGTCCACACCATGAGCGTTCGTGCGCATCTTCTAACTGCGCATGCGCTGCCATTCATGCTGTTTCCACTACAGTGATTTTTTTCTCAAGTTCGGTATGACTACCTGATAACAAACTGTCATTTTTCTGTTTTATACACCGTAGCCGTGCGGGATTTTGTTTTATTATTAATTTCTCATACATTTCTCATGAATTCAGGGTGTCCCTAAAGTAACCATCTATTTTGAGGATTAATAGGAGTTTAGAAAAATAACTCCAAGACATGATTATACACAGTCTCCCTGAAGTAACCATCTATTTTGAGAGATAATAGGATTTTTCAAAACTCTAAGATATATATATATATATATACAAATATATATGCTAATAAGAAATGGATAAATGATCCGACAGAGTTATTATAAATTGCGTTATATTATATTAAAACTCTTATATGAAATAGACGCCCGTTATCACACGCTGACTGTATCATTTGGCCTAGACAACGTGAATGGAAAAAACAGTTAAAGAAAAATGGGGCTGCCGCAGGAATCGGTCCTACGATCCACAGGGTAGCTGCTTCAACGTAGCGTTGCTGTTACCATTGAGCTAAACAGCTACCAGTAATGTAAAGGCCCTAATAACTGTTTCAACTCCAGATTCTCATTTGATTATCCATAGTCTATACCTGCTCTATTTGTCTCTTCCAACGCGACAATAGATTTAAAAGACTTGAATTATTGAAAGTAAATTACCTGATAAAATAGATTTAGACACCTTGGTGCCGATCCATACATAAATAACCTCGTCATTTTAGATGGGTATATTTTAGAATATATATATATATATATATATATATATATATATATATATATATATATTCAGCTTAATAGGACAAACACTTATTTGGGCCTTCACACAATTGGATTAATCGTGTAAGAACCGAATCAAACGTCTGTAATCATCTTTAATTTGCTTTATTCATTATGTCCAGTGAAGCGTTTCTTTGGACGAAATAGCAGAGCTACCAGATTAACATTTTCTTTTAAATGAAATCTGACAGAATTACTATAGATACATTTTTTAATCCTCGAAACAATCATCTTTCAAATATTTTTAGCTCGTGTCTCAAATTTTCAAAAAAAAAGGAAAAGGTAGAAGAGAGAACGGACTTGAATTGTTGTGTTTTATATAGGTTGTTCTCTTTGAATTCAAAAAACGTCGGTGTTTTGTGGATGGAAAACAAATTAGCTTTCCACTTCAAATGGACTAATCGATTATTTGGTTAAAATTCGATGGTCCAGATGCAGTCCTAATTACTGGAATCCTATATATAGAGAGATAGATAGATAGATATAGACACACACACACATGTATATAGTATAAAATCTGGCTGCTCCACTTCGTACAATTTTGCATAGCAGTACGTCATTTCACGGCGAAGAGCATAGAAATAGTAATTTTTCCAAAGTTATGCCCTGATGAATTATTTACTATGTAAGTATAATGCTCTAATTGACGTAACCCGGATTTAATTTTGCCTTTAGGAAGCTGAAATTCATCATTAGGATACACCCTTCCCCAGTAGAGTTCATGGGCTGTGTGAGGTTGATCTTGGGGGTCTTCCAACCCCATCAGAGGTCATTTGGGTCACTGCGCTCGGTAAACTGATAATTGGCATAGAGGTACATTTTTCACAGCGAAGGTAATGAGCTATTTGAGTTTGGCCTAAGAGGTCATTCAAGATCATCAAGGGTCATTTCTAATTTTAAAAAGATAAATGTGAGAGAGACAACCAAGATGGGCCCAAGATTTCCGCTAAAGAAAATGAGAATTTGGAATTAAAACAGTAATTTGGAATATTGCATCACTGGCAGCTATTTGGCTCAATGGTGAGAACGTTGAAGCAGCTACCCTATAGGTAGCAGGTTTGATTCTTGCAGCCTACCCATTTTCTTTAATTATTTATTCTATTTACGCTGCCAGAGCCAAATGATATATTCACCGTGTGATAACGGATGATAATGTCAAATAAGAGTTTCTATGCAATATAACGCAGTTTATAATAATTCCCGTGGATAATATATCCATTTCTTAAAACTATATGTATCCTTCCTAAACACATGCATACAAATAGATAACAATAGAAACCTCAAAACCACCCCCTATTCCAAGCCTACAGACATTCACAACTACCTTCATTCTAAATTGGCTCACGCCAAGCGCCCGAAAGTAATTACTATTTTCACAAGCACTTTGTTTTAGGAGAATTCGCTCTACAGATAGTGAACTAAAACACATTTCACTAAACGAGAATATTTACTAGAAGATACGAAAAACAAATACATGGCCATCACGATACCCACAGAAGAAACATTTGCACTCTCTAAAAGAAGTAAAACCGACTGCATACCACTCATAACAACCTTCCACAACACATTCCCATCTCTGTCACAAATAATTTATAAGAAATTAAATATACTTACATATCAAAACAGACCTCGAAGAAACGTTCCTAGAACCATCCATGTTTCATCGCCTACCACAGACCCCAAAGCATCAAAAACATGAATAGCAGTCAGACTATTATAATCAAACAAGTCTCACATAACAGCATCCCTAAAAACGTCAAGTTCTTCCAACCCTGCAACAAAAGAAATAGTCTATGCTGCAACCACCTTATCACACCACCCCTTCACTAGCTTTGATACTAACAAGACTTTCTACATCTACCATAATTCTAACTGCACGAGCAACATCATCAACATCTTAAAATGTAATAAATTCAATCTGCAGTATATCAAACATCAGACTTAATAACTTTAGGTACAGATTTAAATCACCTAATCATCCTAACCTACTCCCAGGAGAACTGCACTTTCACATCCTGACCACGATTTCGGCACAGATGCTAGATTCACAATCATTGGAAAAAGTACACATCCCAACACAAAAAAATTCTAGAACTACAAGAATGCATGTGGATTACCATTTTTGAAATTATCTTCCCTAACGGACTCAACACCAAACTCAGTAACTCTAACCAAAACGATAGCTAATACCATAATCCTCTCACTTGTAATTACTCTATACTCACCAAC
The DNA here is from genome assembly GCA_963457665.1 of Thysanoteuthis rhombus. Classification (NCBI taxonomy): domain Eukaryota; kingdom Metazoa; phylum Mollusca; class Cephalopoda; order Oegopsida; family Thysanoteuthidae; genus Thysanoteuthis; species Thysanoteuthis major. The sequence goes on along the minus strand of OY735212.1, from coordinate 15,982,450 downwards.
TGAATTTCCCCATACCTGCACCTTAGACTGTACTTCTACCCAGGTCCAAACACCCCTTGATATTCTTATGCTCTTATTTCCCACAATAACTACAAATACAAAATTTGGATTCTTACTTATATATAATTAATGTTACAAACTTACCTTGCCCTGTCCATACCTAACCCCCCCTTTATGTATATCCAACATTGGGAATTCGGCACAGTCTTAAAGACCCCTGCCTATAGACACCTATGTATTGTTCATTTCACTTGTTCTACTCAAAGCCATCTGACTATTCAGAACATCTACAATGACCATGAGGGACATAGAACATACATTTCCTAAAGGATCCCCTCTAATCTTACCTCAATATTTTGATTAACACTAGAGATAACCTAAACCCCAAATTACCAAATACCCAAACAGTAAACTTCAATGTAGTACCCCATTACTAATGACAACTGATGCTTAAGAATGCCCACACCCTCTGACCACCACAACCAATAAAACACCCTCGCATGCTGCTAATACTTCCAACAGAATATCGAACCATACCAACACAGATTTCTTCGCAGACATAATACAGTCCGGACTCACCATCATGACTTCAGAGGAATCCTCGTTCTTCGTTTCCATTTTTGCTTTCAAAGAAGAAGATTTGATGCTAAAATAGTTTTATACAGAAGCTTCACCACAAAAAGTAAACACATTCTACTGAAGATGGGAACCCCTTCCGAAACATGTGACATACTGACCAATTTATTTATGAATGAACAAACGAAGTCTCCATACACTTTTATTACTGAGTCTGTCTAGTTCCCTATTGTTCACTTACACACACACATTATATATATATATATATATATATATATATATAAACCACCAATTGAGAAAGAGAAAAGTATACCTCTTAATGTCTGTGTCGATTTTTAATGAAAATAAGAGATTTGATGATATACATTTGCCTAAATACTTTGTTCACAAGGATATCTCACAAATTCTACCAACTTAATCAGAGAAAAAGAAGAGAATAGACCATTTGCAACACATAGAATCTTTCACTGCAAATAAAGATGGTGAAAATTAAAATTACAACTTTTGAGTGCCAGAACTGGCAATTATGTGATAAAAAAACTTGGCCACATATTGACAGGTAAACTAGAGATAGTAACAAAAAATTTAAGAAAAGAAAACTCCTCACAATGGGTACAAATCATAGAGAACCAAAGTATCTGAATTATAGTAAATGTTCAAATGAGATTAAAAAAGCATTAGATGTTTTTTTATTTTATCTATGCTGAATAAATATAGAATAATATAATCATCGTTCGACAGATGGAAAGAAAAGGTGCTCATATTTGTAAATGAAAAAATTCACTTACTGAAATGCTTTGAATATCCTCAAAAAACGGGTCCGACGCTGAAAAATTCGCAGGTCTCTTGGAACTTCAGAATAAATTTGTTATAGTCCCGATTGGCAAAGTGGCAAATGATATAGCATTTATCTGTGAAAATTATTGTATTCAAAGGATATTGTCTGAGGTAGGTTTAATAGGAACTCTATCATACACATATAAAGTATCTCCTTGTGAACCAGACAATATTATATTTAATAACCTAGTATTACGTTCAAATCTAGGACTTGAAATCGATGGAAAAAGGCAAAAGTTACCAATTATGTATGCATAAAATTCCAATATGTGCTCGATTTCTGGTAGCCTTTAGAGTTTGTAGTACAAAATCTCCAAGCAAAGCTGTCACTGAAGTTTTTAATTTAATATACAATCAAATACAGAAATTCCAGAATAAAAGTAAATTCTATAGTAATTTAAATCCCTTTTGAGTATTAAATAATTCTGTGTCCGTTAAAAGGAAATTGAATTTTACAAATACCCGTAGAGGGGCTACATCTACCTTAACGTACGATTTTATTACTGTTTACATAAAAATTCCTCATGAAGTTCTTATAAAAATAAAATAAAATATTAGTCCTTACATTTGCAAGAGGAGATAGTGATACATTGGGTTTAGAAACTCTAACGCTTTCTGGTGTAAAACAAAAAAAAGCAAGACTTACTTTGCGTCCTCTACACTTGAAGCGGTTGTTGGGTCATCGAATTGGGGAATATTACTTTAGCAAAGGAAATAAAATATTTCATCGGATCATAGGTGTCCCTATGGGAATTGATCCTGCTCCTACTACTGGGCTAATTTGTATTTACATAGACATGAATATATATTCATTTCATCTCTGATTAAAATTAACATAAAACGAGCTCGTTCAATTTTAGGTTGTACCCATTTTATTGATGACTTAAGTTCCCTTGATGATGGAGGAGAATTCAGGAAAATCGTATAGCAATATATACCCTGAGGATCTTGAATTGGGACGTGAATGTAAAGGAATGCAAGCAACGTTCCTAGATGTGGATAGTAAAATCGAGGATGGTATGTTTATCTACAACTTTTTTATAGTTTCCCGTTCCTTATAGTGACAATGCCTTTTATAACAAGCAGCATACTAGATTATATTCCAAGGAACAATATTATTGGAATATTTGAGAATCGCAAGAGCAACTCCAGGATTTATTGATTTCATACCGAAAATTGTTTCTTTAGTTGTGAGAATGGTTATTCAAGGCGGCAAAATTTTTGACAATTCAATAAAGCCACGATTAGATATCCAGATCCCTTTCAAATTCATAAGCTTGAGCATAGTGAAATAATAACGAAAACTGAAGGATATCTTGACGAGAGTATGAAAAAAAAAATAAAGCAACGTTGTACATTAAAATCAACCAATTTGCATTAATGTTAGGGGAATGAGGTGACCAAAAGAGATAAATCGAGTCTTTTTCAGCGTAAAAGATTATTGTATTGACTGAAACCAAGGAGAGGGGAAAATTTGACACTAGTCCATTTGTGTGACTGATAGGGCAGGTGGGAGATTGAACATGGAATGCCATGTAGCAAATTGCCCAAGTATGTGAATGGAAACACCCATTAAGGTGTTACTATCCGCTAAAGACTGGTTTTGTTACTACCATGTATATAAGGATACTTTATTTGATAATTAAAAGGGTTTTAAAAAAGACATTTGATGGAAGCTTGATGTTATACGACGTGGAGAAATTGATTTTAAGCTTAGTGGTTAAAAACCGCCAAATTCCTCGGGTGAATATGTTGGTTGAGAATCAACTCGAAGAAGTATTTTCTGCGTAATTAGTATTTTTAAAGATGATATCATAAGTTGGTTTGCATGCAATCTGAAATTAAAACCAACGCAACCGATTTAGTAGTGAACATTCAATAGAAAAGACATGAACAGCGAGTCATGTCTGTTATTATACTTGCTGATCCCTCATCGTTAAAAGCGTTTTTCGGATAACTTTCGTAAATAAGCCTTGTTCTAAAATATAAATATTTAGTATAAAATAACATCGATATTCAATACATATAAAACCGTATATAAAACAACAGAATACATGTATGGCAAACTATGTAAGAAAGGGAGATGGTATTTGATTAACACTACTGGGGTGCCATGTCAATATAACTGTTTTGTGTGTTTTTTTAAACCCTCGAAACAGTTACATGATAAACAACTGATGATCCCAACAAGGGATAATTTATACATTGTACCATAATAACAAAGTATTTATGAAACAGGGGACAAAAGCACTAAAGAAAATTACGTAAATTGCATTGACAGATAGTGGGAAATAAGTGACTGAATTATGACAAGTCTTTTAATGTTTAAAGCAGTAAAGATATATATATATATATATATACATATATATATATATATATATATATATATATATATATATATATATATATATATACTGAAGCTAAATACATGAGTTTAAATGAATTGATAAAAGGACAAGGCCTTGAAATCAATCATTATGCAACTGTTTCTATTGCAGCATTAGTGATACGATCACAGAGAAGGTCAACAATGTAAGGTCTTGAAAGAAAAAAATACAGATTTAAAAATCATTGCAAATGTGTTTCCAGCATGTATAAATCTACGTATCTTGGGTCTTTTCAATTTCAAACATCAAAATCTACTGCAGCGAAAATCAGCCATTTCTGATTTCTGCTTCACATTAGATACTTATTCGAAATATGATGTCATATTCACGTTCATGCCAACCCATTAAAAAGCGATGCCGGTAGAGACCGATGATCCCTTGTCAAGGGCGAGTATCTAAAAGTATGTTTTGTGGTTAGAACAACAAAAACCGACATTTTAATCAAAAGTTTTCAGAAAATCTAAAATAGCATTTCCGAACGGGGCCATATGACCCCCTTGGTGGCCCTCCACTTTTGAAGGGGATATAGACTAAGATAATTATAAGATTATTTCTGTTCATCTCTTTGTGTGGCATCCCTATTTGACAGGGTATTCCTGAACCTTTAAAGAGCTCTTAAAGGGGCTTGTGGCTCCAAAAAAGGTTGAAAATGTCTGATTTATAGGTTTACCTTGATTGAATCTCCTGATAACAATATTTGTTCGGATTTAATCTTGAACTTGAAGCTGATGTGAATTTGACATGGGAATTTGAAAGCGCTCAAATTCAGTTTTAATCAAACATGCACAAAATCTCCGACCTCAGGGCGACGATTGCCAGTTATACGGATCCTATAGCCACAAAACATTAAATCATTAGCTAGCTCGACAGTATTCTCCACGTAGCTGGAGAAAACCTACCAGAGGACGGATATCTTTAACCAGTGTAAATAAAATTGAAGTTAAATCAAGTGTTATTTTCAAGTGAATTGTAGCTACTTCTTTGACAGCGTTCGCCTCAGTTTACTATTAATTTACTCCAAATAAACTGATATATGAGAGGTAATTCAGATGAAAACCGTATTTTTTCTAATTTGAAGTTTTATTTACTGCAGTTAGGACAGTAACTTTTAGTACGTAGTATAAGTGATAATTAAAACTTGTTTTCACTCATTTTTTGTGGGTCTATTAATTCTTCAATTTGAACAACAAATAAATTATATTATGTTATCATGGAGGTAAATATTAGTTAAAATTAATACAGCGAGTTATGGTCAAAAATCGGTCAAGTTTACATAGCAATTTTCATAGAAAAATACTTTTTATTCACCTTTTATATATCTTTTTTTTTTTAAATAAAAGCTCATCCTGAAATGGATACATTTATGAGGTTTGGCTTCTTTCAACTGCCGTTGGAAGGAGCGGTTACCTAGTCCTGTTTTCAGAGAGGGCTGGTGAGTAAGAGGGGGAATAGTGTATAGTTTAAAGGGGTGCTGAGAGAAAGATAAAGTTTTTTTTCGATATCGTGAATAAAAATATTTTATATTTTACAAAAAAAAACGTTCATCATAACATGATGAGATTTTCTGTCTGCACAGATGTGACCCTTGGTAACATTTTCAGAAAATTGGCTCTTGGAAATCACAAAGGACGCTTTTTTGGAATTTTGAAAAACATGATGATGGGGGTACGATCTTATGTCTGTTTTTTTTTTGTTCCATTTTTGAGGCCAAAGCGGTATATTTCCGAACTGATAGAAATCTTGTAAAATTCACTGAACAAAAACGTTTACGTTGTTCAACGAGAAATCCAGAGACTGAACCACTTATCAATAGAATTGTGATATATCAAAGAGAACCTGAGCTGTCCGAACAGAAATTGCCAATTTATGCTCTCCACATTGGATTGACATGATTGTTCTTGGAAGGTATGATAAAATGGTCCTTGACTCCCTTTTCTACGGTTTTGAATTTATAGTTGTCCTTCTTTTAGACCAGTTGCCCCCAAAGTTAGAGAGCCATGTGGGGGGAGGAGAACAGTTGTATCCATGCCTTTCCCAAGGCCACTAGTGTGAAGTTAACTTAAACAACCTCACTGATTCCAGTGTCTGGACCGTTGAGCGTTATGCCACTTGTGCAGAACTAGCAAATCTGTTATTGAACTTTCATCATCGATTTTTTTAGATGAATGTTCTAACGAAAAGTTCCCTGCTGTTAAAATGGAAATACTGGTCTGAGATATCAAAGCGTTGGTTAGATAAGATATTTCTAAGGAAATGGTTATAAGACAAGCCTAACTGCTGCAGGGTTGAACTCCTCACCTACTTCTAATCCGACTGAAGATGATTACTGTAACTTTTGCATTGTATGTATGATAATTTTTTTTCAATAATTCAACAAGAATATTTTTCGTACAAATGCATTTATTAGCCCTAGCATATCTGTTACATACTTTTTTGTTGATGTTGAAGAATTCCCAGGGAGGTGCAGTTGATGGGAGAGTCGCCTACTGATCACAGGGTTATGATTTCAAATCATAATGGAGAAATGTTGATACTTTATATCGGCTTGATTTAATGTGACGAACGGACAAACTCCCTTAAATTAGGTGAGGATTGTTGTTGTTGCTGTTGCTGTTTCGGTAGGAACTCCTGACTCCGATTTGGAATGAAGTTTGACGAAATCTACACTTGGTTGACGCCATTATCTCTGCCAACGAATTGAGAAGATATATATATATATATATATATATATATATATTCACATGCTTGTCCACACATTATCTCCAAAATTTCTAGATTAATCTAAGATTTTGAAGAAGGCTGGGTCATGGGCTAAGGATAAATTGATTGAATATCAGAGCAGTTCTTGGAATATTTTCGATTGAGAGATATTCTTTATAGATCAAGACAATCGTCCAAAATATGGAAAATCGAAACTTACAAATTATTCTCCCACTACGACCTCTGATTTCCAATCACTTTCTTGTTCGTGCATGGCGTTGGCAAAGATATGCACTCTCTAAATACTTTCTAGTTTCTTTCATTATCAGCAGCAACAGCAGCAGCAGTAGTCTTTTAACACCCAACGTTAGACATAGACCTCCAAGATTCTCCAGATCATTCCATCGTGGTTGTCGTGTCGCCAACATCCCCTGAATCAGTCTAAATCGTCATGCTATCTTATTTTCTGTCAGCCATAATTTCGCATGTGATCTCTGGCGATCCACATCGTGAGTTATGATATCCATCGATTGTCTGCTATTCTCACAACATGTCCATCCCATTGCCATTTAATTTTTCCGATGGATTCTAAAATCCTTTTCTGACCCGACCCCACCCCCACATATACACAGATTCCAGCACAATCATTCATAGCCCTGTAATTCAGTTCAGTAGGGGGTTCTGGGACATCTGTGCCATGCCATAGGGCCACCCATGTTTTCACAGGTATCTCTTGGGTGAGATAACCTGACGGAGTCCATTACTCCTCTCTTCTCTCAGACTTTCTCAATCCTATTCTTAATGTGTAATGCATAGCAGAGTGGCATTGAGTACCATTTTGAAGTCTTTGTTATGGCCGTGGAATATATCCATTGCCTACCGTACCAGAAGCGAGCGCTATACCAGTGAGCCACGGTGATCTGTAATACAATTACAAGATCCATTTATAGCTTTTAGAAACCCAAAACGTGCACATTTATCAAAATTCCCACCTGACGAGAAAGGCTGCGGTGAAATTATTAACGGTCCGACTTTAACGAAATGCCTGAGTCATTGGTATTAATTGCAGTCAACGGGGAATACACTGATTCTTCCTCTAAGTGTATTGGGGCGGTGCTGTGTGCGATACCACTGAGACGGCAGATCACACGGTGACTCCCGACAGAAAAGGAAAGTCGATGTCCACAAGTATTAGGGTGTATCAAAAGTATTTTTCTTATCACCGATCTTTACTTCAAATCTTATTTCATGTACACATCTAACGGCTATCTATGACTCCACTATATCATCAACCAACCGTAGCCAGAAAAGGTGGCAAAAGGCCATTTCCCTTTTTATATATGCGTGTGTTTGTGTGATTGTGTGTTTCTGAGCTCTAAATCATGCCGTTTTACCGACAGGCTTGAAAATTGGCATCAGTACTCCACTAGACCATTTCAACAAAAGTGAATTCGATTTACGGAAAAAATGCTTTTTTGCCTTCTTGGAACCTTATTCTGACGGGTTTAATAATAGGATTTAGATCGCTGTGAATCTAGATGTTTCTCGATGTTTTTTACTCAATTATAGATGTTGTCAAGCGGAAATAGAATTTATTCTTAGCCTATTCATTCTTCGAATGAATTTTTCCATCTTCTAATTTTGACGCTACAATTGTTCAATTACTGAATGTGATGGCGAGTTAAGTATTATTGTTATTTATTAGGACGTATCAATAGTATTTTCTTTATCATGCACTTTTGCCCTGAAGCTTATTCAAAAGATTGTGATTTCACTATATTCTAAATGATTGTGAAATAAAATGGAACAATATCTGATCATACAACCCTAAACTGGTTTAACTGTTTTAAGGCTGGTGATTTGTCTCTTGAAATAAAGCCCAGAAGTGGGCATTCATCAGTTGTCGAATATGATGGTTTAAAATAAAAGGTAGGGGGCGAACCATCCACTAGAACACGAAAACTTCCAAAAGAACTACGACCATTAAAAAATGTAATATATCGACCATTACGTTGATTAAAAACAACAATACTTGTAAATACAGTGGTTTCGTGTCTACGATAGGTCATAAGTGCAAATAAATCTCCTATACACTTCCAATCAGCATATGTTTTGTTCTGTTTTTTTAGATTATTTACTTTAAATTTGGATAAACAATTAGAACGATTTGGCGATGTGGTCTTGTCCAACAGTACCATAAAACAGACAATAAACATTTAGGATTTGTAAGTGATTTCGTTTAATTTGATGTTACATTTTTTTTATCTATTTCCCAATAGATAACTCAGTTCTAAGCACAGTGTCAGAGAGACACATCTGCATATCATTCTCAATTGACAGTCTGGTACAAAATTCCACTAATCTTAACATATAATAGACATATATGCAAATAAGTTCTCTGTTTATTTGATCACTCACGTCCCTGATAGAAGAAATGCACATAGACGACCAAGAAAAGAAAGAAAATAATCTTCAATTGATCCAGCGAGCTAGTCTCTCCCTCCCAAGAGTATTCAATCAGGACCAGAGAAGGTGGTAAGAGACAACGGCGAACATTTGACTTTTTCTATTTTCTTGACAAATATTGTTTGATTCTACGACAGCATCAGTTTTTATTCGAAATCGGTTTTATAAAAAGCATCTCAACCATCGTGTTATAAAAAGAAAATCCATATATTCATTGTCTGGGTTAGAAATGTGTTATATGATTATTTTTCCACATAAATTATTATTAAACTTTTTTCCATTATAAGATACCAACTACATTGTCTTATGGCTTTTTACTGTTAATCCATACATAAATAATAGTGATTTTTACGGGTATATTCTAGTACGAAAATAAAGAGCAACATTGGTTCCATTGTACAATATTGCATACACTACCACAAGGCCAACTAGTTTCATGTAATCTAATGTTACGTCTTTTATAAGAGGGGTGAGCTAGGCTCTTTCCAAAAGGTTATTCAATTCTGGGCACAATTTCAGTGAGACACATTCACATATTATTCCCAATTGACAGTCTTGTACCAAATTTTGCTCATGCTATAAAAAAGCAATATTGACTCCTTTGTAAAATAATATATGCAACATCACAAGGCCAACTAGTCAGATTTCTATCGAGAGAAGCTGATTGAATTTATCACATCAGTCACGCATGGGCAATAGAAATGACAAATTTTATCAAAGTCCAATGATCAAAGGAGTACTTGTAATATTTGATTGATTGATTTATGTCTGTGGGTTAGAGCCCTTCTGTCACCTGTTTTTATATTTAAGGCTGTTAATGTTTTCAACAGTCCTGTGCGCATTTAACATAATCGAATTACCACTGCCAACCAATTGGGGGTTTTGCCTATTAGTCCTAATGATGTTATAGAGCCCAGTAGGAATTTTTGAGTTGACTTATGGAAGCAATTGGACGTGATAGAGAGACCATCAATGAATAAGAATATCTTGGGTAAACATTCCCGATCAGTTGCAGAAAAAATTTTCATCGAAATTCATTTAAACCTCTCAGAGATTCTGTGTGAACAGACAGAGCCTTTGGAACTATTGTGGCGCAGACAATTAGCTAGGACGTAGGGAGATTATTCTGCATCGATCCACTCGAAAATCCCCCCAAAAGATTATTCCCACTCTATTGTCCACTCGGCCACGAAACTTCATATTCATGTATTACTTTTGGAGAACATTTCCTGTTCAGTTCTGGCTGCTCTGTATCAGTCAAGTCAAAGTTTTCGTGCAGGAACCTATTACACCACTACATTATACGATTATGCTTTTATTTTTTTCTCTGAGATGCGTAGTTCTCGAGTTATAAAAGAACAAACATACATACATGACCACTTCATGACCATATAAATATCTTTCGTTTAAAATGACCATGTGTTATTTCTCGACAGTACTCATATATATATATATATATATATATATATATATATATATATATATATATATATATATACTTAAATGTGTGAATATCAATGAAATGTAAACATACTGACACAGGACACAGTTTTAGATATGCCGCTAGCAGAGAAAAGAGTCAGCATATGATTTTTTTCAGTTTTAAAGTGAGTTTGTCTGACTGACTGGCTGGCTAAACATGTTTGTGAAGTGCATAGAGGATTCACCGATGGAGTCTGAGGGCTGAAAATTTAAACATCTGCTCCTTATCATGTCATGAAAATCTCCCCAAAATGGGGTCTTAATGGAATTTTCAATTCAAAATACATGTCTATGCTAATTTGACCGTCTAGTTTGTACCTGGTCGTGTTCACGCTTATTTCATTTTTTTCGGTGACCTTGGCCCAACAAAAGGCAAGAGAAGTAATCTATTCATTGATCACCCTTTTCGTTCGTTTTCTTTTCAGTTGTTCATCCTCAACAAGGAGCATTCCACCGAAAGACTTTGGCCAGGTTTCTAGACTAACCAGTCTTATTCACTAGTCTTATATGTCTTAATTCGTCACCGATTACAAGAAGTCGGAACTGAGATTGACAAGTTGCTCAGGACACGAGACGACACACCACTCGATACAAAGCAACTGATAGAAATCAGGAATGATCAGATTTCTATTGAAACGATCTGATTGGATTTATCACATCGGCCATGCATGGCCAAATTGAAATGACAATTTCTATGCGATTATCAAAGTCGAATGATCAAAGGACTGCTCGCATTGATTTGATTGATTGATTTCTCTGTCGCCTGGTTTCATTGAAGCCAGTGGCAATCTTTGGTTTGACGAGGTCAGAAAATGGTGGCCATTTTAAATGGCTAAAAGTGGATAGATCTTATTCCAGATAACTGTATTGCTAAAAATGTTATATACAGGGTGCTTGTAAAAGAGTGTAACCAAAAAATAGGGGGAAAGAAAATACTTAAAGGAGATTTATCAGTTGTTTCCCTTAAATTTGAAGTCGGCCTATTGGCTGATACGCTAAGCTGAAATATATGATAGATAACTTCGAATATAACAACACATGAAAGAAAATTATATTCTATAGAAATTTCATAAAATTTTAAAGGGGAGTGATTGACCAGTGCAATCCTGAAACCGAATGAGAAGGAATTATCGGAAGGAATTATTTATACTTTTAGACTTTCATTTCCTGGATGGAATTGTCGTTTTGGAGAAAATATAGGTTTCATGAGGATTGGTTCTACTAACGATGTAACAATAAAGTTGACTTGTGCTTGCCGTCCGTCGCAAAACCACCAGTTGTGCAAAAGTACGTCTTTGAAGTACCTTGCTTACTTCCGTTGTGAAGTGATTTTCTCTTCATTTGTAATTATGTTCAGATAGAGTTTCGTGTTTTTGAAAAATGATTGCGAATGGTCTCATTACGGGTGGAAAGTTATGGCCCAGCTCATCATAATAGCCACATCGTTAATAGGATGCCAACCCCTACCCTAAACCAGAAACAAATTTCTTCAAAGCTGTCACTTTGCCAAAATTAGGTTTGCCGAAGTTTGTAGAGTTCTGATCGTAAAGAAAAGAATCTTATTCTTCAAAAAATATTGATACACTTTTTGCGTTTACTATAAAATCGAATTTTAGTCGTCAGAAATGAATAATGATTGTTCACCTATCATCATCAGTCTTTTAACGTCCGTCGTTGGACATAGACTTTCTCCAGGATTTGCTACACTTCTCTACCATGGGCGTCTTGGAGCCAGTACTTCCTGAACTTGTCCAGCTCGTCTCTCCATCTAATATTCTGCTGGCCTCGGTTGCGCGTGTGATCTCGGGGGATCTATGTCGTGAGTCCATCGGTTGTTTGCCATTCTTGCAACATGGCCAGCCCATCGCCATTTAAGATTTTTAATGGATTCTATAATGTCCCTGACTCCTGTCTTTTCTCGGATGTACTTAGCTGTCTTGTGGTCTCCCCATGTGAGGCTCAGCAAAATTCTTTCATGTGCACGTTGCATGGTTCTCAATTTACGGGTCTGTCTCTAGGTTAGGTTCCATGTTTCAGCTCCATAAGTGACTACTAGGAGGATGCATTGGTTATGTACCCTTCTCTTTGAGATTAATGGGATCTTTCTTTTTTTAAAGGTTGAGCTAGCTCTGCCAAAAGCTTGCCATCCTAGTGTGATTCTTCGCTTGATTTCTTCTTCTTTTGGGGGTCTCATGGAGATTTATAAAATACAGTTGTCCTGAAAACTTCATGGGAGTTCATGTTGTGCAGCCCTTACAAAATTCCGATTTAGCAGAAAACTGTAGACTCTCCACTAAAAATGAACTCCTATTATTGTAATAGTACTTTTGAATGTAATACTAATATTACTTTATAGTTAAGATCCATAAAAAAAGCCTCAACAGTAAGAGTATTGTGCTGTACATGAGATAAAGTAGTAAATATGCAAAGAGATAGACAGTGGAAGAAAGAAAGAGAATGTATACCTCTGCTTAAAATTTTCAAGATGTATTTCATAAAAAAAACAATTTAAGGTAATATAACTTAGTAAAGTACTATATGCATAATTCCCTATACTTTTATGATTTACGAAACTGTACAATACTTTTAATTTTTGTTTTCCCCTCGGCAGCCGGCAAAATTTATGAAAAAAACACTTCTGATAACAAAATTGCGCCTCATCAAATCTGCGTAATAAAGACCAACGGATTAGGGAGGCAACAACTAAAATCATTTTAATTGTTTTTAAATCACCGGAATTATTTGGATTGTACGCTTTTGAAAGCAAAGGGAAGGGGCAATAAATTATGACCACACCTTGGGCAGTAACATTTGAAAAAGGAAAGAGCTATGTGCGTTTCAGAAATTCATACAAAGACTTTAAAAAGTATCACATTGTTCAGGTAAGATAAATCATCCATTGAAGTCTAGCCCATTCCAACCATTTCAAATGGCTACTATCTACTAGCTATAGTTATCTGGAAATTAAACATAGCGATTTTAATGCAATTCATTTTAAAATCCGATCACCTTAAGCCATTTAAAATTGAGACCATCTTTTGGTCTCTCAAACCAGAGATTGTCGAGCCTATTTATGAATGTATTTGAGATTGGAATCGAGATAGAGGGTGATCATCATCATCATCATCATCATCATCATCATCATCATCATCATCATCATCATCATCATCAGTCTTTTACAACATCTGTCGTTGGACATAGACCTTCACAAGGATTCGCCACATTTCCCTATCATGGGCATCGCAGAGCCAGCACTTTCTGAATTTGTCTAGCTCCTCTCTCCATCTAATATTCTGCTGGCCTCAGTTCTGCATGTGATCTCGGGGATCCATGTCGTGAGCTGCGATGTCCATCAGTTATCCGCTATTCTTGCAACATGGCCAACTCACTGCCATTTGAGCTTTCTAATGGATTTTATGATGTCCCTGACTCCTGTCTTTTCTCGGATGTACTAAGCTGTCTTGTGGTCTCTCTATGTGAGGCCCAGCATAATTCTTTCATGTGCACGTTGCATAGTTCTCAATTTGTGGATCTGTCTCTAAGTTAGGTTCCATGTTTCAGCTCCATAAGTGACTATTGGGAGGATGCATTGGTTATAGACCTTTCTTTTCAGGATTAATATAAGGATCCATTATATCATTTTACAATGGTCAATTCTTAATTGGAGCACTTGTTTTTCCTGTTGTACTTTTTACTTTATCAGAAACGGTTCCAGTAGATCCCAAATAGATTGCATGTGTGTGTAAAATCCATGTATGGATTACCCTATTTTTAGGAATACAAGAAAATGCATTGTTTGTTTAAATATATATTATGTATTATTAGACTTTTTCTGGAGACCTTTTCAGCCTCGATTCGGAATCAAAAAATCAAAACGGGTTGGCATTTAATCTAATGCTGCAATTCCAATGGGACAGATGAGACTGTGTCTTTCCAGTAGGTATCTCAATTGTAGGCACAGTTTCAAAGAGACACGTCTGCATATATTTATCAAATAACAGTCTTGCCCGAAATTTTGCTTTTACTAAAAAGGGCAATACTGACTACACTGTAAAGTGATATTTACGACACCACAAAGCCAACTTTTGTAGATAAAACTGGAGTATAATAGAATCAAATGACCATGAAAACAAATGGTATAAGTGCTAATCAGAAACTGAAGAGCAGACAGTAGAAATTCAAATAGGTTACCCAGTCGAGTCCAGGAAACAAGTCATCGTAAACAAAGACAATAATATCCGACGTATCATATTGGGTTGTTGCACTTTAAAAGTTATTTTTATCATAATAATCATCGAATCGAAAGAATTACTGACCTAAGTGAATTTTTTACTGATTCAATTTGAATAGAGATACAAGTTCGGTTAGTCACTCAGTACAAACCATCACATGACCAGAGTCTACTGGCTGCATGGCTTGGAAGGGTGATAAATTAAAAATTGGATAAAGGGGGTGACCAATAAATGGATAAAAAACTTCTGTCACCGTTTGTTATGCAGTGATCACTAAAGATATTCTCAAAGAACTAATAGTCAGTTCATAACGTAAACTTACATTGCAAATACGCCCCCATTAAAAAAAACTGAGAATTTGAAAAACCTAAAAATAATTATTTTCTTTTATAATAAGGAATAGATGTTTAAATTTTCAGTCCTCTAGCTCCATTAGTGCGGTCTGTACGCGTGATACATGCATACAGCCAGCCAGACCAACACGAAAACTGAAGAAACCTATGTTGGTTAACAGTTACTAATAATTCGTTATCATTAAATGTTTTTGAGCCCCAGACATCAATGGTGTCAGCCAAAGATGTTGGACCTATTCGTACGATTTCAAACAAGGGCATAATAATGTTGATAACGATAACAGAATTTAGGATAGACACGACTACAACACGAACTTCCATGTAGATTCAAAAGGTTTAGGTCTGGTAATATAGATACCATTAATAAACCTCAAGGGAGGCCCAAAACCTGTTCTTAACGATGAATATAATGATTATCGACAGTAGCAACCCACGAACGGTGGTTCGAGTATCTCCTGGAGACTGCAGGACTCAACAGCGATCATATCACGTCATTTGAAAGCAATAGGAATGGATAAAAAGCAGGAAATATGGGCCCCTCGTGAACTGAATTGAATGCTCCATGACACCTCTCAGCTTACTGCGTCTGAGTTCAGAAAAATGAAGATACGAAGCCCTGCGGCGTCTTTAATATTCATCGGACATTTCTTCTACAAATCATCATCTTTTCAAGCATTTTAAACTCCATATCCAATACAAAAAGATCAATAATATATGAGCCATAATCCGAATTTTGAATAATTTTTTTACACCAAACGTAAATAATTTCATAGATCTGGCACATAGTCATTAGAGGGTCGATGGGAAGAGGTATTATCCTTCAGTTCATAATTTAAAATCGGCATTTCACATGTAACAAGCATTATAGACGTTGCTGTTACAAATGACCATTGGGTGATTTGGAGTGCAAAAACCTGAATAAATATCAGGACCTTGCTAGATAACGAAAAAAATTCTGGAATGGGAAGGTGACAATGTTCATCATCATCAGGTCGTGAGCTCTTCTCCGATGCACCTGACTCGTTCTCTTCATCCTGTTCGGTCTTCCATCACAAAAAGGAGATATTCTGAAAGACCCAAACTATGAAACTGTAAAGCAAGATAGATTCAACAATGGTTCTAAAGAACTCTTTTTTCAGCTTCCATGTTTTGTTCAGTCCATCAAATGCACCCCAGGCTGTTCTCCTACGGATGCCAATGTTTCTTTCAGTTGATTGGATGTTACAGCCAAGATAGACAAATAGGCAACAATTGTTCCTAAAATTATTTTTACACTTAGAACGGTCCTAAATATCCTTGCAAAAGAACAATTCAGACCATGTTGCTCCCGTGTCATTAATCACTACATTCTTGAACCAGTCATCGAAACCCAAACATTGTTTTAACAATTGTTGGTTATTTCGTGCCTAGGGTGCAATCCCAACGCCAAAAATGGACTGCCTTATAAGCTAAAGGACATCAATTGCCATGAAAATTACTCATGGGAGAGTGGGTTCATGAATTTCACAAGGGCATTAGTGTTTCAGTCGGAGTTTGAATTCAGCCTATTCCATTCCTGATACTTTTAACTGTTAGGCCAACCATAACGCCTTGAAAAACTGAACGGGAAATCCGAGTGAGAATCATTTGAATTAGAAAAAAAAACATTGAGGAAAGTGCTTCAATGTTGATGAGACTTGCTGTCACTTGATCTCTAGAGAGAATCGCCAAAAACTTTTGGTTGGAATATCCATTTAAGAGGCATGTTTTCTTTTTGTTTTCATTCGATAGAAACGGTCATGTGACCAAAGTCTCTTGGCAGAATGTTGTGTTGGGTGTGATCAATTGAAAAACTGTAAAAACAGGTGATCAATGAATATCACAATCAATAATTGAACGACCATAGCGTCAAAATTTGAAGTAATGTGGATCATTATCATCAGTCTTTTAACGTCCGTCGTTGGAAATAGACCTTCCCCAGGATCTGCCACATTTCTCTATGATGGGCGTTGCAGAGCCAGTATTTACTAAACTTGTCTAGTTCATCTCTCCATCTTGTATTCTGTCGGCCTCGGTTTCGTATGTGATCTCTGAGGATCCATGCCGTGAGTTGAGATGTTCATTGGTTGTGTGCTATTCTTGCAACATGGCCTGCCCATTTCCATTTAAGTTTTTTAATAGATTCTATGATGTATCGAACTCCCGTTTTCTTCCTGATATACTGTGCTGTCTTGTGATCTCTCCATGTAAAGTTGAGCATGATTCTCTCGTGTGCGCGTTACATGCTTCTCAGTTTACAGGTCTGTCACTTGGTTAGATTCCATGTTTTAAAATTCCATCAAAAATAAATATAGAAAATAGAGCAGCAATATAACATACACTGTAACTACAATAGGGCATTCCTAACTTTAGAGTGTTAGAATTCTTTCGACGGAAGTCTGTAATGCCGTAGTGCTTCGGTGATATCACCGCGTCACTTACATTAGCGCACTCTGCTGGAAAAGAGACACGGTAAGGGCGTGTAAACCCGGTGGGGGCGGCTTTGCAGTTAATCAAACGATCACTTTGCCCGGGAGTGTCAAAAGTACGGTAGATTGAGGTCCTGCATTCATGATAAGATTTATAACCGGAAAGCCCTTTCCTTCGCTATCTTCGCTCTTGGGGCAATAATAAAAATGGGATTAGCGGGCGTCAAATGCAGATTTGAGTTGAGACTTGTATGTTCTACGCAGAGGAAGGGGAGAATAGGTTTAACAATGGGGGCAAGTAGAAAGAAAAGTAGATGACATCGAGGCTGGAAGAGGAAGTGAAAAGAGTGAGAAAGGGAATGAACATTTGAATGTATCTTAACCATGACGATTGAGTTTTACATGTCTCTTTCGTTATAATGTGGTTTGTAATAGCATGGTTTGCAATATAACGCACTTGGATGATGAACCCCGAAATTTTACTCTAGCTCCAAAAAATAAGGTGGTCGTTAATGCTGGAATTTCTAGAGGCGAAACTGAAAGTCATCTTCTCGTCGCGGTCTCTGGTGAAATTAAATGATTAAATTAAGATTGACAGGACAAAGAAAATGGTGATGCTATATATTTGAGCTGACTGACCCAGAGACGATATAAGGCACACAGAGAGGAGAGATGGATATTGACAAAGGTACTTCCACCTGTGCTGAATTTATTACACGTGTGCATTGTCACTGTTCGTCTCAGTATCGTTTCGCGTTATAAAAATAAATAATTCAGTGCCCGTTTCAAAGGTGCATGTTTGAATTATTTACGTATTTTATACCTGAATTTAGATAATTTAAAAAAGTGGAAGTCAAAGGAAATGATTGATAGAAACTATGACGAGATATGAACCCTTTTTTTATACATTTTCATTAGATTTCTCGAGAACCGATGACAAACAACTTCAAACTCAACACGGCACTGCCTTTGTCGACATAAAAACTAAACGATAGATACTAGCTGTATATATCCTCAGGGATATAAGACAGTTTATATAAGCTTTTTCACAACGTGTATTTCCATCAAAGACTCTTTCTCTCTGCTGCACCTATACACCTAGAAGTTTCCTTTTAAAGACTCAACACTGTTCGATCCGGTTAACGTAATAATGTAGTGTTACCGCAGTTGTTATATCGATAACATCCTATTGGTCAAAAATTATAGATTATATCCAGTAAAAAATGCTGTCTTTGAAGACCTTTGAAACTCTGATTTAGTCAACTAGTATGATATATAAAGTTGAATTAACTGTTTTAATGAAATCTCACGTATCACAGTAATAATAAATATACGTATATGTATTCCTCTTCGTCCAATAACACCGAAATATTACCAATAAAAATTTGTAACAGTAGTACGTTCACCAAAAAGATAAACAATGCTTATAAACTTGAATATACATTTTTTTCTCTGCGGTGCAATGTTTATTTGTTTTTATTTTTGATATTTCGACATTAAAACAGAATATAACGTTACAAATTTTTTGTTCTGAATTAGTTGTCATCTTCGTTACGTGATGTTTTCGCTTCTTCATAAGTGGGAGCCACGATTGCGTTATTACAAATTTTCTTCCATAGGGCTTCACGTGTTATTCTTATTTTTTCAAGTTGTATCTCAAGTGCACTTCACACTTTTTGTTTTTTGTAATTTGACTGTAAGCTTTGTGTTTCGGGATGTAATCATTCAAATTGGCCGTGACAGTCCTTACTTTGTTCCGTTGCTTCTTAGCTTGACCAATTTTCTTTCATATTGTTTTGATGGTTCTCGAAACTTCTTTTTAGTGCTTTCTCTTCGGTTTCACCAATGTAATTTGCTTCACAAAAGTCGCCCTTGTGTTTATCGACTCTCCTGTCCTTGTCAGATCATTTCGACTTTTGATTGCAATTGTTCTTGCTGTTATTGTTGTATTCCTTTTAATCCATTCAAATTCAAGTGTTCATAAGCAACCGATCGTGCAGACTGAATACTTTGAATGTACAGATCCAACACTTTGCAGACCCAGCATTTTGAATGTTCACAACCAACACTTTTAAGGTACAGAGCCAATACTTTAATATATCGTCTTGCTTACACAAGTAGCCCCTGCAAAGTGATCAACTATAAACCATCAAAAAAACTATCAACAGAAGCTTCTTTAGGTTTTAGGTGACTGTTAGGTTGGCTGGGGTTGCTGGCGGGCTGGTTGGTTGGTTGGCTGGCTATGTATCTATATATCGCACATATAGGTTTCATCTACGGAGCTAGAGGGCTAAAAGTTTGCACGTTCACTCCTTATTATGTCGACAAAAAATGTCTTTTGTTTTGTTTTCAGAATTCCCTACCAAAACAAGTTTTCATAGGAGAGAGTCAGGTAATAGAGTTTATGCTAAATTGTCTCTTAGTTTATACCTGGCAATCCGGACTCTCTTACTAAACGCAGCCAGACAAGATCGAGAGAATTGACGTCTTCATTGATCACCCTTTTCTTTGATTTTCAATTGATCACGCCCAACATGGCGTGCTGTCAAAAGATGTTGGTCACATGAAGGTTTTGATTGAGTGACAAACCACACCTGCGTGCATTGATTTTTGACTGACATCCTGCAAGGGAATGAGACACGGTGACAAAATGCTTCCCAACACTTCGTGCCTTTTGCACAATACAAGCGCTCAAGAGGCGTACATTTATTTCTTTTTACACGATTGCACATTTTATGAATTGATTAAGACTTGAAGCGAAAGAAACTTTTTTGGTTGTGGCAGTTATGGCAGTTATGCTTATTTTGGCTGTTCAGGGGTTTTTCAACAATTTTATTCATTTGAACGCTTAGAAGGGAGCTAAAAATGGCATCAGATTGTTGAGGTTGGAATTCTGTGCAGCAGTTTGGCAATAAATTCTTTTGAAAACTTTTCCTAAAGGAAACGGCAGAAACAAAGATGTTGAATGTGGAGGATTTTTACATCAACATACACTGCCGGCCAGAAGAAATGGGCCGAGCCCTTTTTTTAACATTTTTTGCAATAACTATTTAATTCTAACAATTACATGATGAATATTTGATAGTGTTATACAACAATACATACAGTGCTTGTGAAGCGTAACGGCTTCCTTTGTATCGTGGCTACCATACGGGAGGAGACGTAAAAACGTAGGACTCATATCGTAATTCAAAATCGAACCTTTATTCTTCTTCTTCAGTCGACCAAAAATACAGTCTTGGACTGAAGACTAAACAAAATCCTCACTCAGGGAGAGAGAGAGAGAGATTAAGCTTGTCGAGAGAGAGGGAGAGAGATTGAGAGTTTAATTTCTTTCTACTGCCAGCAGCCAGGGGCAGCAGACAGGACCAGGGGCGGCCCGAACGTCTCTGCTTGCCTGTCTGTTCTGTCTTTCTGCCCGTCAATTCCTTTTTGAAGGCAATGATCACTTTTCCTTTGATATCTCTTTTACAAAATCAACTTACCCTCTTCTCTTTACCTGATGTCGGAACTAAATGATCATCCACCCATTTTTTTCTATTTCCCCTCGCTTCCTCTCATTTCTCAGGCAACTAAACTTAAAACCTATCTTTCTTACTTCCACCGTTGCCATTAGAATCCTCATACCCCGTCCCTTTTTTATCAACCACTTTTCACTTTCTTTCTCCTAATGTCTTTGTAAGTAGATGGCTGTGAATGGCTATCCATCTGCAGGGGTTCCAAGCGATTACGATTCATCTTGTCAATAATTCTACTTACGATGTATCCACCATCCTTTTGGTGTCAGAAAAGGGTTACTGTGTAACTTCTTATCTTTGACCAGATATTTTGGTATACTCCACTTATACCCACACTAAAAGTGTCTATAACAAAAAATGCTATTTAAAAATAAAATAGAAAAATTAAGAAAAACTTTAATAACAGATTGAAGAGTCTAATCAGCCCTAATATTGTAACACTTGTGTGCAGAGAACGTTTTATTGTGGGATAGCCTTTTCCTTGTTTCCACTTCGGGGAACAGAGCTGTTCGATCAAGCAGTCCGCTGGCTGTTTTCAGTGTTCTGAGATAATGTTATTCCATTTATCTCTGACTGCTTCCCACAACTGGTCAGAGTTCTTATTTTTTCTCCAAACAAGTTTGGCCTGAATATGTGCCCATATATTCTCGATGGTGGTAAGATCTTTCATATGATAAAAAGTTCTGAGATCATTTTTTGCCCTGAATTGTTAGTTTGTATGCATGTGTGTGTGCATCAATTTGTGTGTACACAGACATAACAAAAATAAACTTCCCCCGGTGCTTTCCCACACTGAAGAATGGGTCTCTGACAAAATCATGAGCCAGCTCTAGTCGAAAAAGGTTCCTTACTTATGAAAATCTTGTCTCCAAATCTAAGCGATATCGTATTGAAATTATTAGTGAAATCAAAATGAGTCATGTTAAGTAAAATTATTGAATGAAATCAAATTACCTTTAACTTTTAGGGTAGATTTAGAAGGAGTTAAAACAGATTCGCTACATTGCATGTTTGCAATGAATGAATTTCTTAACAATTTTTTTGTTTTTGTAAATTGAAAAGAAAAACAAACTAAATTGGAATTCAAAGATAGAAAATTAAGATTGAATTAAAAATCGAGAAAACAATTCGATATTCAATCGCGATATTTTCTGGTTTCCAATAAAGTTTTTTGAAGATCAAACATTATGCTCTACTCCGTTGTTCTATTCTATTGTAGCCTTCCCCGGTGATTTCCTGCGCTACATCAAGAATGAGTCCTAGGCGTAGATGATACGTTTATCATATGGCCACATCGGGAAGACGCACTGGGCTTATTGGTTCATGTATACTCAATATACTTTCCAATCACTCTATACAGGAATGTAACAACAAACTTCCTTTTTGGGATGTTACCCTAAAGAGAGGGCATATATCACTAGTATGCACAGAAAACCACATACACTGTTATATGTGAACTCCAAGTCCATCCATTCCTTCTATACAGAGACAGCATTAGTTCAAAGCCTTCAATACCAGGTGCAAGTCGTCGGTAACGATCTAAAGATTCTAATAAAGATAAATTAAAGGGCATCAGTGGTACCCACCATCTCAACAACTGTCTATCCTTGGTTGTTTCTGAAACAGTAAATAAGAGAAACTCTAATAACTCCAATAGTGTAGCCACGGCCAACTTTCCTTATTTAAGAGGTATGTCAGAACAGGCTCAAAGGGTTTGTCGACGTGACAACATCAATGCAATAGTTATATCCTTATTATTCCCTATAAAAGAATTTAAGAATGTATTTGAACTTCTATAGGGTGATTTTTTTTTAGGAAGGAAATTACTGGAACCATATCCAATTTGGTATCAGACCATCAATCGTAGAAGATCAAATGAGGATTGATTCCTCAGACAATGGCCAACAAGATTAGCCTGTTGATTATTGCAGTAAGACGTCAATCATGATCCATTGACTTTCTTTCGTTTCTGTTTTTTTGTTTTTTTGTTTTTCGTTTGTTTTTTGTTTTTTACTTTTTTGTCTGATTTACTGGTTTATACCAGCGGACAAATCCCTGATATTTTTTAATTTTTGTTTTGTTTTGTTTTTAGTTATTTGTTTTTATTTTGTTTTGTTTATTTTGAGCTGGGGGAGAAAATACTGAATTTGTTTCACTTAAAGAGTCCATAGATTCAAGTGGTGGATAGAGGGTATTTTTGAATCAGTGATTGTGTCATCTTAAAGTGGAAGAGTCCATGGTTTCGGACAGAGAACTAAGAGGATCACACTGTTCATTATATAAGTGGATTCATTCCGAGATAAATGCACATTTTTCCAATTTTCTCATGTCTATTTGTGATTTGTCTTTCATTACTTTTAGATGTGTCCATGACACATTCTGGTAGGTTGGTTGGTCCCTAATATTTTGAGTAACAATATTCTCTGACTTTGCATGTTAGATTGATATGAAACTTGGTCCAGACCTTTGAGTGAACCATTCTTATCTTCCTCTTCCTTCTCCTTCAGCTACTACTACCACAACTAGTGATGCTAAGTATCAATTTTCTCTGCTGTGTCATGCTGGATTGACATGAAACTTAGTCCTGACCTTCGGGTGAACCAGTCTCATCTTCCTCTTCTGCCTTCTCCCACTACTACTTGCTATCACTATTGGCGATGATGAATATCAATTTTCAGTTGAATAGTTGGGTTGATATGAAACTTGGTACAGACCTTCAGGTGAACCATCCTCGTCTCCTTCCTCCTTTCCTACTCCTCCAGCTGCTACTACCATGGATAGTGAACGCGTGGCTGAATTTTTTTATTAAACCAAAGAGTTTCATAACTGATACCTTTTATAGAGAATTTACTGACTTCGGAATCATCATCATCATCAGTCTTTTAACATCCGTCGTTGGACATAGACCTTCCTCAGGATTCACCACAATCCTCTATCGTGGGCGTCGCGGAGCCAGAATTTTCTGAATATATCTAGTTCATCCCTCCTTGTATTCTGTCGGCCTCGGTTTTGCATGTGATCTCTGAGGATCCATGTTGTGAGTCGTGATGTTCATCGGTTGTTTATCATTCTCGCAATATGGCATGCCCATTGCCATTTAAGTTTCCTAATAGATTATATGAGATCTCTGACTCCTATTTTCTTCCTTATATACTGTCTTGTGGTCTCTCCGTGTGAGGTTGAGCATGATTCTCTATTGTGCACGTTGCATGCTTCTCAGTTTGCGAGTCTGTCTCTTGATTAGGTTCCATGTTTCAGCTCCATAAGTGACTATTGGGAGGAGGCATTGGTCGTATACTCTTCTTTTTAGGATTATTGGGATCGACTTGTTTTTGAAGGTTGAGCTTGCTCTGCCGAAGTTTTGCCATCCTAGGGTGATTCTTCGCTTGATCTCTTCCTCTTTCGCGGGTTTCATAGACATTTGTTGTCCTAGGTAGATGTAGTGGTCTATTTTCCCTAGTTTTGCATCTTTGATTTTAACAGTTATGTTCTTATTCTCAATGTGATCGTTACACATGATTTTTGTTCCACTGAAGTTCATGTGTTGGCCAACTCTTTTGCTTTCTTCATTTAGTTCATGCCCCAACAGTGTCTTCAGAATACAAGAGGTTTATTGCTTTCTGTTTAAATCAGAATTTTCCTCATCAACCCTTCAATGGGATTAAACTCCCACCCTCTTCAACAGCTATCTATCCTTTTATCTCAAGGATCAAATCATCATTTTCTCCCAAGTTGACGGATACTTTGAGTGGGTTGTAAGGAAATCTGGACTTCTGCCCTCGGGACAATTGCCTCCTTGAGACAACTGCCACCACTGGATAACTGAGGATTTTTTGAACGAATGACTCTTGACAATTACCCCCGGATAATTTCCGCGTGGATGTGATCATTTACATGGCCAACTACTTCATTTTCGCAAACTTTAACTTTACAGTTCTTATGCTATCGTTAGGGGTACTTATAATCCGAAGTCAGTAATCCAAGAGGCGATTCTCCTAGAATCAGGTAGCGAAACTAAATTCGAATTCTGGTCAAAACTGAAGGTAATTGCTTGACAAGCATAAGGTAGAGGAGAGACATCATTTTTCAATGCTTTCGAGATCAGCATGTTAATTAGAGTCCAACCAAGAGTTTTGTTAAGGTGGCGACCACTGAGAAGAGAATCAACTCGTAACTGCTAATGAGAATAGCTGGCCACAGCATGAAACAAGCCCTCAATTCTTTTTTTATAAGCTGTTGTCAATCTATGTGGGTTGGTGCGAGCGAATGTTACAGATATATAGAATTATAAGGGGAACCCTGCCATGACTCGATCATCCGACCTGGAGATAGGCAGGTAAACGACGCATCCATTACACCGTCGTCATTCTGATTGGATATTAAGAGAAACTAACTGAAGTTGAATTTTTACGGATTTTTTCCTGGTTTGTAATTATTTTAAGTCTTTCACGATTTATTTTTTTGAAACAATATTGATGTGTTTTACTCATTTAGAACAAAGAATCTTTATTACATTTTAATGTCGCTTTAAGTTTAAAATTTATTAGCGTTCGAAAATTAATTCCACTATGATTGGGATATTAATCTCATTGAAGGAAAAGAAAAGTAGAATGCAACAGTATTTTTTATATATATTGCAGATTTGCTTAACCTCCATGTCACGATGCTCCTCATTGGAAATTGCGCTTTATCCCAGGAAAACCGGTTGTAGGCTTTACGAAGAACGCATTTCCAAGACTGTACATAAAGTAACGTTTAGAATTTTGAAGTACGGGAACTGAAAACGGCTATATCTATACCGTTGATTTTGTTTACATAATTGAAAGTAAGCAAGTCGAAATTTTTATTCTTTTTAATACATTCACAGCATTTATTTCGTTAGAGGGCCAATTTTGTTTTTAGTATTCATATAATATTACACAAAATACGAAGGGGAAAAATGCTACGAAAACTGCAATGTAAGCTAAACCGATTTCCGACCCAAGTCCATTATGATATACTTAATTACTGTTTGCCTTTATGAAGCACATAAAATAGCGTATTTGCTATGCTTAAATGGAATCCTAATCAGGTCAAACTCTCATCTTTGTGTAAATATAGGTTGACAGCGACACCCACACCCACACCCACACACATACACACACACACACACATATATATATATATATATATATATATAGTCTAGAAAGCTTTATAGCTTCAAAAACTGAACATATAAAGAAACCTTTTCCAAACATTTAAGCCGTTTCAGTCAATTATTTTTAAGTATCTGTTAATGTGATCAATGTAATTTTCTTTAGCACTTCCTTTTTTTAACACATAATTTGATATTATGGTATTATGTGTGATTTTCACTCGTCGGGATCATCATTTGCAACCGTTTTCAGGATTTAAAAACAGAACATTTATATCAACATGTCTCTCCAGCAGTATTGATCAGACACCATCTCCGCTCCAGCAATGATTGGAATATATAGCTTTATTTACTTTTAGGGCCGTGGCATACTATATATATATATATATATATATATATATATATATATATATATATATATATATATATATATATATATGAGAGCCATTCACCTATGCATGGTGGTGAATAGTAAACGATCAGAATTCGATGTGGATCAGGATAAAGGGAGAGTAGAACGAAAGAGAGAAAAGGAGAAAGAAAGAAAGAAAGGGAGGAAGAAAGAAGGAATGAATGAAAGAAATCAAGAGAATTAAAGAAAAGAAGATCAGAAATAGTAGTAAGAAGAAAAGATTATTTTAAAATAAGACAACCGACAGTTTTCGTAGAATGAAATTCAGAATAAACTCGTTCATGTATAAAAGAATCGAATAAACCCCAGCGTCCGTTCATTTTCGCTACAAACATTTTCTAACAATACCCGCCGAAATTTACACCTGAAAATAGCGCCTGCCAACCTCGCATTACGCCGATCGTATATCATCCAACAAACTTTTCTTTCCGTCCAATTCCAGGCTGAAAATTACAGTTAAACGAACCTATACCATCCGAACGGCGCTGACGTCTTCTCTTCCTTCACCCTCCGCCTTTTTCGGTCCCTCCGCCACCCATGACACTGTTTTTCATCGCATCCACGGTGGAAAATGTCCAGGGTTAATCTGCGGTTAAAAGCTCAGCGTTCCATCATTAATTCCTAACGTGTACGTGCGCCTGCGCACTGACTAGCCAATTACCTCCCCTTTTTCGCTTTCATCCCCGGCGGCCATGTTTTTGTCTTCTTGCATCGTCGGCTTCCAACTCAAAGACGGTAAAATAAACGTGAACTGAAGTAAACGCCTCTAATGGAGCAAAAGAACGAGGCTAACCTCTCCAATCTTTGGCGCCTAGTCTTCTATCTTAACATCATTTTTGTTCTTTTCATTATATTTTCCCCCTTTGCTTTGTCCGATCACGGTCAGATATTTGGTATACTATCATTAGCTTGAAGTGGGTGGTGTTGAGAAAGGTACAAAGATAAGGTTCTCAAGAATAAGTTGTTCAACCTGACCGGCGCCACGAACCCCGTGCACAAATGAAAGACTGCGAGAAAATAGAGTTCTGACACCTTTGGATCAACTCCATGAAATGGAATGAAATCATCTGCTTTCCTTTCAGTGTTGCCATTTTAATGAAGAAGAATTATAAACTGAAAACTTACTTTGAAATGATCGCATCAAGTGGTTCACCACCGATGGAAATGGGTTTCTGGAATTAGGTATACGGTAAAACTGGTTTTAGGGAACTGAGTATACTGTTATGTCTCCATTGGTAGACATGGAACATACAAAGAAAACTGTGAACTGAGAAGTATGTATACAGCATACTCCCATTTTCATCCCTGTTAGCCACGCAGTAAGATCAAAATCGATTTTCTTTTTATCGATATTAAGAAGAGAGCAGCGTTGTCACTTCTTAAAGTACATATACAAGTCCCAGGGTTGCCAGATAGTTGGAGACATGTCAAGATATGGCTTAAATTGTTTATAAAAGCAATTATTTTATTATTTATCTTATCAGATGGAGAATTATAAATCAATAGTATTATTTCTCTTCAAATGATAATACTATTTACTTTCCTCTTTATTTTTCAGTGTTTTTTTCGTGTGTGTCACTTTACGGTGACGACCTGAGTATTTGCAATTGTAAAGAAAGACTCAAAAAAATGAAGATGAAGGTAAATAGTGATATAAAAATAATTATGTCTCGCCATCACGGTCAATAACTGAACAACTGTTGCGTCAAAATTTGAAGTCAAGCAGAAAAAATTCCATTGAAGAATTAATATGCTTAGAATAAATTCTGGTGTGTCTTCTGGAAAACATCTAAAATAGAGTTTTAAAAAGTCATCTAAATTCTAGATAATCTAAATGTTATTTGAAAACCTGTCAAAATAAGTCCCCAAAATGCCGAAGAGGCATTTTTTCTACAAAAAATAATCATAAAGAAACATTTTAGAAGAGATTTACTTGAGTATCGAAGTCAATTTTCAAATATATAGACAAAAGGGAATGGCCAGGAGAGCTGGAACACACAAACATAAATATACACGCAAACTAATGAACACATGCACAAATAAAATAAAAGGATAGAGCCCATCGGCACGTATGGTGGCTAGGGTTGTTCATTTGTTTATAGATAATTGCAATACTACAGCACACACTAAAAAAAAGAATTTTTTAATAATACTACTGCAATAAATCCAAAATGGCCCAAAACAAAAAGTTCATGGCTTTTCAAAAAGGCCAGATTTTATCAAATTTGTCTATGAAATGGTCAAAGTGACCACCCTGACAGCTCCTCACTATAGAAAGGGTAAGTAACTCACAGAATTTTTCATACAAATCCAATCGATCTGAACTCAGTCATCCAATCATTGTCTTCTTATAGAACTATGTAAAGATAGTACGCTGAAAATTATGGATCTTTTTTTCCTGGTGGTAATTAAAAGAATAATGTCCGGATAAATAAATGTTTGTAAATAAAATTTAAGAAAACCTAAATAATCATAAATTAAAAATAAAAACGAAAATCCATTAGTCATATTTCATCTAATATTCTTATTGATATTCAAAATGTCTTCCGTCCTATTCTTTATCAATATTATTTTATTTGTTGGCTCCGTGGTAAACTTCTTTGATTCATTTTTCTACTTTACTCTCTTTATCAATTCAAGTGATAAAAAGGTAAGACTCAGAAGTAAATGAGAAATACTGCATCATATGCTGTTTTCTTTTTTTATGCTTGAAATTTGTTTTCTTTTTCACGTATTTATTGATAAAAATATTCTTCCATTTAGAGCCCCCATCCTCTGCTCAAAATCCAGGACCCGCCCTTGCCCAATAGCCCAGTTGTTTGTTTCGAAGATTTTCTGATTCAGTTGCCGTGAGTTCAAAATATATTCTGCAACTTAGAGCTATTGAAAGTTATTACACTAAACATTCTCTGTACTTCTGCCTAGCTGAGCCAAATTTAATAAATATCTATATTAAAAATTCTGCCAATAATTTGTCTGCCTCCGTTATTTTGAAGAAATCATACATAACTGATTTTCTTTATGTTTCATTAGTACAAAATCAGACCAAAAATTTAAAAGGTCAATATTCTTTGTATTATTGCAAGAGAAAAGTGTATTCAAATTTCCTCCATATTAATTCTATTTCTGTATAATATATCAGCATTTGTGTGTATCTCAATAATTTAAGTGCGTAACCGTAACTATCTAATAAAATGGTGTCAGGATAACATTGGGGACCTTGCTAACACAGGGAAAGAAGGCGTGCCTGCTGGCTGTTAGAGAATCATTTCCATGAGAGAGTAGGTAGATAGAACGTAAGAATATAAACTCTGAATAATATGAAGTCGTGCATATATGGCATGCATTTTAAGGCTTTCGTTTCTTTTCTCTGATCTTGCATTTCTCCACTATAAATGAGATGAAAGTGCTTCTTCGTTATTAAATTTCAGTTTTCCTCTTTTCTTCAATGTTACTTTTCTCTAACGCAAAATTAGACGAAAGGGTTTTCATTAATCATTTCATCTAGGAATTATTTTATCTTTTTCAAATTTTCATCTTTCTCTTTTTTTTCTAACGTCACATTTCCATTACATTAGACGAAATTAGATATAAGTAAAACTTTTATTACTTTCTCTGTTCGTAGTTGTGTATTGTTTACAAATGAAAGCATAGAAAGAGTTCGTATTCTCGAAGTGAGACGGTAATTCTTTTAATAAGGGTTGTAAACAAACGCTTCTAAGTTATTAATGAGCAAAATATCATTTTGGTAGATTTGTTTACTTGTTGATTTTATTCAATTCATTTTGTCGTGTTGTATGTATGTAACTCATAAATAAAGCATTGAAATGAAACAATGAGAGGGACAGGCAGGAAGAAACAGAAAAGGTGCAGGAGAATAAAGCAGACGTTTAAACAAATATTAGCTTTATTTTATAAGGAAAAGATTTTTCTCTAACGTTACATTTCCTCTAGACAAATCAGACGATTCATTTTGTTGTGTTTTATGTATGTAACTCATAAATAAAGCATTGAAATGAAACAATGAGAGAGACAGGCAGGAAGAAACAGAAAAGGTGCAGGAGAATAAAGCAGACGTTTAAACAAATATTAGCTTTATTTTATAAGGAAAAGATTTTTCTCTAACATTACATTTTCTCAAGACAAATCAGACGATTCATTTCGTTGTGTTGTACATATGGGATTCGTAAATAAAGAATCGAAAAATTAAAAACTGTTCTTTAATCCTTGATGTTCATTTCTAATTGAACCGAGGGATTTCCAAGGATTACTGCTAATTCTTTTGAAGAGGAATCATGATGTAATATTGCTACATGACCTTTTTACATACCTTCTTCCTTTGTGCAAGAAATCGTCTGCCAAAACTGTCAACAAAGGTTTCTTTAGTTTTCAAGTTGGTCGGTCTGTCTCTCTGGCTGTCTGTCTGCACGTTCAGGTCGCTCCGATGGGGATAAAAGGCTGAAAATTTAAACATTTATCCCTTCTAATGTTCGAAGTAGATATTTTTTTTTAATTTTAGTAGGCAGTACAATTTACACTGTAACTTTATTCTAAATTAGTCTTTTAGTTTGTATCCAGCAACATTCATGTTCTTTTGTTTGTTGTTATTTTGTTTGTTTTTTGTTGATTTTTTTCAAATTTATTTTAGTGATCCTTGTCCAACTAAAGGCGAGAAAAGCAACTTACACATAGTTCTCTCTTTTTTCCCAATTTTTTAATTGATCTCCCCTCAACACAGCATGCAATCAAAAGACGTTGGTCACGTGACGATTTCTATTGAGTGACTAACCAAACTTATTTCCTAAATGCTTCCTAAGCATTCCATTAATTGAATTAATTTCACTGATCCATTCTCTTGATATTAGATATTCCCTTTGTTGAATATTGTTACTGTTTGTGTCTTCTCTCCCAATCGTTGCTTCCGTCGTTCTCTTCGGGAAAGTGAGATGAAGATATATTCAAAAGACAGTGGTGAGAGGAGGAAACTCTAACCGTTGGAGAAAGTGGGTGTGCACTCAGGAATGCGAAATTAAAGCTGCATGAAGTCAGGATGGTCAATAATGACGGTCCCTTATGGAAAGATGAAGGGTTTTTTTGTTTTTTTTTGGGGGGGGGGGTGGACAAAACGATTGTCTCCGGACGATGTTTGCCGCCAGAGACCAACCTGTGTATATTCAGAGCAATGAATGGAGACAGGCATTTAAGAAAAAATGATAAGCGTTTTTGCAGGCCCACAAATCTTTTTGGACGAAACAATAGTCCTCAATGCTGCAGAACACTATCTGTTAATTTCCATTGTTTAATCGAGCCTGGGCCCTTTCTTAGGCACGCAATGCATCTTATCTAGATCTTAATCAAGGGTCGTTTCCCATAAGAAGAGATTTACAGCCAGATCATCCTGAGAGACGAGGAAGCAGTCGTCACTTTCACCCGGAGAGGAAAAGTCGTCCACGTTCTTTTGCATTCTGTCCAACTACTCGGTCTTTCGTTTGTTTTCCTCGCCTTGTACTTTGCATTTACCGTGTTGAATTTTCTGACATCATTCATAATTCGTGGAACACCGAAGTTGAATGATATAGATAAGGAGAAATAAACAAGAGGCTAAATTCTTGTAACTACGGCATTTTTCTTCTCTTTCAATTTTTTGCCTTCACCGTGGACACGAAAATCACGGGTCCAAACTTTGGGCTTATGCAACAAGTAGGTAATTACACAGCATAAACTTTCACATGATCTTTCACATTGCTATCACGTCATGTGGACTCGTGCAAGCTCACGAGTCCTCAAAAGCATGAAAATCAGCAGTAGGATCCACTCTAGTGTCACGTCACCGCCCGTGATTTCACATGTGTGGAATTGAATTTGGTGAGGCTTGTTTTTGCTGTCAACTCCAGACTTGGACTGGAGTTTGACAGAGATGACCATTCATCTGTTGATATAATACCGGTTTGGTTGGCTGGTTGGTTGGTTGGATGGTCATACCTATAGCTCGCCAAACGGTTGGACCCTAGAATCTAAAAATTAGTTGAAAAGGGTAACTAGACCTGAGGATGAACACTAAATTCATGGTGTTGTATGGTGAACTTATGCGATTGCATCCATTTTGAATATTCAGAGACCCTGTATATGTCGGATCTTCTGCTAGTATATCAGTTGAGTGTCAAACACTGTAACAAAATTTCAAGAATCCATCACAAACATCGACCTTCTCCTCAGAAGTTGTCTATAACAAAAACATTGCGCAAATTCCTTTCTTGTATGCTATTTCGTGTTAGAATATTAATTTCATACCAACCATACCAACATGCAATCGATCTGCCCACTAGACTCCCTGGAGTTGAGTTTGACGTATTCAGTTGGAATCAAAGAAATGTCGAATTGATTCAAGTCTGGCGACATTGGCTCAATTTCACGGGTTTTTTTTTACTCGTTATGGCAGATAAAAGAGTGTAAGGTTTTGGTGTTCTTGACTGGCAGCCGGACCGGATGGAATCATGAATTCTTGGTTCAAGGCGAAAATTCCATCAGTTTTTATGACATGTTTCCAGCCATCTGGCTTTCCTCAGTAAAACAATGACCGACGTGCAATGATCAGCATTGAAGGAAACTCCATAAGGTGGGTTCTATGCTTTTTCCCTCTTCTTCCTCTCTCGTGTTTCCTTCTCCTAGTCTCTTTCATACTTTTTATCTTTCTCTTTTCTCTCTTCATCTTTCATCCTTTCTTTTCTTCTTCTCTGTCAACTTCGTTCTCTCCTTTTCTTTCACCCTCCCCTTTTCTCCGTTTCTTTCAGAGTTCATTTTCTCTTTCTCTTTCATCTTTTCTTTCCTATTTCTCTTCCATACTGTCTTTTACATTACTCTTTCATACCCTCGTTCTCTTTGATCCTTACTTTTCTCCTTCTCTTTTATCATTCCTTCTCTGTTTCTCTTTTCTCCTTCATCTCTTTCATCGTCTTTTCACCTATCCTATCATCTTCCCCTTTATCTTGCTCGTTCGTCTTTTCTTTTTTACTTCTCTTTCATATTTTCTTGTTTCTTTCTCTTTCTCTTTCAGTATTCTTTTTCTCTTCGCTAAATCTCCTTCTTTCTCTTTCACCCACTCTTTTTCTTTTTTTCTTGTTCATCCTTTTTTTCTCCTTCTCTTCTCTTTATTATTAATTTTTCTCATCCTCTTTCAGCTTATGTTTTACTTTTTCCTTCTCTTGTCCTGATACTTACCAATCTTGTGGGTTCAGGGATTTACAAAAAATCCCTCTTGAAGTATCAAACTGTTGTCACCCGAAACAATATTTGAGCTGGAAAAAGTCCATCGTATTCATTAAATTCTCTTTCTTTCTCAACTTTTTGCAAAATAAACAATGACTTACGGAAAAACCCACCATATTTTTTAACTGCGAAACAATGATTTATCGTAATTCAAAACAATTTATTAAGAATAATTTTCAACAAAGTTAGATACAAAATAGTTTGTTTTAATATTGATAATTTTTTTATTCAATACTAATGATTTTCAATATCAGTAATCCATTTATTAATTTAATTACTGATAATTTATTTTAATTCAATTTAAATGTATTTATTTAATCTATTTGTAAAATAAGACAAAACAAATTTAAGGCGTAGGGAAAATCTCTGTAATATGCGCCATTATATCTCTATGGGCGTCTTCACCATGCCTTTTACGTTAAAAAAAAGTTATTGCATCTATAAGAGGGGAGCATACTAGAATCCCCCAGTCAAATAATTAATAAATAAAGATACCACAAAAATAAGGAAACCAAAATTTAGATCGTAAATGCTGAGTCATCATTTTGATATGTCACGAGTTTCTTCGGTTTTTGTCCGCGGCAACACGGGTATAATATTTTGTGTGGGATCTTTTTCGTGAATGTCTGAATCCACGAAAATGGAAAGTACCCATCTTTCTTCATTGAATAAGCTTAACCAGGATCATCGACCCAACCGAATAATCAGTTAAGTGATGAGGTTTCGTTTTTCCCTTTTCACAGCGTTGTTTTTGTTGTGTCTAGCAACCAAGCAAAATCGCATGAGAACTACATTTGATATCTTCTAAAAACGATTTTTCTTATATATTTTTCTCTTTTATTTTTCTTTTGATTTCTTGCGCTCTTCTAGACATTTCTCAGCGCTTACTGGACTCACTTTTTGGTCTGGAATCTTTCAAATATTTTGGAGGATTTTCTTTAGGGAGGGGGGGGGTCGCGAAGAAATAAATGATTTCCTTCCTATTTTCCAGTAGGTAAAATTAGGTAAAAAATCTGACGGTGATTATTTTCATTATTTATTCTTTATTAGATGGAGTATTGTAAACCATGGCTTCTCAAAGTCGGAGTCGGGACAGCTCCGGGGTCCCATGAAGATTTTAGGGTACTGTAAAATATTTCAAGACCTTTTTTAAAGAATAACGTTTTGTTTTTCTAAATTTGGAAAAAAAAAATGCTTTTCTTCTTCTTCTCCTCTCTCTCTCTCTCTCTCTCTCTCTCTCTCTCTCTCTCTCTCTCTCTCTCTCTCTCTCTCTCTCTCTCTCTCTCTCTCTCTCTCTCTCTCTCTCTCTCTCTCTGGGAACTTATACTTTTACAATTTAGTCTCCCCGCTTTTTATGTTCCTTTCTCTCTTTCAATTTACAATGTAAGTGTATCTTCAATTGATCCCTTGTTTTTTTTTCTGGCAACATTCACGCTTGTTGTTCGAAAATTCGAACTTTTTAGTGATCACCGCTCACCAAAAGGCGAGAGAAGAAACTCATTCACAGATCATCTCCTTCAAATTATTTTCCTTTCTTTTTCACTCTTTTTCTTCACTTTCCATCCCTTGTCTGTTCTTCCATGTTTCCTCTTATCCCTTTTCTTCTCCCTTTTTCCTCATCCAACTTTATCTAATTCCATCGATTACTTTCTTATTCATTACTCTTTTTCTTTGTTTATCATTGTCCGTAATCCAAGATCAAAAGACCCATCGCAAACCTGGGTTTCGCTTTCACCATTCGTTGCTCACAAGAGACGCGAATAGTGCCACTCATCACATCTGCTCTTCAATCCAAATTCAACCAGGATGTTGGCGGGTAGCAATGAAATGAGGGACAGTTATTATAGAAGGGGTGATCGACTTTTCCCTAACAGATTCTTTAACGTTATTCGCTTCTGCTGGGATACGAATTAAAGGAACATCGTTTCACTGAGTCCAAATACCACCGACATTTTTCTCGACATAAGAGTTGGAAGATTCTATTTTCTTTCAATTATTACGAATGGGATCAACAGAGATTCCATTGTGTATTTTCAAAGTTTAGCAATAGAACAAGTAATTCATACGGTGTGTTCTGAAGAAAAAACTTTCAATGAGAGTTTAGAATGACTCTTTATTACACTGAGATTTTGAACTGAAATTTCAACTGTAGAAAACTGAAACTTTTCCATAGCAGTTCGAACGCTTCAGTTGTGTGATCATACAAACGTTTTGAAACGTTCCTACTGAGAAGGGGTAATAGCAGGTTACTATATAAATTTTGACTAATAAAAATCCTTTTTTCGGCAGTAAAATGAAGATGCAAGACGAAAAGTATATATGTGTGTGTGTGTGTGTGTGTGTGTGTGTGTGTGTGTGTGTGTGTGTGTGTGTGTGTGTGAGCGTGAATTGATCAGTTCCGGGTCTGAAGTGAAGGTTTCTATTCTGCCTCGTGGTACTGGATGGGATAATGGATTGTCTATAGCCAACTGAAGAGTTGTAATACAACGAAACAGCTGTCTGTGGATGACACAATATATATATATATATATATATATATATATATATATATATATATGTGTGTGTGTGTGCGTGTGTGTGTGCACGTGGGCATGCGTGTGAGTGTGTTTGTGTGTGTGTGTGATACTTCTCTATGAGCGCACAGATACTACAGTCTGGTGCTTGGTAAAAGTGCCAGGAAGCGACACTTTGTGTCCCTGGGGCAGAGAGCACGGATTTCAATGTTAGATCGAAAGCAAAAGTGTCGGGAAGCAACATGATGATCTTGAGCTGAGAGGTCGATCTATACGTAGGTAATCCCGTCAGTTTTATTGGGTTTTGTTTTAATGTTATAGAGAACCCATAAGACACCGAGGCCGACAGAACACAAGATGGAGAGATGAACTGGACAGATTCAGGAAATACTGCCAGCTCACCCAAACTCTTTGCAGCCTGTTTCGGGATGGTCTAGACCGTGAAAATGAAGAAATTAGAATAGACGGCGAATATCTGAGCAGCCTCAAATTTGCAAACGACAATGTCCTTTTTGCAGAGAACCTGCACGACCATCAACTAATGCAAGATGAATGAAGAAAGCTAGAAAGTCGGCTTTCACATGAACTTCAGCAAAACAAAAGTCATTTGCAACAATCACGTCGGAAATCCTCAAAAGAAGAAGTGATCAAGTGAAGAATCACTCTACGATGGCAAGCCCTCAACAGAGCAAACTCAACCTTCAAAAACAAGAAGATCCCATTTGTCCAAGAAAGAAGAGTATGCAATCAATGCGTCCTCTAGATAGTCACCTATGGAGTAGAAAAATGAAACCTAACCAAGATCACAAGGCAAGCACAATATATCGAGGAGAAAACAGAAGTCCAAGACATCATAGGATCCACCATGAAACTCAAATGGCAAAGGGATGGTCTTGTTGCCAGAATGGCACTCAACCGATGGACATTATGACCTACAGCATGGATCCCCAAAGATCACATGTGCAACTAAGGCCGACAGAATACAAGATGGAGAGACGAGCTTGACAAGTTCAGAAAGTATTGACTCCGTGACGCCCATTATAGAGAGGCGTGGGGGAATCATGGGGAAGTTTTATGTCAATCGACGAGCGCTAAAAGATTGATCATCATGATGTCCCACAACAGACCAGTTTGTACACACACTCCTTTCAATGGGTTGGGAATTTTTTTTTTTATTCCCCTCCAAAATATGTTTTCCGTGGGGGATTCAACATGAAATGTAAATTTATCCTAAATTGGTCCCTAATTTGTGCTTGGTGTTTTTTTGTTTTGTTTTGTTTTTTTTAGTTTTTTGTTTTTCTTTTTAAATTCTGGCCTTTTTAGTGATCGCCACTCAACAAAGGGCAAGAGAATTAACTTATGCAATGATCACCCCTTTTTCCAAGTTTTCTATTGATCACCCCCAACGTTGCATATATGGGTTGCAGTGGTTCATAATTATATTTGCATCATATTTTGTGCATACTTTATTGACAAAACCAAACGTTGTAAATAATCTCTTAAAACCTTAACTGGAAATGATTTAAGCCGCCAACCGAGACAGCCCAACTTTTAGCCATTTTAGATAATTATGAAATCGAAATTAGAAAAACTGAATAGTGATTTGCTTTTACCATTTGTTGGCTATTTTTTCTTCCTTTTTATTTTTTTTTTTTTTTTTGTTTATTTTTTTTTTTTTTTTTCATTATTTCAATCTGAGATGGCTGTGATTTTGACTGGGGGCCACTGAGGCCACATCCGGAACAAAACTGAAATGTCAAAAAGTTTCAAAACGTTTTGGTTTGACTCTCTGCATGGTTGGTCATTTGGAAAATACAACCATTATTATTTGGTATCTTTTTTTTTTTTTCGCTTATTTATTT
The DNA here is from genome assembly GCA_963457665.1 of Thysanoteuthis rhombus. Lineage (NCBI taxonomy): Eukaryota > Metazoa > Mollusca > Cephalopoda > Oegopsida > Thysanoteuthidae > Thysanoteuthis > Thysanoteuthis major. The sequence goes on along the minus strand of OY735212.1, from coordinate 15,944,265 downwards.
GAGTGTGTGTTCTATAATGTCGGGAAGTTTGTACGTGTGATCGAAAAAAATGGTTGGAAGTGAGACGACATGAAAAAATTAGTAATGAAGGAGTAGGTATGCGGAGTGTGTGTGTGTGTGTGTATATGTGTGCTTGCGTGTGTGTGTACGTGTGTGTGTGCGTGTGTGCGTGTGTAATGTATAATGCAAATTGTATATGTTATTGATATAAGGAAACGTCGGTGCGAGATGGAGTAAGAGTGTTTGTGTGTATGCGTGTGTCTGTCTGTCTGTCTATCTGTCTGCCTGCTTTTACTACTTTTCCTATCTGTGACTAATGTTCAGAGTCTGGGAACATTTTTTTTTTAAATAATCAATAATCAATGAAAAATCAATAAAATGAACCCGATCACCGTTAAAGCCAAACTTGAGTCAAATGTCGCCCACAGTAAAACAAATAAATTGACTCATTTTGACAATAATATCATTGAAACAAGACTGGTTGCTTCAGGGTCAAACTCTACTCAGTCTGAAGCTTGAAGGACTTAGCTTATAACTCTTGAAAATAATTCAGCTTTTGTAAAAACGGTTCTCCTTATATTGAAGAAGATATTTGAATAGGGCTATAGCAAAGAACTTTAAAAAAATATTATCTAAAATAGTATCAACATATTTTTCTGGATAAATGGCATGAAATTCTAGATACTTCTAAATATGATTTGTGGTGATTGAAGAGTTCTTATTTCGGTGAGGGTCATTTTCCTTGTTTATTACCAACAAGGACAAGGAATTTTAAATTCAACTCCAGTGCAGGATTATGAATTGACCCTCCTTGATAATAATGATACCATTGAAACGTTAGAGATTATGTATGTGATGGGCTAACTGCTCCACGGGCTAGGGCTCATGGAAAACAAAGATAATTTATGAATGAGCACGGGCAAATGGTTTTGGTGTTCATTTATCGACACTGCTGAGTATTGAACCACCGTTGCCATCAAATGTAGCAAAGCGTTCTATTCTTTTTTTTATATTTCATATGCGTATATGTGTGTGCCTGTCTGTTTGCGCACTTGTGCGTTTATTTGTGTTCAAGCGCCCTAAGCCATATCGTTTATCCATAGGCTTGAAAATTGGCATCAGAACTCCACTCCTAAAAGGGTTGGGGAGGGGGGGTTAATTTCGGGGGGGGGGCTTTTCGGTCCTTTAGAGGGGAGGGCTTGTGTTGACGGGTTTATTAATAACACATACATTATGCAGAAACTGAATGTTTTTTTACTCCATTCTAGATGTTTTCCTGTGGAAAATGTCATTGGTGTCATAAGCAGGATTTATTCTGAACATATTTATTCTTCGGTGCGATTTTTTAAGCTTTACTTCAAATTTTGACGCTACGGTTGTTCAATTTATTGACTGTGATCGCGAGTTTTCTATAGATTTATATACTTATGTACGCATGTGTAAATCCAGAGGGGATCCAGGGGATTCTTCCTCGGAAATATGTTTGCATAAAAATTAATAAAACTTACTGAATGTTAGAGGGGCCCCTCGGGTAACCAAGCTCCTCGCCCGAGTCCTCAAATATTTTTAGGTCTATCTACTCAACTAACTCGCGAACCCCGAGCTTTTGAAAGGTCTCCTCACGGATCCTCGGTAATATCTTTATTAACGCTCAGGCCTCTGCAACCCCATGGTGGGAACAACTAGCCTAGATGTTGAGGGTAGGGACTACTGGCCCCCCTAATCCCCAATTATGCACCTGTACGTAGTCAATTCATTATGATTTATACCAACGTAGATATTCACTGAGAAAATCATTTTGGGACAGGACCATATTTATTGAACATCAACCTAGGATCTATCTCGCTGACTATTATTTACTAGACTAATAACCATCACTTTAAAATGGGCGATTTATACTTTTTCCCGAGCAATTTATGATTAGAGTAAGCAAATTAAAAAATAGAGTATGCAAATCAAAAGCTTTAACACGCAAAGTAAAAACTACTACAAGAAAATTAAAAACTAAAGCGAGCAAATTAAAAAACACGGCGAGCAAATTAAAAAACACAGCGAGCAAATTAAAAACAGTGACACAGAAACCTATTTCCTGAACATGAATATACTAATGGTATTTGCTACGTACTTTAATATACAGGTGTCTGCTACTATCCAAAAATAGTCGGTTCCCATGAAAACCTTTCGTAAACCGACATGACCTGAAGCAGAGAAGAGATTACCATTAGTTTGCATGAGAAAAGTTTTGAGCCTTCCAAGTCCCCCGAATTGGTGATGATGGTATGTTAGGCTTAGTTGTGGTAGATTAGGATGAGCACTATACAGGAAACTGGGTTGTATGAGAGATTGAGTGAACGTGTGCAATGCTTCTACAACGGTTCGCTGCAAGAAAATAACACTGGGTGTTTTTTCGCTTTTCGACTTTTTTTCGTAAAAACGAAAGAGTGCCGTAAAGCATACTCTTGAAAATTTGGGGACACCTGTACTTGTATAGTATATTGATAGGGATCTCCAGCATAGCCCGGGGGAAATAACTTCAAATTTGACGGCACAGTAGAAAATATAGCGATATTCTTTTTCTCGATTATCTTATCCTTATTATTGGATGAAGTGTTATAACATCATGACTAAGTGTGACTAGTTTTCTGCCTTCGTCTTAACTTTCAGTTGCTTTTTATCAAAACTTTCGACTCGGGCTGTAATTCCACGACAACGATTAAACAGCGCAATCGAGAGTAAAGAGTAAGCCCTCGCTGAGAATAAAACTCAAGCCCTCCAGCCAGGGGAAGTCCAGTATACGCCTGGCTGCTTTTAACCATTTGGATATGAGGTCATCATAGTTAAAGAGAAGTTGATTTAACACCTTAAACTTGACTCTTTACAATCCATATTAGACGTTTGTTGATCCATTGATTTGATACATTGTAGTCTTTTATACAACGATATTGATTTTTTTGACCAACAAGTGTCGGATAGAAGGTGAGAGTTCGATTCTCACCGATGGCTTACTCTTTACCTCCGTTTATGCTGTTTAATCATGGACGTAGAATTAAAAGGATAAAAGGCAACTGAAGGAGTCATGGCAATTTAATCTCTCTTCTACATCATCATTATCAGTCTTTTTACGTCAGTCGTCAGACATCGACCTTCCTCAGGATCCGCCACATTTTTCTGTCATGGGTGTCACAGAGCCAGTACTTTCGGAATTTGTCTAGCTTGTCCCACAATTTTCCTTTCTGTGGGCCACAATTTTGCATATGATCTCTGGGGTCCACATTGTGAGTCGTGATGTGTAGCAGTTGTCTGACGTTCTTGTGAAATAGCCAGCCCACTGCCATTTGAGTTTTCTAATGGTTTGTATGATACCTCCGACTCTCCGTCATGTATTTTGTCGGCCTCAGTTTTGCATGTGATCTCTGGGGATCTATGTTGTGAGTCGTGATGTCTATCGGTTGTCTGTAATTCGCACAACATGACCAGCCCATTGCCATTTGAGTTTTCTTATAGATTCTATGATGTCTTTAACTCCGGCCCTTCCTGATATATTATGCTGTCTTATGGTCTCTCCATGTGAAGTTGAGCATGATTCTCTCATCCCAACTAGCAATTTATGCTTTCGAATCATCATCTTAGTGAAAATTGTCAGAGAGGGAAGCTAACCCAATTTTCAACAGACACCCTTATATACATGCCCCACGCTTTGCTTTCATGATAAGTCCTAAATCTGACCTGCAAACCCAACAGACACAGAGTAAGGGTCTAGTTTAGCATTATACTTACATTGTATATCGAACCCGTCGCAAAAAAAAAAACTTAAAAAGTTGCTAAATTCGACCTAATAATGTATGCTGTAAGTAAATCGACACGTGCTAATTCTTAATATGCATTATTATTTGCGCTGGGATGCGTTGTTATCGAGTCATGGAAGTACATACACACTGATAGCTTACACAACATCTTTATATTATACTAGCTGGGTGTATGCTGGTTCAAATAAATGGTATAGCATTATTACTCGGATGATGCAGGTATGATTCCACTATAACTATTATAGTTTTTGGTAAAATCAAGATGAAAAAGGAAAAAACATTTTTAGATTGTTTTTTTTTTCTTCCTTCAATAAAATCTGACCAAAACGTATGCTTTACATGAATTGAGACCTGCTGATTTCGAATTTGCCTTCGTTTTTCCTCTGTGATGCGAAGATCTCGACTTGTGAAAATACGAATATACACACATGCATACTTCAGTACTTCATAAAATAGATACTGTATATATGCATTCATACATGTAAAGTCCCTGGCGTTATTTCACAATTACTTATTGTTCAGTTTCCATATAAAGTTAATGCAACCATCTTATTGAAAGCCTACAAAAATGTCTACTTCTGAAAGAGAATATATTTTCTTTTTTCTTCTTTTTTTTTTTTCATGCTTCTATTATTTTCGGATTCATCTCAGTCACTCATTTCTTTGTTTGGTAACTATTCCTCAGTTTAAAGAAGAAAAGTAACATCGTCAATGACTTGCGGTGACGTACCTGAGGGCGCCTGCGCTGTTACACGTTGCTACTTCCGGTTCCAGCGAGCACTTAACATGATTCTATTTCCGGACGAGATAATGGCTGCCCCTAATGAAAGCACGATGCAGTCATTATTCACTCCAAGATAATCCTTCGAGAAATTCTGTAGATTTCTTCCTCTTCTTTCGTCAGAAACCGACAATCGAAACTGTCACCAAACGTGTCAAAATAGGTTTCTTCAGTTTTTAGCCGGCCTGGCAATTGAGCTAGAGGGCAGAATATTTAAACATTTACCCATTATTATTATTATTATTATTATTATTATTATTATTATTATTATTATTATTATTATTATTATTATTTCATTTGAATAGGTTCTTAGTGGAGAATGGAGGCTCAATTTACAATGTAAGTTTTTGCTAAATTGATCCATCTGTGTCACCTTTGTTCTCCGAAAATCCAGACTTTTGTCAGCGATCACTGGCCAACCATATGTGGGAGAAATAACTCATTCGCTGATCATCCACTTTTCAATTTTTAAATTGATGACCCCTAACACGGCGTATTGCCAAAAGACTTTGGTCACGAGACGATTTCTATTGAGTGACTAATCTGACCTGCAACAATTTTTTTTTTTTTTTTTTTTTTTGTCTTTGTTACAATTTTTTGCGTATTTGGGGACCAGAAAATCTCCAACTATCAGGCAATCCCTGTTATTCTTTTCTCTTCTTTTACTTATTGCGATTCTGGATTCTTCTTGAGTTTGTAGTGAATTTCGCTTACTTTTTCTATCAATGTGCGGTCGTATCTTTTTCTGGTGCTCGTCTTTCGTTGTAACTCATCATTTTAGTGGACTCTTAAAATGCATGACTTGCCGGAATAAAGGTGGCATGGAAATGTTTTTTCTTTGTTTCGGCTATAATAGCCTTATATCAATATCTACATTGAAATCAGCTAACACGCACTGTGGGTATTCGTTCCCGTACGAATCTATTTATGATTTTGTTCATATAGATAGATAGATAGATAGATAGATAGATAGATAGATGTTATGTTTGTATGTATGTAGGTTCAAACTCTTATAACTCGAGAACTATGCTTCATAGACAAAAGTAAAACCGCAATCGGATTCAGCACATTTCAGTCTATATTCACTAAACTTTTATGGATCTTTTTTTGAAAAAAGAATTTCTAAGGATTTATTTTCCCTGGGTTTTTTGGTTTTTTGTTTGTTTTGGGTTTTTTTTTAAATTTTTATTTGCCTCTGAAATTCATCCAGCAAACAACCTGTCAGTCAGTTACTGTTTTGAGCGATTAACTTTATCTCTGGAAGTTGGGGGAGGTGGCCATATACAAATACTAGGGCACCAGCGGCTGTAGTTGACCCAGTGGGGTGATGGGCTTCCGCAAGAACTAGCTGAAGACTGCCCAATACAGCAGGTTTTAGTTAGTGTATAACATTATGTACATTTCAAGTAAAAGGCAAGTATATATTCGCCGTTAACATATTCAAGCTATGTCCCACTCACGGGTAATGTTCGTCTATGTATGTTAAATACACATTCATTCATTCAATCATTCATTCATTCATTCAGTCAGTCAGTCAGTCAGTCTCTCTCTCTCTCTCTCTCTCTCTCTCTCTCTCTCTCTCTCTCTCTCTCTCTCTCTCTCTCTCTCTCTCTCTCTCTCTCTCTCTCTCTCTATATATATATATATGTTTTGTTGGGTTTATAGTGGAGGAGTATGCCTCCTGATACAGACGTACCTGAGCATTCACGGACTTCGTGACACGTTTTATAAACGGTTGACTGAGATAGGTGAATCACGTATCATGACTGGAGGCTGGATCCCTAAAACAAGTAACCGATGGAAAGTTTGTGGGTCATAAAAGAGATAAATACATTAAAGACCGAAATACAAGTTATTGTAATATCTGGCCGATTTTACCCATTCAAAATGGCTACCATGTTTTGTACCCGTCAATCTAATGATTGCCAATATACATTCTTTTACAAATGAAATCGAAATACATTAAATTTGCACACCTTGATGATCCTGGCATTTTTTACAAATTATTTCAATGACTTACGTCCTTTTACTTCCACTGACTGTCTGTTTAACTGTGTCCTTCGTCGGGAAAAATGACTCAAGACACAACCGCCCGAAACTTGAACACAGGCTCGCCTAATTCACCTATACGAAAGTGCAGTGTAAGAGCTGACTTAATGTCTTTAACAGCTAGACCCGGCCCACAGCCAAAAACTAAAATTTATAAATCTGATAAAAAGACGGCGTTGCCAGCGTATAACAGCATTAACTCAACTAGCCGACCAAATGGTCAAATATTGGCGGCAGCTAAGAGACGAGAATCTCTAGAGACGATTGGTGAATAAAAGTTGATAGAGAACCCAACGCCAAAATGGCGAAAAAGAAAGTCGGACTAATTGGTGAAAAAAATTCCCCGTAGACATTTTGAGGAGAATTTTAATTTGAGACAATGAGCTGCCAAATACTGAATAGACTCACACAGAAAGAGTAAACTACACCTTGGGGACAGAAAGCGATAATTTACTTTAAGTGTAGTTCTTTAAATATAAGGCGTTCGTAAAATAGCGGAACATTTTTAAAGTAAAATATCTCTTTGAAATGAACTTATCAGTTATCTCTAGTCTCTAAACCTAAAGTAACACAATATTTACATAGAATTGAAAGATTTTATGTAAATAATTAATAATACATAAATAATTTACAGTCAGTGATTGGCTAACATGCTTAGCTGTATTCTCAGGGTAACGTTACTCAAGTTAAGGTAACTGATGAGTTTCTTTTATCGAGTTGTTTTCCTTTTTAAGTGGTGCCGTATTTCACCAACACCCTGTATACTTATTGCTCAATAAGCCGGTTTAATTATTTGTTATCGGTCATTGTTTATGAGTATATCGACTCGATTTCTCAAAAAAAGCATTGAGGAAAATTGATAGAAACGTAATCAGAAACTATCAACATCAACTTCAAAGCTTGGTTAGCTAGCCGGCTGGCTATCTGACTGGCTACATATGTATTTACAGTGCATGTACCTAACGGAGCTAGGAAACTGAAAAGATCAATATCTTATACTCTTTATGTTTACAAATTAAACGTCTTATATGTTTTCTTGTCAACAAAAACATTGTTGTTTTTTTTTATTTCCCCTGAAAATTTTTTTAAATAGAAACTTTTTAGTGATCAACGCTCAACAAAAGGCAAAAGTTGTAATTCATTCATTGATCACTCCTTTTTCCGTATTTTTCAATTGATCACCCCAACATGACATGCTGCCCCGATACATACACTTAGAATGACCTAAATTCCTAAGCTGCAAAAAGTAGGCTCGACAGAGATTGGTTTCTACGATAACCTACATCTTAGCCAGCCAACCGGACTCGTTTGAAAAACTGAAGAAACCTATGTTGACATTTTTGGTGACAGTTTTGATTGACAGTTTCCAATATCAGGACGTTGCCCAGGAACTTGGAAAGCTTTGAAACATTACGGTAAGAGTCAAGCTAGTGGACTTGGAACTGTACCAAAAATGCTAAAATCGAGATTACGAGTGAATTAGAATTTCGAGGAAGAATTGAGACTGACCAGATATCTGCGTTGCTGGGACCCACGAGGATATTGCGAAAGGTGTCGGAAATTCGACGAAATCTGCACTGCAGCGATTTCTTTCTTTCCTACAGCGTGTCGGATTAAAATCAATAGGGGCCTGAAGCGTTAGTCACTCAGGACCCCTCCAACATACTATATATATATATATATATATATATATATGACTCTGAATCAGGAGCGAAGGTTTCGACCCTTCGTAGCGGTACTGGAAGGGACATCGAGTCCATAGTCACACTGGAGAGTTGTAATACAACGGAACAGCTGACTGTTGATGACACAATTTATACATATATATATATATATATATATATATATATATAGAGAGAGAGAGAGAGAGAGAGAGAGAGAAAGAGAGAGAGAGAGAAAGAGAGAGGGAGATGGAAGAGAGATGGCCTACAATCCCTACCCATCACCCCAAAAAAAACTGCCATGATACCTGTGGCTCATGGACAATAGGCATTCTTTTCAGTTTTATTTGTGTATATGTGTGTGTGTGTGTGTGTGTGTGTGTGTGTGTGTGTGTGTGCGCGTGCGCGCGCGTGTGTGTGTGTGTGATCACCTTTATCGGTAGTAACAATAAAGTAATTCTTTTATTATTACTTTTCAAATGAAGTATTGCGTCCAATTACGATTAACAATTGTCTACTATTTACCTTAATTTCAATTTTAAGTTGTTCCCTAGATTGAGTGAATTTGTGGTAAAATGCAACTAAAAAGTTAGGATGAAAGTAAATCAGAAGCCCCAAATTAATAATGCACTGATTTCACTCGCCATTAAGGAAAAGAAGAGTTATGTCCCTTCCTTGGGTGTATCAATCAAATTGAACTTCGTTGATGTGCTGCTTACCTGAAGAGAAGGGGGCTTGGGGCATCTGTATACCACATACCCACCTTTATTTGCCACTACCTGAGCTATGACTCTAACCCCCAAAATAGTATGAGGAAGGAATCATCCACTGCCTACAACATCGGGCAAAACAGATGTATAGCGACTCAGATAAATACAAACCGTCGGTAGTTAAGTATAGTACGTGACGCTATGAAATTGGAAAACCTATGGGGGTTAATCAGTGAAGGTTATTTCTACGTAACCTCACAGTGAGTTATATTGTTTGTTTGTTAATTGGAGACAGATCTCAGTTTTTACTTTTAATTTATCCGTTTTTACATTGTTTCCAAAATGGAAAATTCATTTTTCAAGTCTCCTCAATATCATCGCTACCGTATATTTTCTCGTGTTTTATGAAGCATACAGCAACATTCCTGTAACTTTAGAAATTAATGAAAAATATACCTACTTTTAATTCGATCAGAAGTATATTATATGTTTATTCAATTTTTAAAAAGGATATTGTGAGGAAATGATATTCATAGTGTTATTTCATCTAAGTACAACTTTTTGGGGCTCAATCTTGTTTGATTAAATGAAAAAAGGCAGTTATAATTTAATCTAACCTTTTTTCGCAAAAAAATACGTGCTTTCAATTTGATCAAAAATTTATTTGATGTAAACATAGTGGATACATTTTTTACAAAATTTCTTCACAGATAAATAAATAAGTTGTTTTAATTTGATCATAGTTTACAAAGATCGTGAAAAGGGGAAATTCAGATATGTTCATGTAATCAAAATATTGCGAAAGAAAAGTATGACAAAAATTCAAAAGCGTAGTATTTACTTCGGTGGGGTTGATACACGCATAAGCTTTTCAAATTATTTGATACTAGAATTAGTATGTTTTTAGTATTTTTTTAATCGAATAAACATAGTATAAATACACTCCTGATGCAGTTTAAACTACATAAATTTTTTGTCTTGTTTGGAAATAAGATTTTGTAAGAAATTTGTTTCGATGTTGTTATCCGATGTGTCTCGATCAAATTAACTTCTTATCGAATTAAAACTATGTATTTATTTTTCGTAAGTAATAGTTTTGATGAACTTATCTGTCGTTTTTTGATTAAATGTAGTTGAAATTTAAACTTCCCATGATTTTGTAACAATGTTAAATACATTTCTGATCAAATTAAAAGTATATATTGATTTTGTCTTTCAATTAATTTACAAAAAGGTTTTCTTAAAAAAAATTGCTGATATGGTTACCCGCCATGGTTCGATGAAAAAAATACTTTTAATCAAATGAAAACTCCGTATCTATCATTTTTTTGTAAAAGGTTAATTAAATAAGATTCTGATTAAATTAAAAACCGCTTTTTAATTCATTCAATAAAAAGAATTGTTCTAAAAAGTGCGGTAAGATAATAAATCGGTCGGCCGGCGCAAGACCATTTATCTCCCTTAGATTCCTCAAGGCCAAGTACAAGGTCATGTAGGATACCACACTGCTGGTTTCGAAACTGGGATCCATGGACTCCATTGAGGTCCGAGAAATAACAGTGTTCTCTCTAAACCTGGAATTGCAAATCTTGTGGCTGAGAAACAGCATCATCTATCTCAAAGATATCGGAAAGAAATTATCATTTTGCACAAACGTTGACCTACACGGTACGACACAAATACATGCAATCAATTCAGAATTGATATCATTTTTAAAGGTCGAATATTGCTCATCATTGTAGTTTATTGATTACAGTGAATATCTAGAGGGTAAAAATAGAGACCCACTGGCACTGAGATATTTATTCTACGGAAGCAGTCCTTGAGTTTTCAAAGTTTCGGTATCGCTGTATTAAACTATGATCTTGTGTCGACCCACACCAAGTAATAGATGGCTCCATATGATGGTTGTCTCCCTTCGATCCAAAAATATCATTACCTCCCTTGAATTTTTTCGTGATCAAAAAAACTATTTTACTGTTATTCACCTTCGAGTCTTTAATAAGAAATCTCGGTAGAATATTAGTCTCCGTGCGTAATATGGAGATGATTCCTGTTGGTGTTCAAATCATCTAGAACTTGCACAAGTATCTACCCACTGAAAGAAAATAGGAGATATAATAATCATATTGTTGTTGCTTTGAATAAATTGTTTTCATTTGTGTGCCGTTTTAAAAATCAAGTAGGCAAGTGTATGGAACATTTAAGTTTTTGCAGGATTAAAGTTGTATTTATTTATTTCATGTCTGCTTCGTTCGGAGCAATAAACATATAATTTGTGTATTTTTTTCTGTTTTTCTTTGACAATGGAGATATCCTTTCGTTCATTTTAAGGCTAACAGGAGTTATCACCATTTTACGCTTGGAAACAAGAAACCAACCACGTTTATAAATAATTCTAAAGGGGTCTGAAGTGAACGGGGACTTTTTCCCAATTCAATGTGTTAAAAGTTGAATGAAACGTTTCCCTTTTAAGGAGTCAAAACTTAAAGAAAAATTTTTTACAAATCTGAGAAATCAAGTCTTTTTTTACTTCTTGAATATTTAACCCGGTAGCTAGTATATATATATATATATATATATATATATATATATATATATATATATATATATATATATATATATATGTGTGTGTGTGTGTGTGTGTGTGTGTGTGTGCGTGTGTGTGTGTGGATAGAGATATATATATATATATATATATATATATATATATATATATATATATATATATATATATATGTATGTATATGTATATATATATATATATTATGTCACAGCTGTTTTGTTGTATTACAACTCTTCAGTGTGGTTATAGACTATCCATTATCCCATCCAGTACCAAGAAGTACTTCTTCGCTCCAGACCCAGAGACTGGTATATGGTATCCTACCTCTGCTCCACGGAACTGGATGGTTAATAAGGTTGAATTTAAGCGATATATCTATTTTACGCATATATTCCCCATCCACCAGAGTGCTCTATTCCTATATTGGAAGAGCATTGCATATAACTTCAGCTGATATATAAATATATACAGGTTGCAATCCAAAGGTTTGGGAAATTATAACTGAGTGCACTAACTGTTACTGCTACCCTTTGTGGAAAAAAAACCGAAGACCTAGTTTCCACTGTTTCCTTTGAAGTAGTATTTCACTTACTACGCAGTTCTATTTTCATGAAAAGCAAAAGCACCATCCAAGGCCATATATTCAAATTAAAAATAATTAGATTCAATACAAGTCTTAGAGAGCATCTCTTTTTGTGTCATGAGGTTAACAAATTGAAGAGTCTCCTGGATTCAGTGGTAGAGGCCGGTACACTCAAAACCTTCAAGAAAAGTCGTGACCAGCATTGGGCTGGCAGAAGATTCCACCTACGCCAGAACCAATATCACCAGTGCTCATAAAGTATTGTAGAAGTAATAGTTATTAAATGGCAGGGCAGTTTTACAACCCAGCTCGGGTCCCTAGATCTCCAGCTCTGCCCCTGATATTGGTACAATTTTGTGTCAAAGAAACATTTCCAGATAATCAATTCTTCAATTTTTTAGACAACACTACCCCAGTAATATACCCCTTAAAATCGTAGTTCATCCAAAACTATTTTGAGTAAATATCCGAACTATGAACTATAGGCATATCAGAAAAACTATGCGTTGGAAGATACCAGAGTGGTGCTCGATAGGCCCCTCTGGCTCCCTACATACATTGGCATAGTCAAAAGCCCAGATCAAAGGACTCCGACCTCATCAGATTTGCTAATTTATAGTAGTCAAAAAAGTTGATTTTTTTCTTATTATTACATGACTTTTTAGCATTTAGTTTTAACTAACTTCATTCAACTTTGATTTTATTGAGGCAGATGTCATAAGAGTAGGCATTTTAAAACACATATCGTCAATATGAGCGTATTTCTATCTATTGACTAGTAAATAAAGTGGAAAAAAACTAACGGACACACAGATTTTCTCTGCTATCCGAAACTAGAACGTCTCGTAAGCCGAAATTGCATAAAGTAAAGAGGAAATAACCATTTATTCATTTGGGGGAAATTTTTGAACGTCCTTCGAATGGTTGAGATGGTTTGTCAGGTCGAGTCAACGGGAGTCATAGTGGTGGGATATACAGGGGATGAAAAAGTGCTGTGTAGCAAATTTTCGAAAAGTGGGGACTATTTGAATTATTTCAGATGTTTTTCAAGAAAAGAAACTAAAACAAAACATGTTTTGGTGGAAATGTCTATTGTTTGAGTGATGGGAATAAGATATTTTTTATCATCAAATTAATTACCTTAAAATGGAAGAGTCCATATCTATGGATTGTGAGCGAAGAAAATTGCTCTGTTCATTATATGAGTAGGTTGTAACGTTGAAAATGAAAGAAAATGTGCACCATTTTCAGTATACTATGATTTTATACTTTAAGACTGGTAAAAATGTGACTGAAATACAAGAAAAAATATTTGTACTGTTTTTATTGGCGACATTGTGAATGATTGAATATATCAGAAGTGGTTTGCAAAGTTTCTTGTCTGAAATCTCTCTCTGAATAATACCCCTTGGTCAGACAGACCAGTTTAGCTTAATAGCGATTAAATCAGGATATTACTCTAGAAAAATCAATATTGTACAATGTGGACAATAGCCAACACAAAAAATACAAATGACTTGTTCAATTTCATTTGCTCCAAATGGGTCATGTTAGTAGCTTTGATGTGTGCCAAGCCGTATTTCCCATGTGTGATTTGTTACTTAAATGTAATGAAAATGTTCTGATTTATAAACGTATTGTAATGGGTTATGAAAAGTGGATGCTTTACAACAATAAGGAACACAAGAGATCGTGGAATTAGCAAAAATGAGAAACCAGCAATTGCACCAAAAGCCTATCTCCATCCATTGAAAGTGATGCTGTACATATCATGAGATTGTGGGTTGGGTTTTCTTCTATGAAGTCCTTCCAAAAAAACAAAGCAATAGATTCAAACAAGTACTACTCTTACCCGACGGGGTGAGACTATCTGGTGTAAGCGATTAGGCGTGGGCGTTCTGGCGTAAGCGTTAAGGTGATTTCTGATTTGGCCTAAGCCCATTTAGCGATAGACGATTTGGCGTTTGGGAAAATGTTGATTCATTCATTATCATTGGAAAATGAAACTTCAAAAGGCATTGAAGCAATAGATGAAATCTCATTGTAATTTTAAAACATCAAATTTGTTAACATTTTTCTCTTTTTTATGCGATTATCTACTTTCATCTTGATATTTTGCTGCTTTTTATCGTATCACAGGTAAATATTGGCATAAAAACAATAATTTGTAGTACTTCATCTACTAATGGATAAATAGATTAAAACAGCTAATCACAAAAATGGTTATGTGGTTTTGTTTAGACCAAGGTTTCTCAAACCATTTTTTCATTCACAGCCTGTTTAAATGAGAAACATTTTTACTTGACCCCTCACTCACTAAAAGCAATTAGTACTACTCTAAACGATGTATAATTAGTCTTTTGCGAAAATCTAATTGTTCCAAAACATAGAAACCATTTACTACGAAAAAGTGACAAAAATTGCAAACTGGTGTTTATTAGGAGAAAGATAAATTAATGTTCATAAAATGAATTACTAAAATGTAACAATTATATTTTCAAAAGATTGGTTAAGCCTGATTTAGATTATTTGATAATTACAGAAAGAAATCACAAACAGTGTTACTTTCGCTGAATTTTCATTGAATTTTTAAAAATCATTGGAATACTGTATTCTCATCCTCAGAAGTAAAAACAAAAGCAATAAGGTTGACAAAGAAATAGCATACTTCATTTCACAGCTTTAAATTTTCTGATTTTCTGGGGCGTACTTTAGACCTCCACATGTTTTTTCGCCATAAGATGAAATTAAAAAGAGGTTAATTCTCCAGGGAATGGTCTTTTTAAACAACATGAAACTTTTTTCGACCAAGTGGTATTATACTGAGATTTCAAAAGTAGGGCGTATTTACATTGAAAAATGGTTCCGCTGATTATTTTTTTTTTTAAACTCATTCATAGATAGATTCGATCGTATATGTTATTATTACATGTCAGCTCCTACAACTGTAATCCTGATTTGACTCCCTGTGACATCAGGCTTTTTTCCAAATTGATATTTGAGACAAAGGACATGATTAAGGAGAACGCAACGAAGCAGCTGATGGCTACCCAAGAAAAAGATTTTGCATACTGGGGGAAAAAGTGAGTGTGATCCAAAAGAGGGTACTTTGAAGGGTGCACTTGGTAATATCATTTTTTTTTCAAATTATTATCCCCAGTATTCATTAAAAAAATAAAGATTAAAAATAAATGATTATTGTAAATTTTAAGGAATCCAATGAGTGGGTCTTATTATAACGCGAATATTATTACGATGAAATTATCATGCTATAAATTTTTTAAAATAGTTTTTCAATCGACACGTCACTTTGTTGTAAAAAATGATTTGAGGTACCATTTGTAGATTTTGAGTGTTCCTCTGGATCTTAATTTTGTCGATATAAAATAATGAAAACGAAAAATTCTTATCTTACTTCGAATTGTTCAACAATTATCTCCCTTGAAATTCTTACTTCAATTACCTCCCTTGATAATCAAGGTATAATTACCCCCCTTGATTTTCATAGTCCCTTTGAATTATCTCCCTTCATTCACACTCGCTCTTCAGAGAAAATTTTCGTATCGATTGCAAATGTCGACTGTTTTTAAATTTAATTCTAACAGAACATAGAAAAAGTTACTAAAAATTTACAGAGAATTTCATTTGTCTTCTTTTTCCGCAAATTTATTTTTCATTCCCCAAAGAAAAAACAAATCAGACTAACGGAAACATAAGTAAGTATAACGTTTTCGTCGTGTTAAAGATTTTTTTTTAAATTTCATTCACGAAAAAAAATGACACTACTCTAGTTTCATGGTCAAGATTGGAATTTACCTTCTGCAGCCTTTAATTAGAGATCAAAGGGTAGTATCTGTTCTTCCCAAGTCAACAAAACATAATTTCAACTTCCTGTTTTCTATTTTGATCGATACCATTTATTGATTCTATATTAATTGTTTTAATTTTTGATATTACAAACTAACAATAATTTACTTCATGTATGAAAAGCAGTCAAAATGAGTTGAAATGACTGAACTTTTTCTGGGTGCTGTATCACATTGTTCATTGACAGCAATGAATAAAATTCAGAACATCTGTTTTAGTCAATTTTTGAAAAAAAAATCTACAAATTAGATCAAAGTTCACAAAGAAAACAATTAAAATACAATCATAACATTCAAAGTAGAAAACAGAAAGTAAATGCAATGTTTTGTTTAACATTTAAAGTGGTAATGTCAGGGGAATAGTTGAGGGTTGAGGCAATTTTAAAAAGCTTCATGAATAGGGTCATTCCATGTCAAGTGGACCAATATGATCCCTATCCAACCCTCCTTGCCAGGGAGAGCTTATATGATGGGCCAAGTCCCGAGTTACGATTACTTGAAAATGGCTTCCCGGAAATACTTACGAAACTTGGAGTCCAATTTGACATCTTTTTCTGAAGAAAAGATATTTCAGAGAGCTAGGCTGATAACATTCTCAGAATCTACTTGAAAAGTTGACCCTGACAGCAAATTCTCACTTCAGCGCCTCTTCCTGCTATGGAATGGTGTTTAGTTGAAAATGGTAAAAAAAAAATTTGGTTGCTGTCTCTGAACAAAGTAGTCATTCTTTTGGGATCTATAGGTACTGAAGGAATAAAAGTATTGAGCTGAAATATGTTACGGAACTTCAATTCAGACCCCAAAGAAACTGTGACTGAAGTTGGAGCCAAATCAGAAATGGTCAATCTGGGCTCTTTCCCAAAAGTGGTCCACTTGTCATGGAATGTCCTAATAGTTATTAATCTAATGCATTTCTACAAACATAATGCAATAACTAATCTGATTCTTAATACAGGATTTAAATTTTATTTTGATATTGAAATTTAATTTTTTCTGATCTAATGGGTCAGCCTCTTTGGAATTGTTTTCCACCAATTAAGTGATAGTGCGTGTCTAATTATTGCCAATTTTCCTATTTCATCAAATCTCACTGAATCAATCGTTTTCAAATGTCTGCAAACGAAGCCTCAGTTATAATTTTGTGGACCCTCAGATGTCTGTGGCCCTGATGTTGGGAAAAACTGCACTAATTTACCTTCAAGGAACCTTTAAATATATATAGATAATTTCTATACCATTAAAATGCCAGAAAAAGAATTTTTCTGGAAGGTGAGTACCTATGCTCCTGTAGCAAATATCGCCAATAGTTTAGATGTCTGAAAAAAGGCATGATTCCTTGTGCTGAAAGATTGTTTTATGATACTATTTTCTTCATCATCATCATGATATTCCTTATGGGAACAATTTGAAATTCCATATATAAATGGAATGATGCAGGAATTAGTTATACCATTGTAGTGGGCTTCACATTTTATTGTATTTGTATAGTTCATAAATATATTTATATGTACATGTTTGCATCTTGAATAAAGTGAAGTGAGCCAACAGACTGTGAATGAAAATGACATTTGGAAGGTGAAGAGAAAAAACAAAGAGATAGGTATCTCAAAGGAGAAGATCAGAAATTGCGGCAGTTTTTGATGCAAGGAAATTTTTCATTGATCTAAACCAGAATGCCATTTCTTGTTATCAGTGCAGATCTAAGTATTAAGCGTGAAGATTGTGGCATGAAAGTTATGGGTGGCACAAAAGGAATCACCTGCAATAAAGAAGCTTTTTATTGCTTTGCTCCCATTACACCAGAGATAAATTCCACTGTGAGAGAATTCTGTCAACTGGATGGCCTAGAAAATGAATGTAGAGAGGAACATTTCCAGCTAAGTGGTTCTGGAAATCAAGCACTGACAGAAAATGTGGAAAAACTGAGCCAAATCCTTGAGACATTTTCTCTGAGTCTTGAAGAAAGTGGAAATGTCTTCAAACTGGTCCCTAAAGCAATCTCTCTGGAGAAGTCTGAAACAGACTTGCTACAAAAAGATGAAGCGGGTTGGACAATGTTCTCAAATTTTTTTCTGCCGAGAGACTAGCAGGAGCTAAAAGTATTCAAGATAAAATGTCCAAGAGACATTACAGTCTTCTTTAAACACTATGAAGATAAAGTTGAAGGACAAGATCATCCAACTGAAAGAGGAACGGAATATGATGTCAAGATTCATCATTGCCAGTAAAATGAGAGTAGAGATTGACTTACCATCCTTACTTGAGAAGTCTGAATTTCCAGTGGCATTAAGATCTATATTCAGCTCTGATGGCAGATTACTACGTTGTACAGCCAAAGTAAATGGGATGCATGCTGTTTGTAATCTTTTGAAGTCAAAGTCACCAAGTGAGCTTGATAACTCCTGTTCTGATGAGGAGTCAGGCCCAGACACAGATGCTGAATCTCCCAAGGTCATTATCTTAAATGGTATGGCAATTGTGCAAAAGCTTGAAAGGACCAAGGATACAAAAACATGCAGAGATCTTGGTGACTTATTCATTAAACGTATGAAACTCAAAAGTGAAAAATACGATGAAGTGTATGTGATATTTGATCAATACACTGAAGGTTTTTTGAAAGAAAAGATAAGGCACAAACTTATGGGAGAGTAGAGCATTCAGTACAAGATAACTGACACTTGTATAGATAACATACACTTGAAGTTACTTTCACACGACCAAACAAAACAGAGGTTGACAGTTTATCTTTCAAGGTTGTTCATTAACTATTTCTTAGAGAAGAACATAGATTATGCTGTTGGCTATGATACTGTTTGTGAAACGAACATAAATGGTCTTAAAGAAGCACTCGGGTAACATTCCTGAGTAGTGGCTAATACATTTATGCATTGCAAATTGTTGAAAAAGGTCGATTTGGGGAAGTATGCATTATGCTGCAAGATAAAGCGAAGTGGCTTGATATATTCAGTGTTCTGTATGCATTACAAATTACTGAAAGAGACGGGTTCACTGAAGTATGTGTTTTTTGCCAGATACTGTTGTCTTTTTCTCTCTATCAGTGTGTGCCCTCATTTATCATAAACAGGTACATACTGATAAATAAACTTTATGTGATGGTACTGTTTTCAAAATTGGTAGCAGAGTTCACTCAGAGAAATTAACACGGTTCGGTTTATAAAGCACTTGATATAAATTATTCTCCAGCACTTCTTTGTTTTCATGCCTTCACTGGATGCAACCAGAAAGAGAAATTTTATGAAAAGACTAAAGCATTTCACTGGAAAGCATTTATCAAATCAAGCAATGACAAATTGGCTGTTTTCTTAAATTTGGAGAATCTGAAGATTTTGCCTTGAGTCAATATCATTCAAAGTCTTGAGATATTCACAATGGAACTTTATGGTCAAAATCTACCACTGTCTATAAAATCACAATGTGATCTCTGCTGGTATCAGCTTAGCAAGAAACAAGTAAAAGCTGAGAAACTGCTACCAACAGAAGGTGCATTAAAGTACAAGATTCATTGAGCACACAACGTAACAATGATGTGGGAAAGAACTGACCGACTGGAATACTGGATCCATACACTTCTGGTTTGCAAGATGTAGATGGTTTTAGACAGATGAAATCCCTGCTGCAAATGAATCAATTAAACTGTGTATGTGCAAATACAAAAAAAAAAGTTGCTCAACTATGATGATTTGTTTCAAAAATGCCTTTATAAAAAACATGTGTCAGTACAAAATATGAGAATGATGGTCAAATGGACAATTTGTTGACTCTGCTCACAAGATATTTGACTAAAATAGCTTTCGAGTACTTGAACATATGTACATTAGTCCTATTATACTAAGAACCCATCTGATCAATAGATGATAATCTGTTTTGGAAGCTCCTACCAGGTCCATAGATTTACCTTCTTTTTTTTTTCGAAGTTTTGTAATTAAGCTGATGCTGTGATTTTACAAAAATATGTTTGCTATATTAAAATCAGATGACTTTTTCAATTTTAGGATGTGTATATCAATTGTCAGACTAGAGTTTGCAGTTGTAGACATTTGATTAGGTCTTTGAATTGCCAGATATTACCTAACAAGCCTAAATTGTTACATGTGATAAACAAATTTTCATCAGCTTACCCCTTTGAAGTGTAAATATAAAACATTTGTAGTTTTTCGAAGTTGGGGTATCAAGTATGTTGGAGAGGTATCAGCTCTTTAGTGAAGTTTTGGTCTGGCAATTGATTCTAGTACATGAAATGTACGTAGTACAGCAGAAAAATTGAGATACAACTATTCATATCTGTATCAAAAACCTACTCTAGATGTAGGCTCAACATTCTATTCTATTTGCATAGTTCACAAATATACTTACGCTATACAGTATATAATTGGGGTTGAAACTGAAATTTAAAATGTAGTTAACAAATATGATATCACTTGTTTACAGGCTTACTTGATGAGAGAATTTTGAATCTATCCCATGAGAAACATCTTCAAGCATAACTGAGGGAGGTTGGGGGTCTATTTGAAAATGCTCCCTCAAATGCTTTATAAGCAGGAGTTGATTTACTGTATTTCCTCTGACATTATTCAATAACAAATCTTATTAAATGCACCTCGGGACTTACAATCTCTTTCTATGCCCTTGATGGCAATAAAAATATCATAGTTATTATACTGCTTATGAATGTCAGTTTTTGGCAATCTTCACTTTTCCTTGCTTCTTTGGATTGAATGATTCTTGGTTTTGAAGAATCAGCCCCTTGTATAGAAAAAAAAAAGAACATAATGATGATTGGAAATTTTGGGATTTTTAAAAAATTTTGTATGTTACATGTTTTCATCCAGTAAAATAATTTTCAAACTTTCCACTACTTACATACATATCAACTCATTAAAAATCAACATTTTATCTAAATTCAGATGAATAAAATTTGAATAAAAACTATCTTAATTAATCTATCAAATTTTTGCTGTATGTGTTATACCTAATTTGCAAAATTTACTCAGTTTTTTCACAAAAACTTTGATTCCACATTAATAACATATACTTTTGATTGAAAAAATGCTTGTTTCGATTTTGATTTTGCTTTTGTTGCTTTAATTAAATGAATTTCTGATTGAATCAAAACTATGTACTTTTTGTTTTTTGATTAAAAATTTTGCCAATTAGTCTATTTCACTGATTCGATGGAACATTTATAAGAAATTGTGAAGATGAAAAGTTATATTTCCAGTGTCTTTTTCAGTTTGTTTTTTTAGATCATGAAAGATTTGGTACAATTGCACTTGTTTAGTTGGTTAGATCATACGGTGATTCCCAAAGTGGGTGCTACCACCTCCTTGGCATTGCTAAAAGACTCGAGGAGTTGTTGGAAGGCAGAAGAGCGGTTGGGGGATGATGGTAAACAAAGGGTGATGAGGGGGCAAATTGATGCCTTCTATTTTATTTACTTTTAGATGCTTTTTTACTATAATATTTTTGGTTATAAAATGAATTTTTAAATTTGAAAAAATTATTAAGATTTTGATTGTATCATTTTTAACAACTTTAGACAGGTGTGCTAATGAAATATATGTTCTAAAAAGGTGCACAAGTCTCAAAATGTTTAGGAAACACATTGTTGGAAAGTAAACAATTTTCTCATATTTTTTAACTTAGGCGAGAGTAAAAGTTCCTATATTTGAATTATATTCCATCTTATTGTTTTTTGAACAGTAATTTAAAGAATTGAATCACTGTAGTCCCACAAATGATCCACCTGATCAACCTGCCAAGTGGGCCAAAGATTCTTGTCTGTTTGCTTGTCTGTGTGTGTGTGTGTGTGTGTGTGTGACTCTCTTTTTAGCTACAGCCTTAAGAATTTTCATCACACCCTTAGGCACCATGTAAAAAAATTGTTTTTTTTTCAAAAAATTGCTTTTTGGGGTATCAATGAATATTTTTGACAAACCTGCAATGCCCAAAGCTAGGATATTTTTTAGATAATTTTGCATGAAAGATATTTCATTTTTTTTTTTAGATAATTGTTATCACATACACCCGGGCTACAATGAATCATTTATGCAAGGTACCGATACTTTATTAATTACTAACCATGATTAGTTGTAGTTCATTGAAACACAGACTGAGTTATGATAATATAATTGCAAATAATGCATTAGTCTTTTGTTTTCATTGATAATGCCTTTTCTTTATTCACAGATGTCAATTGTGCTGGAGAACACATTTCGCAATTCGAGAGTTACATGAAAACGAATGGCAAAGAGGAACCATTCTTGCAAAGTGTCTGAATCTGCATTTTGAAAGAGTCCATATTTGAATTAAATGTGAGCTCACAAAGGAGAGAAACCTCATGCTTTCCAAGTCCTTTCATCAGCTTTTTTATTCAATTCACATTTAAAAATACACATGGAAACACACACCGGAGAGAACTCCTACACTTGTCAAGTGTGCAAATCAAGGTTTCCAAACAGTTCAAAATTGAAAAGACACATGCGGATACACACTGGAGAGAAACCATTTCCTTGTGATGTGTGCGGATCAGCATTTTCAGATAATTCTCATTTGAAAAGACACATGCGGATACACACAGGAGAGACACCCTTTCCTTGTCAAGTGTGTGGAACAGCATTTTCACAGAGTTCTCATTTAAAAGTACACATGCGAATACACACTGGTGAAAAACCATTTTCTTGTGAAGTGTGTGGATCAGCATTTTCAGTGAGTTCCAGTATGAATAAACACATGCGAATACACACGGGAGAGAAACCATTTTCTTGTCAAGTGTGTGGATCGGCATTTTCACAGAGTTATGATCTGCAGGTTCACCTGCGAATACACACAGGAGAGAAACCATTTTCTTGTCAAGTGTGTGAATCAGCATTTTCTGATAGTTCTAGTTTAAAAGTACACATGCGAATACACACAGGCGAGAGACCATTTTCCTGTCAAGTGTGTGGATCAGCATTTTCACAAAGTTCTCATTTGAGAGTGCATATGCGAAAACATACAGAGAAACCCCACTCTTGTCAAGTGTGCAGGTCAGCATTTTCAGATAACTCTAGTTTAAAAAGACATATGCAAATACATACGAGAGGTACACAGTTTTGTGTGTGAATCAGCATTTTCACTGAGTTCTTGATTAGGAAGTACACATGCAGTTTCTCACTTGATAGATACCATTTTCAAATGGTTCCAGTTTAAAAGTGCACACATTAATACACACAGGAAAGACACTATTTGCTTGTGAAATATATGGATCAGTATTTGCATAGATCTCCAATTTGAAGGATGCACTTGCGATTACATGCTTGAGAGAAGCCTCTCTCTTGTCAGATGTATAGATCTACATTTTCAAAGAATACTTATTTAAAAATGCACTTGCAAACACACACTGGGAAGAGAACATTGTCATGTGTATGAAATAACATTTTTTCAGTGGTCCATCTGCCATACCTTGACACTTCTACCTCCAAACTTAGCAGACTTTTTGACACACTTTTGTTTAAGTCTGTCGCCTGTATGACATCACACTGCCATCAGATCCAACTAAATTGAATTTACTTTCATCACTGAAATGAACTTTAGATGAAGATTGATGATCAGCATTTCCAACGTGTTCAAGTTTGAAGAGACACTTAAGGACACACACTGAAGAGAGAACTTCGGATTAAAATTTGAAAACATGGCAACACCCAATGGAGAAAAACCATTTCCAATAAAGGACAATGAAATACATTCCCGGCTTTGGGCGGGACTAAAAGAGGTCAAGATTTTTGAGCTCCCTGCAATAAGATGTCAGTTTTGGAAAATTATAGTCAGGTTTTAGGAGGTGGGGGTTCATTTTACAATGTAACTATAATGTGGAATTGGACAGTTAACTTCCACCATTTTAACGGAAGTATGTCTTTCATGAATTATCTTCCATTTGGTCCAATTTTGTTTCTTTTATGAATTCTCGAGAGCTTGCACTCTTTTAAACATTGGGCAAGAAGTGCAAAAAATTTAACCCTGCGCAAACCTGATGTGAAATATGGTGTAAGCCCCATGATATTTAAAAAGTAAAAAGAAATTAAAGGTTTCATACAAAAATAAAATCAGAAGATAATCATGTAAGCATACTTCCATGAAAATGGCAGTATGATAGTATTAGAATTACATTGTAAAAAGATCCTCCTTCCTAAAACTTAAGGAGATATATTTTCAAAACTGACATTTTCTGGTAAAAGAGATTTTATTCATTGGGAAGCCAACAGAATTTCATAGAAAAAAAATGAAATACTGTTATCTGTATTGTTGAGATGCAATAAAGATTAGACTCAAATGAAGATGGATATAAATCAGAATAAAAATCACTTTTAATTCAAACAATAGTTGTGTGAAGATCAACACAAAGGAAGGCTCTAGTTTTGCAGTATAATTACATTGTAAATCAAACATCAGCTATCAGAATGAATTGTGAATGAAACCCCTTCTTTCATCATCATCATCATCATCATCCTGTTAAAGACCATCGTTGGACATAGACCTTCCATAAGATTTGCCAGACCTCTCTATCATGGGCATTGCAGAGCCAGTACTTTCTGAACTTATCTAGCTTTTCGCACAGTGCCCCCACTTTAGACCCAATTAACTCGCTTTCTGTTTCGAGGTCTAGCAAACCATTGTAATTTTCTATGGAAATATGTTTTTTCCTATGTAATTTGATTTACTTTGACTCAATCTGACTATCATTTGCTTTTCTTTGATTTTGACAAGTAATTGTTAAAGTGGAAGTGTGTGAATCTGCTATAAATTTGAAGTTCAGTTCACAGTATTCATATGAAATTGGACCCTTAATTTATGCTCGTCTTCATGACAGCGGATATTCGATTTACAGTGTAAAAATATTAGCAAACAGTACCCTTATTTTGTGTACGTCTCTATACAACTAATATTTATGGTTGTGTGTGTATGTATTGCTTGTGAGTTTTTATACTTTATGTTGATATGAAATGTAATCTAATTACCTTCCACAAAATCCCTGTGGGATTTAAATCAGGACTTTAGGCAAACCATCTCATGATTTCTAACTTCTCTTCAAAAAATCTAACAGACGGGAGGATGGTTGTAAAGAAAGAATAGCATGTTGCTTTACTTATACACATTAGCATTTACTGTCCATTAATTCTCAAAATAACATCTGCCATACTTTAACACTTCGACTTCCAAACTTTTAAGTCTGTCACTTGTTTAACATCACACTGCCGTCAGATCCAACTAGATTGAATTTACTTTCATCACTGAAATGAACTTCAGACCGATTTTCATCCCTCCGAAGAATATGTTCTTCTGCATATTCTTGTCTATCCTTTGTATTCTTTTTATTTGTGAAAGGTTTTGTACCTAGAAACCAAGTTTTCAATCCAAATTTGTTCAATCGCCAGGCCACTGTACAACAAATTACTTCCTTGTTGTTATCAGCTTTAATCTGTCTTGAAGTTTCTACTGCAGTTTTAAAGGGATCATTTATGTCATGTCCTCTCTAGAGCTTGTCTTGCGTCATCTTTTTTTTTTTTGTGAAACAGAAAATTTTTTTTCCATCATCCAATTTCAACACTTTCAAAATTACACACTTTGACCAGCCAAGAGAGACATGCCATCATCCTTCATTGTAACAATTCATTGTCAAACATCTAGTTATTGATGTGATCTAGTATGTCTAGCTGCTGAAAGGCTGTAGTCACTTTGACATGTACTAGAGCATGTCTGGCAGCTGAACCAACACTAAGAACATTGCCACTTATTGTATTGTGGGTTCAATATCGCCATTTGCATGTGAGAAATTTCTTGAGCACTACAAAAAAAGATTCATTTTTTTGATTATTTAATATTTTGTCTTTACTGGATTTCTGCAGACACAGACTGATTATTGGACAGACAACTACATTTATATTTATACATATAAAGATGTCTTAATATTTCCCAGGGTTTCATCTTTAAAAACTCATCAGGAACTTTATTTTTGCCTTCAGTAAAACAAGAAAATGAACAGACTGTTCAAAAAGTGCTACACCCTAAAAGTTGTCACCTTCTACTATGTACGACTTTTGACAATTATTTCTGAAATAAAACTATCTCTTTCTGCGTCAGAATAGAATCAAAAAGTAGCTTGTGTGAATATAAAATGACCTAACCAAATAATAAACTCTGCTCTGAAATGAAACAGAAAATCCTTAAAGTTGATTAAAACAAAACGAAATACTACAATGTAATTACAGACTTTTACAGAATGATCAAAGAACAAATCTGGAAGAAATTCTCTTCACTTATTAATAGACACAAGATTATGAAAAATTTTAAACTTACTTAAAAACAGTTATATAATGTGAATTAAAGATGAAATAGCTTACATAACACCTTTTAATTAACCAAATGAATAAAACTTTGTTTACATTATAGAGCATAAAACTCAAATAACAAAAGCAAAAGCCATTACTTGCAATGTAATCTGAAGGAATACATCTCAGATGAAGCAATATCATATAATATGTTAAAAAAGTAAATAATAGCATCTTATTCTGAACCATCCCATTTCAGTTCTGAGTGAAAGTAACTCTATAGTGTATAAGTGATTTGAATGTCTAATTGTATTGTCTATCTGATGAGCTGAAAATAGTGAAATAAAGTTTAACCAATGTTATGTACCAAATCTTCACATTTAATTGACAAATTGTCTTTACTCAAAGTATTGAGCACAATTGGAATAAAGATTAAAACATACGACTTATGGTATATTTCAGTCCCCCATGTTTATATGAAGTCTGTCCATATAGAAACCAAACTTTCCAAACAGCACCCAAATGAAACATTTCAGAGTTCTCATCATCTGATTATTATTACCTTGATCTTTTGAATCAAAAAACTGCATCAAGCAACTTTCTTTAGTTTTTAAGCTTCACATGCCAGACTGACCATGTGTCTAGTGTATTGTTCAGAAATTTTGACAGATATCGTGTATGTTTATATATATATATATACATATATATATATATATATATATATATATATATTCAGGGTTGAGCTCTCTTTAAGTTAGGTAACTCATTCATTGTAAGCTTATGCAATGCTCTTCCATAGGAATAGAGCACTCTGGTGGATGGGGAATTTATGCTAAATAAATATATCGCTTAAATTCAGCCTTACCGACCGTCCAGGTCCATGGCTCAGCGGTAGGATACCAGCCACCAGGTATGAAGCGAAGGTTTCAATCCTGCTTCATGGTACTGGATGGGATAATGGATTGTCTATAGCCACACTGAAGATTTGTAATACAACAAAACAGCTGTCTCTTGATGACAATGATATACAAACATATATATATATATATATATATGTGTGTGTGTATCTCTTTAGAGTGACCAGTGCCTGAGGCCCCTATCAAGTTTAATCCGCCAGTATTGTTATTGGCTATAGCTGTGTTGTTGTTGCTGGTTAACCCTCCAACTCTGTCAACAACCAATTGGGTTGATTAGTATCCCTTGTTTACAAAAGTTTTGCCTTATTAAAGAATTTCAAA
Source organism: Thysanoteuthis rhombus (assembly GCA_963457665.1). Lineage (NCBI taxonomy): Eukaryota > Metazoa > Mollusca > Cephalopoda > Oegopsida > Thysanoteuthidae > Thysanoteuthis > Thysanoteuthis major. The sequence goes on along the minus strand of OY735212.1, from coordinate 15,916,680 downwards.
CAGTTGCTATCAGAACAATGATAAACGTTGTTCTATATACTCACCTGCTAGCATTGGTACCATACAGGGTTTTAGATAGTTGCAAACATCTGTGGCTCAAAACACGTCAAAAATGGCCAAAAATAGCCAAATGCCCAGATCGTTTGTAAAAGCAATTATTTTATCATTTGTTTTCATTAGATGAAGAATTGTAAATAGATATTACTCACCTCCATCTTACTTTCACAGTTATTTTTTTTTTTTTTTGCTACTTTACTGTGACAGCCTGAGTATCAAAAAGTTGCAATGAATGTGAATAGTAGTTTTGAAAAAATCTATATTAATGATTATGGGAAATATCACCAGAGGTGAAGATTTTTACAAAGAACTATTGCAACAATGTCAGAACAGCCCAAAATTTGATTAAAGCCAAACCAAAAAGTTCACGTCCAAATGCTTTTTGAAAAGGTCAGATTTGTCAAACATGACTATAAAATGGCCAAAATGGCAACCCTGGTACCATTTCACCCTGTCTTGCCTGTTTAATGTCACTTGGGGAGAAGATGGGTAGATTGGAACTACTAAATGTAGGTTAATGCGTACCTTTTGTTAAGCACAACTATAATTAGTATTTGTATTGTAGTCCCCATACAATCTGGCCAATTTCTTTTTCTTTATTCAATAGCTTTTTAGATGTGTCCACGCATCTATATAAGACACTTTTCGGTTGGCCAGTCAGTCATTCAGTCAGTTCGTCGGTCCTAGTAATGTTAAAGAACAGAAATAGGAAAGGGTGCAATGTCATTAAAAGGCATTGAGCAAGTGAAAGGTATGATATCTATTCCTAGGGATTTTTTTTACTTGCGGCTGAAGTCATTACAGAATCAATATTTTACAAATATGAGGAAAAGTTGACTCAGAGAAAGACTACTTGCCCTTCTTATTCCTCCTTCTACTACTATCAAGGACAGTGAATGCATTGTTGAACTTATGGTTCTTGTTCTCATTAAGCTGCAACCTTTTTTTCTGTTCCTGGATAATAAGTGTTATTTTCTAATTAATTATATCCATGAAGTATAGGAAATGTCAATTATTCTCTCCAAACTTTAAGACTGACGTTGACTTTATTTTTCTACTGCATCAAGAACAAGAACATTCCTAGTATAGCCGCATGGGAAACACCTTCACACGTGACATGAAAATTCAAGAAGAAACTAAAGTGAACTTAACAGGTCATTGAAGTCACGAGAAAAGACTGAGAAATTAAGATAAAATCAACATTCAAAAATAAAAGCGGGACAAAGATTTAAGACAAGGAGAAAAATGAAGAGTTCAATTTTCCTTCAACTAAATTCTTGCATGCATAGAGTTGGGCCAATAACCTGCTGAGGTGGAAACGCTGAATGAAATGGACCTTAACTTCATAGATCTCTTACTACTACCCCACTGCCTTACCAGCCAGAGACTGGTGACAGATGTTTCCACTAGAATGTCTTTATCCCAACTTCCACTATAGAAATCAGATTTCCCTGCCGCTAATGCTGTTGCTCAGGGTGTCTTTGTTTGAACACCCACAACTAAACCCCACTGAAACTAATGCTTTCTCTTTTTTTTGTTTGATGTGCCAATGCGTGATTCGCTACATTAGTCTTACTGACTGAGTCAAATTGACAAGAAAATTCACCATGCAGCAGCCAGTCTTGTTTCTTCCAAACTTTGCTTTTGTGACCAGGACAGTGAAAATTTAAAATCTACATTATATGAAGTAAGAAAAAACAATTATACATGAATATCACAATCTGGGCCACAAAAACAAAGTTTGAGGCAAATAATAATCATTTTCTACAGTTTTTACTCATTTGTGGCTTGGCCACATGGGCGAAAGTTTTGGGAAGGTTTTCAATGTCCACATGACCTTGGACGGCAGAGCCTGTACTCAGAACAATCCCTCTGGCCTGTGGGATGGTATTCCAAGGTCAAGCGCAACATGTGTACAGACAACCCTACCATTTAAACCAAGGGTTGACATTCTATGGTCCACTGAGGTTGCATGAATAGAAGTAAAAAGTATATACTTACCTTCATCAGCCAACTTGAATCTATCTAACTTGCTTGGTCAATTTTTCATCCTGGTATCCCCTCCCCATACTCTCCTGTTTTTCCCTTTCTTGCGATCATATAAAAAAAAAAGAGCAGTAGTTGGATGTATTTGAAAATAACACTCACTACCGAGAAAACAACTCTAAGCCTGTGCAAAACTGGTAATAGGATGAGGCCAGATGTGAAATGTAGGTCCCCGTTTCAAACTGCTCATTAAGTATTTTTGTAATCAGTGCTAAATACACTTGATATACAGTATGTTCCAAAAAGTTAGAATGCTATGAAACAAGGACCAAAAGTTCAATTATTACCAGATCTCATGATCCTGAGTAGAAGATAATTTCCAGTAAGAGGCTTCTCATCTAAGAACACCTTTCTATCAAGTCTCAAGTAAATCTGACATGAAACAGCTGAGAAAATTGATTTTAAAACATAATGTTTAAAAGCCATTTATCCCGGATCATGTGACCCTGGGTTGAAGATTTTTCTAAGTAAGAAACATCTTATCAAGGGACACCCTTCTACCAAGTTTCAAGTAAATCTGAAAGCATTTAAGAAACAATATGGGGACAGACTTAACAACAGACAGATGGACAGAGCCTCTTATAGATAGACAAAGATATCATAGTCTTGCTACACCTAAACTGATCTATTCCTAGTACCTTTTTTTGTATAATCTAGCAACAGTAGTTTCCATCAAAGGAATATCAAAAATCAAGCACCTCTAAACATAAGAATATAATCGAAAGACTGCTGTTCCCAGAGTTCCATGTCAAAACATTTCCAAGAACATCATCTGGATGAGCAAGATGTTACCAAGAGAGCTGCACTTCAGCATTGAGAGAAATGTCAAGGAGAGCCTATTTGACAATTAAGTTGAGATCCATAAAAATTGGACAGAGGCAGAAATGAGTAAAGCGATATCTACCACAAGTAGACAACTTCTCAAGATGGAGTACATCAGCCCAGTACTTAGAACCAAGCCTCTTCTGAACGGTAGTTAGCTGACATGGGCCAAGAAGAGGCTGAGTGTTGCTCAGTGGTCTAAAGTGATTATTTCTGATTGGAGCAAGTTTTATATCTCATGCAGAAATCGAGGTTGGAGGAAAGCTAGAGAGATAACTTGGTAACTCACCAGATTTGAACTTCTTCGAGAATTTATTGGCCATACTCAAGAAGATAACCAACTTGCATCCCCGCAACGGGAAAAGCTCCAGGCTTTTATTGAGTTCATCTGAACATACGTCACACCTGAGCAGAGCCACAGGCGGGTTTCTACGATGCCATGTTTTCAAGCAGAGGGACAACCCAGTTATAAATTTTGGAAAAAAAGCTTTTTTGACCTTTTTGGAGCCTTATTTTTTTTTTACTTTATTTCAAACGTTTTCCAATGGAAAATGCAAGTGATGTCATAAATAGAATTTATTCTGACCATATTTATTCTTTGATGAAATTCTCTTCCATGACTTCAAATTGTGATGCTACAGTTATTCAATTATTGGCTGCATTCATCTATATGTTATCTGTAATGATGGTCTATGAAATATCTATAAGATATTTTCTTCAAAAGGGTACCCATGACTCTCTTTATAGCATTATATATCTCTACCAAAGGGCCTCACCTTTGCCTCTACCTGGTCCCCTCAAAAATCATTGACCCCTCTGTTCTGACAAACATGGGATAGTTTACAACGTTGCTGACATTCCTGTTGTACCAAATTTCATATATGAATCAATGCCATCAACCAGTTAATCGGTCGAATGCTTGTTAAGCATAACCTTGTGCTGTTTTTGACAATATACGGTTGTACATTTCTTGATGGTATGTTGCGCATTGATGTGTGATAAAATTATGATTACAGCTTGGAATTAATTTTCATTGTAACACCTTCAATCGTTTTGAACTAAATTCATAATCACTGCTCTGAATTCATTTTCACTACAACACTTTCAATTGTTTTAAAGTGAATTAATTACTGCTTTGGGTTCATTCATTTTCATTGTAACACTTTCAATTGCTCAAAAATAAATTTATTATTACCACTAGGACAGGTTTGGTTAGTCACTCAACAGAAACTGTCACACAACCAACATGTTGTGGGTGATCAAATAAAAATCGGAAAACCATTGGAGTTCATTTTCATTGAAACATCTTCCAATTGTTTGAAAATAAATTTATAATTATCTCTTGAAGTTCATTACCACTGTAACATGTTTAATTGTTTCAAAATAAAATAATGATTACAGTTTGGAATTCATTTTCTTTGTAATGTCTTCAGTTGTTTTTAAATAAATTAGAAATAGCAGCTTGACCTTCATTTTGTTTTGAACACTTTCAATGATTTTTAAGGAATCTTAATGATAACTTGGGATTCATTTTCTTTGTAACTTCTGCAATTGCTTTGAATCGAATCGATAGTTACAGCTTGGAGTTCATTTTTCATTGTAACACTTTCAATTGTTTTGAAATAGATTCATAATTATTGCTTGGAGTTCATTTTTATGGAAACTTTTTTAAATTAACTGGTCTGGTTAGTCATTCAATGGGAACTGTCACGTGACAAACGTCTTTTGGCAGCATGCTATGTTGTAAGTGATCAATTAATAAGTTACTTCTCTAGCCTTTTGTTGGGCTGTGATCTAAACATCAAACATGCATTAACATTGCTAGATAAAAAATAGTGGACCAATTTAGTATAAACTTACATAGTGAATTGAACTCTCCACTGAAAAATGAATGATTTAAAAAATAATGATGTGTTTCTGTTTATTTCAGAATGGATTTTATTGTTAATCAAGTATCCCCCCGAGAAACATATTAGGGGAAGATTTTCAAAAACTAACTTGCTAAAATCTTACTCTGGGTCACATTGGTACTTACACAAAATTTTATGGGATTAGGTTGAGAGGTTTTTTCTGTAAGTTATCTCATACAATCAAACTTGTGATGAATTATAAGTAGATAACCATTACATTCCTGTGCTTTGAAATAATTATTTGAACTAGCCGGAATTTAACCTGATAGACTGGGTTATCAGCTAGTATATTACATGTTAGTTGAAGTTGTTGAACATTCTATATACATATATATATATATATATATATATATATATATATATATATATATATATATATATATATATATATATATATTGGAGTAATTATTAGAAAGTTTTGAAAAATTGAAAGAAATGAATAATTTAAAGGCTTTATTAAGTCAGATATACATCAAGCTTAAATCCCACCAGATAGCCTACATTCAGAGCTTGAAAGAGAAAATTTGAAAAAACTGCTAATTGGCATGTCAAGGTTGAACACAATGTCAGATCATTGAAGGACAGGTTATCTTGGTTAGGTTAGTTTACTTAAGCTAACAGTTAACATTAAAAAACAGCCTGGTGACAGGTTATCATAGAGTGACATTTCGGTACAGTAATTTCTTGATTCCAGGTCAAAAGGAAAACGGTGTAATTCAGACGGCAACAAGCATTTTGTCATTTAAGATGGCATTACCATCAAGAAAAATTCAGGAAGTACTGGTGCCATGATGCCCATGATAGAGAGGTCTGGTGAATCTTGGGGAAGGTCTATGTCCAATGACAGATGCTAAAAGGATGATGATGATTTCGCAAGAAGAATAAGAAATAAATGATTTTTTAATTAAAGTTATAAAATAAGTAATACTTTTAAATGGAATAAGAAATATCTCAGGACATTTTTTACAAATGAGCAATATCTGTTGGTCTTTACTTTGAAGAGGCCCCTAAAGTCATACAAAGTCTCGAAAAAATATGATTTTTAATTAAGAAAGATAGTTATCTTTTTATCAGATTTCACTACCATATCTAAAAATTCTTTTGTATGAAAAAGGTTTAATTCTATTTTTACATTAATGTCTGCTGTTCGATTATACCTTTTAATTAAAAATTATACTTTTTTTAAAGCCTATGTATGATTTCAGTTTTCCACTTTTATTTATTCTTTTCTCTTTCCATTATTTATTGATTTAATGATGACTTTGCTCTCTTTGGGAAGATGTTCAAAAGCTGTTGATCTCCATTCTTATAATATTACTTTTTCACCAATGAAATACAGCAGCAATGGGATAAAAAAAAAAAGGGTTTCAACAATTTTTCATTCTTTAAATTGTTAAGAATCTTGAATATCCAAAGGAAACAAAAACAGATCATCTCTTGTCAGTTGTCAGTCTTTGAATCAGTGGCTCATAATTTTTTTTTTAATCTAAAATTAGTTTATCTGTCATAAAAGCTTCTTTGAAAAAGACTTGTACAAGACCCATTTCACCCCACTGGTTTTTTTACATAACATTTTTTTTCATAATGAATTCTTTTTTGAGTAAAATTTTATTTGATCTTTATGGAAAGGTTCTAATAGGAGAATAATTTATGATCAAAAGATATAATCAAACAACATATCCATTAGATATTAACACAAGAATGAAATTAAAGCCTTTTATTTGTTCAAATTTACAAAAGAATCATTGGATATGACAGCAAAATCTGATAAAGACATGATTATGCCTTTTAATTGAAAATTATACTTTTTAGAGACATTGTATGACTTTTGGGGCCATTTCAAATCAAAGATTAACAGAAATTACTTATTTTAATTGTGAAAAACCTGTCTAAAAATGTTCATGAATAAGCAAACTTACAGTTAATACTCATTTTTTTCTTTGAATTAAAAATAATTAATTACTACTCACTGTGATGTATGGTATGAAATAAAAAAAGAAGAGAAATCACAATAAAACTTCTTTATCCATTTAAATTTGCACTAAAAATACTAAATTGAATTACCCAATTAGTTCATATTCAGTTAAAATGTTTTGTACCACCATCTTGATATTTTGGACTGATGCCTTTCAACATATGCTGTGGTCTTTTTAACTGATATCTTTTGTCTTGATGCTTTTTGACCAATCATATCAAATTTTTCTCTTGAGGATTCAATTAGTTGCTACAAGATTTGAGCATAATATACCTGTAGTTCTTTTGTTCCATGTTCATTTCCATTTAACCAGCCATTAGGGATGGCCACAGATTTTTTTCATATTGCAATAATCTGAAAGATTTGTGTGAATTCTTAATCTTGGTTTAATTGCAAGGAAATAGCTTAAAGTTAGTTGTAACAAAAATTAATTTGTTTCACATATTTAAAAGAGGTTTTTAAGATATCTTTTCTTCAATATTTTTTGTCATCCAAAATTAGTTAGAATACGCCAAAAATGATTTCTGTCAATTTGCAAAAAAGTTAGAAAATCCATTTTTTTTTTTAATATTAATTGCCATCATAGATAGAAACAATGGATGAAAATTAGTTATCTTATTGATTGCTTTAGTATATTTTGAGAAAAATATTTACATTTTACTTAAAATATACTGTTAAGTCAATTGGTTCACTCCAGATATCTGTCCGGTGAACTGTATTCAAAGCTCAAAGTATACGTTATGTAACGTTTTTTTTTTTCATGTAAAAGTGATGAATTTTCATGAACATCACCTGATACAGATTATATAAATGTCCATATTGGAAAAAGTTATGTTTTTTTACTCCATATGAGTTATCACCACATTTATCAAGCAAAAAAATGTCTGAGAATTTTTTGTTCTCCTCATGGAAATAAGACAAATCTACGTCTTCTCAATTTGAATGAATGATTTTGATTACATGAAAGCAAAGGAGCTAATTCAGTTATAGAATTCTGGACACTCATACAATCTAGAGGCATAACACCTGTATTTAATGAAAAAGATGAAATAATTCTACTAAAAATCTTTGGAACATTAGATTTTGTGAAAAATTACATTTCTTGATTATTAAAACAGTTTTTCATTTATTAATAACATTTCAAAAGTAACCATGAAGAATGGAAAATTCTAAAACATAGAATAGAACTCTTTCCCCGTCCCCAAAGTCTACGATATCTTAATAAAAAAAAAACAACCAGAAAACTATTTTAAGTAAACATGTTTTTAGTTTTATTGCATTTTTTCCTGAATCATAGCTCATTTTTCTACATCTCCGACTGATGTTTTAAATATGATTTTAATTGACTCAATCCTACGAGGACTCGTCTTTATAGAAAAAGGGTTTGATTGAATTCAAAAAAATATCATTTTTATTTTTATTACAAAATACGCTTTTCATAAATAAATACATTCATAAATTAATAAAGACCGAAATTTTTTTCAAAATCCGATTATTAGTTGATTCTTTATGTAATTTTAAATCTGGGTCTTCTCTGATGCAAGTTATTGCGTCAAATTGTTAACAGTGTGAGCAAATTTTCAGAGACAAAAGTCACCAGTTCTATACGTATGGTATAAGTAATTTTTAGGCTTTATGAGGGGGGTCTATTTACAGTATATAACTGTAATGATGAACTGGACTATTACTTTCCGTCTGTTGTATTGAAGGTTCCTGTACGACGACTCCCTACCCCTGCAGAGCATCATTGGAAGAAGAAAGCCTCTTTGCTTTTGTAGGGATGATGTGCTCCAAATGCAACTACCCGAACAGAAACCGAAAACCGAACAGAACTCAAGAAGGTAACCAAGGAAACAACATTATACGTAGGCACCAAGAGCGTCAGAACACTCAACAGGAATGCATCTAACAGATCTTGAGAATATAATTGAAAACATCGAATGGAACATTATTGGTATAAGCGGAGTGAGAAGACCCGGAAGGAGATAGATCAAGCTGAAGAATAAACTCCTTTACTGCTACGGAAAAGAAAAAAAGGGAAACAATGCCGAATTGGCTTTTTTTATCCATAAAGAACTCAAAGACTACGTCCTAGGATTCAAAGCAGTCCCCAACCGTGTAGCCAGTGTCACTGCACAACTCTCAAACTGAACACATTTCAAGTCTACGTTCACTGTCAACAAATGAAAAAATAGACAACTGCTACGACGACTTGAACTCCACACTCTACGGGACAAAACATACTTCGACATCAATATAGGGGACAACAACGCTCCGGTAAGACAAGGACCCGAAAGCTGCGTTGTCAAGTTCGGATTTAAGACACGAAGTGAAAGGGGTGACGATCTCGTTAATCAGCAAACATCACCTTCAGGAAGAAACCCAAGAGAAATAGGACTTAGCAGTACCTCAATCATGAAACCAAGAACGAAATTGACTACATCTCAGCAGATAAAAGCGACATAGTGAGCGGCGTTAAGATCCAGAATCAAGTCAATGTCGGGAGCGACCACATAATGATAGAGTGCAATAATTCAAATTAATCCCAAGAAAGAATGCACGAAAATCTTCTGCACAAAACAAAAAGAGCTCACATCAAGCTAGAACTAGAAAAATAGGCATGAACTTCTCACCAAGAGAACATTAACCAGCTTAGCAATAAAATAACAACCTCTCTGATAGAGTCCGCCAATATGTTTTAGCCAAAGAGCAAACAAACCATCAGTACGCTCTCAAACGAAATTAAGAATTACGTGGAGAAACGCAGAAATCTCAAGTTACTGATAACAACAAGAGAAAACATATTGAGGACCAAGACACGAAAATCTACGTCAAAAACGTAGACCTGAAAAAAGCTGACCACTACATCTATCTAGGACAACGAATCTCCATGAAGTCTTCGGACAAAGAGGAAATCAAGCGAAGAATCACCCTAGGATGACAAGCTTTTGGTAGAGCAAGCTCAACCTTCAAGCAATTGTTCGAACTGAATATTGATAAAACGCTGCTATTAACAACAGAAAGATTTAATAACCGTTGCTAGGCTTAGATTATTTATGTTTTCTGACATGCATATGTATCTCTCTCTATCCAGACTACGCTTAGCCCTTACAGATCATAGTGGAAACTTGAAATTTTGCACACACACACACTCCTCTCAATAAGTAGGGATATTTTTTTGAAAATTTCCCCTCAAAATAGGTTTGTGGTGGGAGTTCTATATGCAATGTAAGTTTATGCTAAATTGGTTACTAGTTTGTGCCCGCTTGTTTTTTTTTTAAATTCATATTTTTTTCGACAAAAGGCGAGAGAAGTAACTTATTCTATGATCAACCCTTTTCATAACTATTTAATTGATCGCTCCCAACACAGCATATATGGATAGTGGTGATTCATAATTTCCCTTCGAATGCTAGTTTTTCTTATTTTGTTGCTGAGAATTGGTAGTAGCTGTTTCCCATGGTGCTCTATTTGCAAATAAGCACTGATTGACCCTGTATGGCTAATTGTTCTAACTCGGTGCGATTATATGATTGAAACTTTTCAAATTTAGAGACAAGTATAGCCAGAACAACTGTCCCAAGTTCACATCGTTCAGACCAGAAACAAAACCCTGTCATTAACGAACACTGAACAAGATCTAATCTTTGCTTCCTCACAAAATCTGTTTCGATTATGTGAATAATTACCTCTGCCATTATGCAGCAGCAGCAGCCTTTTAGCGTCCGTCGTTAGACATAGACCTTCCTCTTGTTTTGCCAGACCTCTCTATCATGGGCGTCGAAGAGCTAGTACTTTCAGAATTTGTCTAGCGCCTCACGCTACAATTTCGCATATGACATCCCTGGGGATTCACATTGTGAGTCATGATGTCCTGTGGTTGTCTGACATTCTGGCTACAAGACCAACCTATTGCCATTTGAGTTTTTATAATGGTTTCTATGATATCCCAGACTATAGTCTTTTCTCTAGAATGTTCTGTCTTATAATCACTCTGTATGTCAAGTTGAGCATGATTCTCTCATGTGCACGTTTCATAGTTCTCGGTTTGAGGGTGAGTCTCTTGATTAAGTTCCATTTTTCAGCTCCATAGGTGACATGGAGAGATCACAAGACAGCATAATATATTACGGGGAAAAACAGGAGTAGTATTCATTAGAAAACTCAAATGGCAATGGGCCGGTCATGTAGCAAGAATGATAGATAACCTGTGGATATCACGACTTACGACATGGATTCCCAGGGATCTCATGCGAAACCGAGGCCGGCAGAATACAAAATGGAGAGACGAACTAGACAAGTTCAGAATTACTGGCTTTGCGACGCCCATGATAGAAAGGAATAGTGAATCCCGGGGAAGGTCTATGTCCAACGACGGACGATAAAAGACTGATGATGATGATGACGATAAACAATACACTGCCGGATAGATGAGATGATGAATTTAATCTAGACGTCGTTTCATACAATTAAACTCTGGTCTTGTGTAAGTTGGTTGGTTTATAATCTATAATAGTGGAATACATAACAACTTTCCAAAACACCCTTCTATAAGGGAAGAAATACAAAATTTTGTAAAATGAAAAGGTGGAAAATAAAACGAAGTAAGAAATAGCTACCAAAATAAGTGTAGGTAGGAATGTATGGATTTATTAATACTAAACTAAATACCGGCCCAAATGGTTGGATAAATTCCCATCCCACCAAAAAAAACTAGAGGAATACCCACTGTCCCCCTTCTCACTTCCCCTCCTCTTTAAGAATAATTAATCACTCGCCATGTGAATAAGCAGTATCTGTCAGTGGACCGTCTATGAATTCAGTTCCAAAAGCAGGAACCAAAATATGTTCATTTTAGCATGAATTTGCTTTGTAAACCAGACTACCCCCTCCCCACCAATAAAAAATTTTTTTTGGTTATGATTTTCAAGAACTAATTTGTTTAAGCCTTAGCACGTCGTTGCATAGATACACAAAAATTTTAGAGGATATGGTTTTTGCGGTAAGCTGTCACACAGAAATTAGGTAAATCATAGTAAGATACACTTATTCAGGTACATGCATATGTTGATAAACTTAAAAGAAGGTGAGAGAGAAGGAGATGGGGATGTAACTGGGGGGGGTCAGAAAAAGAGAGACATCACAATAATTTCAGTTTACTCAAATTACTTGTTGACATTGATTTTGATATCTATAAATGGAGTGGTAGCCTTGCAGTAGTGACTCATAAATACCGAAGTTTCTAATTTTGAGTCGAATTAACAGTCTAATAACTTTTTGCCTGGTCTGAGCTTTGGGAAAATTCAATTGTACTCATCCAGTTCTTGCAGCAGCATTTGGGGGACTCCTAGCAGTTGAAAAAGTTGAAACATGGAACCTAACCAAGAGACAGATCCGCAAACTGAGAACCATACAACATGCACATGAAAGAATTATGCTGGGCCTCTCGTGGAGAGACCACAAGACAGCACAGTACATCTGGGAAGAGACAAGAGTCAGAGATATCATAGAATCCATTAAAAAACTCAAATGGCAGTGGGCTGGCCATGTTGCAAGAATGGCGGACAGCTGATGGACATCGCGGCTCACGCTACCGAGGCCGGCAGAACATTAGATGGAGACAAATTCAGAAAGTACTGGCTCCGTGACGCCCATGTGGCACATCCTGGGGAAGGTCTATGCCCAACGATGGACGTTAAAAGACTGATGATGATGATGATGATGATGATGATGATGATGATCTTTGGTTTTCCTTAGGAAGAAAATCTAATTCTGAGAACTTCTATCTGCATTTTGTGTTAAAGAATTGAACAAACTATCACCATTCTCACTCTGACCTGATTGGTCACTGGCTATGAGGAAAATTACCAGGAACCCCAGTTAGTATATATATATATATATGTATATATATATATATAAAGCTAATAAGCGTAATCATAATAAATTTCCAAAATTGAATCAATGATCAGTTCAAGTCCAGACCGCTTCAATCATTTTTGCATTTAAACCTTTGTGAAAGGCATGAATTCAACTCTCCCTGTGGTCTTTCCCATCGTCACTCATTTTGATCCTGACCTTATCACTGGTGTGCCATGATGATGAAAAGAATGGATTAGTGGATAACCACATGCTTTTCCGATAAAAACTTTACCTACCCAGACAGAAGCGTAAAAATAGCTTCGGTATCCTTTGTCAGCCACGTCAGATGAAATCTATATAATGAATCTCCATAGAATGATGGTTTCATTTTTGTCTGAAGATCATCCTACTCTGTAAGCTCCTTTGTCATCCTAAACTTTACCAATCCAACACCAACTCTACAGTCAGTGATAAAAGAGTACATAGAGCACTATATCAGCTTGGTGAGATTGAAGGCATTGACCTATGACTGAGGTAATCAACTGGCATTGTCAGTTCCATACGGGAATGTGTATCGCAGAACCAGTAGGACAAAAAAGATGTCATTTTTATTTTTTATGTATCAAGAATTAAACCATACATTATTTCTCATAGCATCTCATTCTAACCAAGCTATCAAATGGCAACAACAACATAATGCTATGTTACAGAGGTAGAAAAATGTGTTCAATTCGGGATGGATTATTATCATAAACTAAGCACCCACCCCTCTGAAAACAAGTGGAAAAAGATAAATTTGAACAAAATGAAAAGAAGACATTTTAGAAGGTGGCTACTGGAGTGCTTTATGCCAAAATACTGTGACCAGGAGTATTTGAAGAGAGAGAGATGAGTGAAAAGAGAAGAATACTTAGCCAACATGTTTTTATTGTTTAATTAGTTTGGTGATTCAATATACTGAGATATATCAGCTTAGTATAAGCCAGACCTTCAATAGTACGGCATGCGTGGTAGTTTTTTGTTCTTGTTTTGTACACCGAAACAACAAAGACCAATTAGTCATTCTGGGGTCGGCATTGGTTTCTGAGCAGATGACTTGTCAGGCCAATCCGTGCACGGAAAGTTCTCTGATGGTGTTGATAGGAAATAGTGGTGGCAATTTTGCGACTGCAGCTGTTGGTTTTCCTGGACTATTTGTCTTATCTATTGCATTCCTGTTGGCCTCATAAGCTGTTTCATCCCTGAAAACTGTTGATCACCACCAACCTTTCACCTGAGTTGTCTGCTCTCAGATAACTCAAGGCTAATGTTGGAGGCCTTCAACAAAGCTTTTAGCGTATCTTTGAAGTACTATCTCTGGCCTCCTTGGGAGCGGTGGCCTTGTTGTAACTTCCTGTACAGTAATTTCTTTGGGACACCAGTCACCCTTATACAAGGCCCGGTTGGAAAGAATCTTGACATTTTGGATATCTCAAAAACCAGTTGCGCAGTCTTAATGTAACTTGGCAACCAATCAGAAGTGACTACATAACCACACAAACGCAGGGCAGATCTGAACCAAGCCTTGGGCAGGCCTGTTTAACTCCTCCTAAAACTTAAATTTTTACCACAACGGGAAATTCATATGATCAATTTTAATATTAATAGTTTATATGTCAAAGCAGACCAAATGATTTAAATAATGACCATATTTTATTGTTGCATTTGGGTTGGACTTGGATTTTGTTCAAAAGAAAAACATTTCTGTTGGGTTAGGGTCAAATCCCTTGAGAAAAAAAAAAATATATATATATATAGTCAAAAAGGCGTAAACACTGACAGAAAGGAATCACGAGAATTTCTCTATGATGAAAACAGAAAGGGTCTAGATTAGCATTTTAGTTATACTGTAAATAGAACCCCCGTCAAAAACTATGAAAAATCTTTCTTCTTAAAGCTGACAAATTTCCAGAATGTTAGGTCTAATAGATTTAAAAGCACATAAAATTAAAAGAAATTCTCTTTAAAAATTTTCTGAATTTAAACTCTGTCTGCAGATTTATTTCTTCGTACTTTTAGCCACTTGGCAATTGGTGATTCCACTGATATTTTCAAAAATGGATTTTTCTATAAAAGCTTAAGAATTAGAGCAAAAAAAGTTGTTCTGACCCTAAATTGACCGGTACGAAATTCAATGGTCAATACCACCAATCTTATGTTCAAGTTACCCATACAGGTGAATTTCAAGTCTCTAGGGTGCAGGTGTTTGGGCAGCTAAAGCTCATACATACAAGAAAGCAAACATTTGCTGTCTTTATAGAATCAGATATATTTCGTGAGTAACACTTTTCAATGAGTACACAGATCACACACTCAGATCCTAGGCAAAGTGCAGAGATACACTGATCCAGAGCTGAAGTGCAGATCCATATATAAATAGTCAAGTCACCAGTTCAAAATAAATGTTGGTGAAATAAAGTCTTAAAACCCAGCAAGTTTATTCAGTTCAATTAACACAACTATGTATCAATGAATTGAAATCAATGATCAAAGAAATCTTCGATCATTAATTACAATTCATTGAATAGAGGAGCATCATATGAAGAAAATATACACTTAAATAATTTGCCATGAGGTTGGATATATTTTGTCAGTAACATTAGTGAGGGGAGATAACAATAGAAATTAAAGTAATATCTCTGACTCTTTTCTTGAAAATGCTTTAAAAAAAAAAAAAAAAAAAAAAAATCACATATATATATGATTATAAATTGCCTTATGTTATATGGAATCTCTTATTTGAAATAATCTCGTTGTTACATGGTTGGTTAATATATCACTTGGCCTAGACAATGTAAATAGAATTAACAATTAAAGAAAAAAAAAAATTATAAATAAATATAATCTCACAGGATTCATCCTGGTTGAACAAGCTATAAAATGTAGAGTAACATTGCAAAATTATTTAAATACTTCTGTCAATTTTTGATGGCAAGGGTAAACAAACCTCATCCTAATGTTGAGTGGGGAATCACCTAAGTTGTATTCAGGTCAAATAAATGTTGAATATTTGATTGAAAAAATAAAGAAAATAAAAGAAGATTTTCAATAATTGTATTATTTATTCAAATAGTTTTTCTTTCAATGAATCAAATATCTGATTTATACAAATAACTTCACATTAATCATAAAACAAAATAAAATCAATTTCTGAGCATCAAGATTAATTTCTAATCAATGAAATTATTCATTTTTTTTTTGTAGGTGAGAAGTCCACACAAAAATAATGCAACCAATTTCCAGACTTCTCATCAGTGAAAACACAACCAAATATCAAGGTGAAGGTCAGAAAGGAAAAAAAAAGAAAAAAAAAAGAAGAAAGGTTTTTGCACATGATCTTTAAAAAAGGATTTGCACATGGTCACAAAATTGAACACCAAGCATTCGTTTGTAAAAACAAATAAAATACCATTTCCTAAATATTGCAACATGATAGTTCCATACGAAGACAATTCAGCCTAATATATATATATATATATATATATATATATATATATATATATATATATATATATATATATACACACACACACACACAGTGTATTTCCTGATCTTCAAGACACTTTTTCCTGAAAAATATTTGATAGTGGGTCAAAAATAAGATAATCAGCTAACTATCATGTTTGTCTAATCACACATTGCATCTTATCAGCCAGGAAATAACACCACACACACACATATATATATATATATATATATATGTGTGTGTGTATATATATATATATATATATATATATATATATATTTATATTTATAGATATATAAATATATCATATATATATTCTGAAACCCATACTCGATGTATTTGGCATCTGTAGGATGATGTTTTCTTCTCCAGTTACACACATTTTAGTTTACTATTTCACTGCAAGGAAGTTGGTTTAAGTCAATAGAAATAATGCAGATAAACTGGAGTACTTGAGAACTATAACTTATAAAAGAGAACTATAACAATTCTTGCCTGAATTTCGTTAGATGGTCTGTATTAATATTTATGCATGATATGGTTGGACTATTTTCCTCATCTATGTGCTTGCTGATAACACAACCCAAACATGACGAGTTCAGTCCAATCAAGCATGCACTGAGTAGTGATTATATGTTCTAGAACCACCTCCAACCGATAAAGGCCAAAGGGTACATGGTCGAAACGTTGGGAATAGATGAAAAACTAAAAGATAGTTCAATGATCAGATAAACTGTAATATGGGTGAACTCAAAAAATAATTCTAGTTTTTGACTCCAGTTTGTTTCTGAACACATTTGATTTTAGCTCCTAAATAAATCATTTTTATTCCAGTTTGTTTGTTGACCCTTGTACTGAATGGTCTGTGCATGGATATGTTAGCTATACACTGAACATAAAATCCTTTTCTAAAATCTAGTTAAGCAAAGCTACAAGGGGGGGGGGATTTTTTTTCCCTTTTAAATCATAGTATCTCCTGGCTGCGAAAAAGTATTTGTTGATAGGTCTGAAATATGATATTTAGCAGTGTCTAAAAGAGAAATGACACTGTGGAGTCAGTAGCTTGGACTTGCTAGCACAGTTAACTCTTCAGTTCTCAAATATTTTCAAAAAAATACCCAGCTAATCAAAGGGTGGGTCTTATCATTCGTAGCATCTTACCAGCCAGGAAACACTGAATATAGTATTGATTGGTCAACGTTAGTCTTGACTAGAGATCATTAGTAGAGAAAGAGGGCTAAAAAAAAAAATTTTTTTTTAAATAAAAAAAAAATTAAAATTAAAAATTTTTTTCTTTTCAAAGGTTCCAAAAGAAACCACTTTGAGATTGCATGATCAACAATTGTCTGTCAAAAATTGGGGAAGTAAACCTTGACAAACAAAATGAAATTTCAAGTGTTAATCAGGGAGTGAGGTCGGAAAATTTGCTCGGTTATCACGATAGTAGTTGAACCTTACAACTTAAGTGTCCAGATGTCAAACTTTTGATAATACTGAGTTAAGAAGATCTTTTAGAATGTTTTCAACCCATTAGCTGCAACAGACAAGAATTTCTATCATTGCAACTTTAAGGCAAAAACTTCCATTTTATTATGATTGATGACAACTCAGGTCTATCTGTGAGCCAGAACTTTTATCTTGCAATGGATTATCTCACAGTGGACAAGGATAACTTAACACTCTCTACCACCTTCTACGGATAATGGGTTACTCAAAATAGTATGCAAAAATGTATGACCCTTCAATAAATGAAGAGTAAAAATCAAAATTGTTTGGGTGTAGCAGATTATCACTCGACGTAGATTTCCCGGTGTATAATTAATTGAAGTTCTTGAGAGAATTTTTTTTTTTCATTTTAACAGGGTTTTTTTTGTTTGTTTTTTTATTTCTATTAGTTGAAGTATCATTATTATTATTTTGAAATTTTTTTTATGACTACTCTTTACTTTCATCTTGATTTTATTAGTGTTTTTTTTATAGCAACTTTCTGCTCTGACTGATCACCTTTCGGCACTGAGTGAATAGTGTTTGATAGTTAAATAAAGAATAAGGTGGAATTCGAACCCACCTCTCCTAGGGTAAGCAACATTTAGCCCAGCCTGCTTTGCCAAAGAATCAAATGCTATTTACTAACCAAAGTAGGGTAATCGGTCTGAGTAAAATTTGTAATAAAATCCAACTAACAAAATAAAGACGAAGGAAAAATATATTCAAAAATATTTTTGAAAATTAAAAAACAATAATAATGAAGAATATTTTTTGCTGTACACATTATGACACAATTGGTTTGACAACTTCCAATATGTCGTGTCCGGTTTTCCAAGGGAAAACTTTGGCTATCAAAGAAGGGTCTTTATTTTTTTGCATGTGTTTTATTTTCTTACACAAAGAAAAATCGATCCTTGGGAATATTAGGTCATTTGCTGAAAGAGTGAGACAAGGGCAGAGATCATAGTTTCCATCCCCAACATAGCCAACGTGTGAGAAGGTGACACCTTCTTTTTGCCGCTGTTTCAGGTAATTCTGCAGGATACTCCCTTTGCACAAATTGGTGGTGCTCAACTTGCACCAGTCTTGCTGGTGGTAGCACTGCACCCGGAGACAGCCTGAAGAATCAAACTCTGCTGGGTTGGTGAAGATCGCAGCAAACAGATCATCAAGAGCAGCATTTTGGAGAATCTGTTTGATGAACACAGAGTTCGCATCAGAGATGATGATCATCTCAACATTTTCTCGGTGCATGGAATGCAGCAAATCTTTCATTCCATCTATGAATGGAATCTCATTCATACACTTGAGGATCTGCTCTGGGGTAATACCCTGCTTGTGGAGGTGTTCAAAGACAGCCCCCATGTAATAAACCCAGCATTGGTGGTTGTAGCTCTCCTTGATCTCTGCAGGCATTGGTGGCACCAGTTTTGTCACATAATGGTCACTGTTGGCATCAATCATAGAGTGATCAAAATCAAACGCAAGCAGCAAACTCTTCGTCATCTAAAAGAGAAAGAAAAGTGACAATTATTTCTCAAATTGGAAAATACATTAATGTAAAGGGCATTAAAAAGAAATACTTAAAATAGAAACATGTCTGGTGAGTCACACAATAGAAACTGTAACATGACCAATGTCTTTTGGCAGCATGCCATGTTGGGAATGATCAATCAAAATTAGGAAAAAAGAGGTGATCAATGAACAAATTACCTTCTCCCATTTTGTTCCAATAGTGATCACTAAAATGTTCAAATTCTCAAAAACCAAACAGTGAACACTGCCAGACATATACTGAGGGACCAATCAGGCAGGCATATTTAATATGAGTAAGTTGAGTTGTTACACATATCGACGGTTTTAATTTGGTAATAAAATTTTTTAAACTAAACCAATTTTAATAAATCTTGTACAGACCTTCATTATGAATAATTTTTTTCAATTACACTGACTCAAGAGAATTGCTCTGAAAAACGCAAGATACAAATTTTTAAGGAATTTTTGCTTCAGATTTGACATAAGATGATGGACGCCTAAACTGTAGAAATGAATTACAGCAAACTTTCCATTTACACTTAATTTGACCCTAAAAGCAACGAAGATTCTCCAACTTGTAAACATTCAACAAGAATGAGTCAGGTGCAAAAAATTCATATTTGAGTCATTTAGTGCGTTCATTATTTTTATCAAAAGATTGGTAGTTTGAATCCAGCCAGAATTGTTAATGTAACTATAAAAACTTTTTAAAATACTGAACAAGAATATTCCATTCATAGAGCCTTTTGGATAATTAAACTCCTCCTTGTTTCTGTAATAAACACAACATTTCAACTGATTCATTCAACGGCCTTCTTCAGGTGTAATATCCCAAGGTGATGGTAGTAAATAGAATTTTCCAATTCTCACAAAAGAATATTTCAACATGAAATAGACGAAAAAATATAAATGCTGTGAGAAAATTGAAGAAACTTACTTTACAAAGTTTGGTTACATGTGGGTACAAGCCTTAATAAACAGTTATTTCATACCACGGCATCAATTTTTTTCTGTACATTTTATGATAGAATATTCTTGTTCAGTATTCTAAAGTTTTCCCAATTACATTAATACTTTGTGAATGAATATGTTTTTCTAACTGGTCTAGCATGAACTTACATTTTAAATTGTACCCCTTGATAGAAACTTATTTTGTAGGAAGAATTCTCAAAAAACAACAGGAAAATGTTTATTCTAGAAATAACCATGAGTAAGTGATTAAATTTTCAGCCCTCTTGCTCCATTGGTGTAGCTTGTACATATGACACAAACATATATAGATAGCATAAAAGCATGATTATCAAGGTTAGAATCAAGAGGCAGAAGATAAGGCAATGGGCACATTCTCATATCTATGTATATAATGAACAGTGTAACTTTTTTAGCTTGTTTCTTGAACTCTCACAATGGAATCTTCCACTTAAAGGTAACCATTTTGCTAATTGGAATATCACACACATTTGAAATGATGGACTCTTCAACTTAATAACCTCAGATGAAATTGATAAGAAATAATTGCCCTAGGTAGGCTTTTTTTCTGTTGATATTGAATTTCAGAAAAACAACATAATCTGTGTAGTGCATCATTACAACGTAGCTAAGAATTCTAGCATCTTTGGTAGTCCATCTTTCAACCTCATATCTACGCATATACACAAGAGATGCAAAAGTAGAGAAAGGTGTACAGCTAAGCTAAAACTCGCTTGATTCTGTCATCAAGCTAATCAATATTGAACTGTGTCAAACAACTCCAAAGGTTATTTAGCAAAGACTACAACAAAATTTTAAACAATTATGTCAGAATATTTTCAACCTAAGTCAAAATGACCAAATGCATGAACGATCCAAGTGGCAGCTTAGGGCTCCATGGTCACCAGTTATCCCTCAAAAGTGCATGAAATATCTCACAGAGAGCTTAAATGTTTTTTTTTCGAAGGCGGTGGTGGTGGTGGTGATGGTAGTGGTGGGGGGCTCCATATCAAATTCTGCTAGGGGCTGCGCCTGCTTAAGTTCCTGGTAACCATTCAGTAGATTCAAGGTTTCTTTACTTCAGGATTAACTAAAATAAAATCAAAAACCCATGCAGTTTAATGAATAGATATTAATGATTCCCCTTGGCTTGTATTTGAAAGAAAACCGATATCATTCAGCTCCTCATGCCATTGTCAACGTTCAAAACAAAAATTTCCGGGTGCATTCGGTATTTAAAGCAAATACACAATGAGGACACGTGCAGCCCATGTGACAAAATTTAAATCATGCAACGAGAATCATCATCATCATCAATATTTTAACGTCCATTGTTGGACATAGACCTTCCACAGGATTCACCACATTTCTCTATCATGGAGCTAGTATTTTCTGAATTTGTCTAGTTCATCTTTCCATCCTGTATTCTGTCGGCTTCAGTTTCGTACGTGGTCTCTGGGGATCCATGTTGTAAGACGAGATGTCCATCTGTTGTCAGCCATTCTTACAACATGACCAGCCCATTGCCATTTGAGTTTTCTAATGGATTCTATGATGTCTCGGACCCCTGTTTTCTTTCTGATAAATTGTGCTGTCTTGTGATCACTCCATGTGAGGTTGAGCATGATTCTCTCATGCACAAGCTGCATGCTACTCAGTTTGCGGGTTTGTCTCTGAATGGCAATTCAATAAATTTGTCTGCCCTTTTAAACAAATTTTGAATGTGAAAAAGAGTTAATATCATTCTTCATTTGACATATGTCGTGAATGAAAAGCCTAAATAGGGCATGTATGGTTATTTAAGCAAGGAGTACGTGAAAAAAATGAGGATTTAATCTAAAACATTCTTTTTAAATGCCATATATAAGATAAACAGGTCTGGTTAGTCTCTGAATAGAAACCATCAATTGACCCATGTTTTTGGCAGCATGCTGCATTGTGGTACAGAATTTTCCCAAAAAAGCGTACATGCTGTTGGACATCAACTAATGATTCAATTTAGTATAAACTCACATTGCAAATTGAACTCCCTCACAAAAAAAAAAAATCTGAATGGAGGAGGGGGTAAAAATAAAAAACACACCCACCCAAAGAACCGTTTTTTTCTGAATATAAAGAGTAAATGAAGAAACTTTCAGCCCTCTAGATCTAATGGTGTGGCCTGTACGCATGATCAACCAGTAAAAATCGAAAAAAACAAAAAAACACATAGTGACAGGTTTGGTTGATGGTTACTGATAAATGAAATGAAAACCCCAAATTTGTTAGTCTTTGTTACTGAAGACAGAAATTACAATAAAAAGTATTGCAAGTATATTTCAAGAAATACTAAGTTGAAAGTAGCAAAAAAAAAAAAAAAATCGAACAAACATTTTATGGTTAAGATTCGTTAAATCGTAATGAAAACAGATTTCCGGTGCAGAATAATCCGACCCCCTAATATGAGCTCACTTTTTGTGACATTTCTTTCCGTTTTTGATAAAAAAAAACGAAGTTTTCTTTACAGGAAGCAACTTAGGGGCATTAAGTGGAAGATCTAATTTCAATGTACGTATTGTGAAAAATCGGATATAGCTTGTTTGGGTTAATGGTTAGCGCCAAAATTCAAACTGAAAATATTACACACATTAAAAAGTGGCATCCAGAATGGGATGGTAGGTGGGGGTTAGAGTTAGGGAAATGGGTTTAGTCTGTAACAGTAGGGAGCTGAAATTGAAGTTGGGGTTAGTTGGGATTTGGAGGTAGGGTTTAGACTTAGGCTGTGTTGAAACGATGTAAAAAAAAAAAACAAGTTTGCACACTGAAAAAAAAAAAGAAACAGGCAAAAGTTAGCAAAACCAATGCAGGTTTGTCGATGTTTATTTATTTATTTTAGATACAAAAGGAGCAATTTGAACAAATAATCTTTTCCCCGAATTGGACCCCCCATAAAAAAAACCAGATACAGATGATATTCAACACGCGCGCAACAGTCACTAGAACACATGATGGTAACACAGTTTCTCAAGACCAAGTGCTAAAATGAATAAACTAATAAAATTTATAAAAATTAAATTACTCGCTTTTAAGCAGAGCCTGCAGAAATCCAATAATCTACCGACGAATAAATTATTCCCACAAAACATTTAGAAAAAAGTATTTCAGATTTGTAACAGGACTGCAATCTGTATAACCTCTATAGATTTTATACTTCTTTGTTTTAAAAGATATTTACTTTAAAAAATAAGCAATGCTTTTTTGTTTTAGGAAAAGCGCAATGATGTTAAAACTCACCTTTTTCTCGAACTACACGTATTTCTAATTTATCAGAGGTTTATCCTTACCAAATAAGAGAGATCGAAAATAAAATAGAAGACGATGTTATCTCATCTTTTTCAAATGGTTTATGACACGCTATTATTTTTACTCACCAGGGTTCAAAATAAACCGTTTTGTTATCTTTGGAATATCACTAAATTTTAAAAATGGAATGAGATTTGAAAAGAACATGTTCCAATAATATGAATGATTTCATTTAGTCCGAAAAATTCTCACATTATCAATTGAATCAAAAGACTGGGTATTTACCTCGAACGATTGTTGCTTTACTCTTCACCGTTACAGATTCACCATCAGCTTCGGTTGACTCTAAATAGTGGACTGAACGGAACGTAACGAAACGAAACGGAACAGAACAGGGCAGAAACATGAGCTAGTTTGTGTAGCGAATCCATAATCTACTATTTATTTCCAGCTCTACTCTGAAATAACTTAACTTCAAATAAATAGTTCTATATATCGAGCTCGCAATAAAATGAATCCATTACATATCAGGAGTGGCTTTATATTATTAATATATTATCATTATATTGTGCTATACGGCTAGCCTGATTGGTACCACGTGTACAATATATATATATATGTATATGATATTGAAGGATTATACGTACGTATACAATATTGAAAGGTGATATATATATATATATATGTATATATATATAAATACATATAAGTATTCGTATATACATATATGTATACGTATATATATATATACGTATATATATACATGTATATATAGATTTTTATTTGTATATATATACATATATATATATGTATACGTATATATATATATTTATATGTATACGTATATATATATATGTATACATATATATATAAATATATGTATACGTATATATATATATATTTATACGTATAAATATATATATATATTTATACGTATAAATATATATATATATATGTATACGTACGTATATATATATGTATACGTATATATATATATATATATATGTATATATATATATATGTATACGTATATATATATATGTATACGTATATGTATATATATATATACGTATATATTTATATATACGTATATGTATATATATACGTATATGTATATATGTATATACATACATGTATATATATATACGTATATGTATATATATATATACATATATGTATATATATATATGTATGTGTATGCTTATATATGTATACGTATATATATATAGATATATATGTATACGTATATATATATACATGTATATGTATACGTACATATATATATATATGTATACGTATATATATATATGTATACGTATATATATATATATGTATATATATATATATGTATATATATATATATGTATATATATATATATGTATATATATATATGTATATACATATGTATATATATATACATATGTATGTATATATATATACATATGTATGTATATATATATATATATATGTATATATATATATACATATGTATGTATATATATATATATATATGTATGTATATATATATATATATATGTATATATATATATATATATACATATATGTACATATATATATATGTATACGCATATATATATGTATACGTATATATATATGTATACGTATAAATATATATGTGTATACGTATATATATATAT